>WEIV01008291.1:674858-704997 GCA_013390005.1 Calyptomena viridis
CTGTAGCAGCACCAACAAACAGATGGATCTCAATTAAATACACAGCAGAAATCTTTCCATATCTTGGCCATGTACAGTTAAGTTCTTAGTGCCGTGACATTTGTTGGTAGTGCAGGCTACTCTGAGAATACTTACTAGCTAAAGTGTCTTTTTTGGTGGAGTGATCATTCTGAAAAAAAGCCCCAAAACAAAGCCAAAAACCAGCCAAACCACCCCCCACACACACAAATCATGGGTCATTTCAACAAGGTTTAATCTATGTCATCGATACCAACTTGAAAAAACAACACAGAGGCCTATACTGAAAATGCACCAGAGATTGTCTAAGCGAATAAAGAACTTCTGTCATGAAGAATATTTGAATAAAATGATTCATGCCAGGCAGAAAAATGTTTCAGAAAACCAAAGGCAAATGAAAGCATTGGGTTTTGCCTCTGACACCATTTATCAAGTGCCACACCAATGGAATAAACTGGATATGGGAAATAAACGACAAGGTATGACAGCACCAGTCTCTCACTCTGGCCACATCATAAACCAGAACTTCTCTCCTGAACAGCTGTCTTGATTCTTCTTTTTTTCCCCAATAATTCTTTCACCTGATAATTTGTGAATGCTAATCATCAAGGCACTAGGACTGTTGATGGTCAGTGTTCTCCATTGTTTCCTTCTTCATGCTATCTCTCTTATCTTCCCTGTGTTTCTTAGTTTTCAGTCATCTCTAATCTTTACTGCCATGGTTGTTACTCCCATTACTTTGATAAGAATTCTCTCTCTTTTTAATTCTACCATCACCTATTTCTAGACAAAGATTATATTAACTATCTCAGCACAACACTGGAAGGCAAAATCTCCTGTAGTCTACATCTCTCTTCCTGCCAATTATCCTCCATAACTTCGAGCAAGTAATTTAATTTCTGTCTTAATTTCCACATTAGTAAAAATTACCCGTACCATTACAAGGATGTGTGGCCCACCCTTTTTAAAGTAATTAGAAAAGCCTGCTGAATCAGGTAATTAACTATAATGTCACCATCAGACCAGCCAGCATCCCCTTTGCTTTTGTTAATAGATAGCAAGTCATGAACAGCCTGGAATAAATAACATCATAAAGAGCGAAATGGTACTTGGGTTGTACATGAATGAAGATGAAAGCAGCAACATGAGTATAACACAGCTCTGGTTTAGCAATGCATGTTCACAGAAATGACAGTACTACTAGAATGAGCACAGAAAAATACATCCTGACATGACACATGTGATGGTCTGTTGCTGCCTGATGAGAGGCCAGGTAGCAGCACTCGAAACCTCTGATAGTGCCACCTACAAACACAAACTCCTAAACACAAAGCACCTCTGAATGCCAAGATGAAGTGATTTCTATATTCAAGTCCTGTCAGATTGCTCTAGTCAAACTATGTAATAAATTTCCACCTTTAAAAAACAAACCCTGCATACATATTTACTGAGAGAATGTGCCTCAGTTCCTCTGGCATACTGTTTTGAAGTGGTACTAACTACAAAAATTCAAACCTGGGCAGGAATTTCCTTAGAGTTTGTATTCAGAGTCCATTTCAAGGAGTAATACAAAATCTGTGACTTACAAATTTCCTGTTGATCTTTCCGCCTTTTCTTCCCACAAACAGCACAAGAGGTGTTCATCACTTAACGCTTAAAGGCTAATTTTAGTTTACCAGTATGGTTGCAAATGGGGCATTATATCCTGTAGATTGTGGAACAGTTTGATTTTCTAAGGCAATCTAAATGTACATTCAATGTCTATATGAATTTGAAATTTGTTGATTTTATAATTTCTTTTAAATTCATATACACAGTGACTGATTAGGCATCTTGTGAAGAAAACTCACTGGACCCATGAAAACATCAATTGTTTTTCATTCTTGCGAATGTCAAAAATCTTTACTCAGTTTGACTGCATTTTAAATCAATCAGCTATTTCCACATTTCATATGTATTTGGATTTTGCCAGTAGAGAAACATGGGATGTACTTCAGATTTTCATCTGACTTCCTAAAGTAGGCAACAAAACCACATTATGGTGATAACTGAAAGGAGTTGAAAAAAGCTGTACATTCAAACCCAAAGCATCTTAATACTGTTATTGTCATGAACTGATCAGGAGCTAGAACTTTATATTTCTATTTATTCATATGTCATTTTCAGCTATAAGCAATCCTCTTGTGGAGGATGAGAGCTCTCAGTGAGAGCTTATAACATGCATTTATAAGTCTCCCTTAATGAGTATGAGTTGCAAGATCTGGCATATCATGTTTATAGCAAGTCGGGGACGGATTAAGCCTGCCACTGCTTAACCACAGTTTTTATACTTTTTATACCCAGAGCCAGCTGTTGTAGAACACTGAAAAGCATGTATATATATATACATACACACACACACAGTGGAATATCTTCAGGTCAATTGGAAATGTAATAATCTTGCACAAAACCCCAAGTGGAGAAAATACTGTTAGAGAAGTGGCATTTTTTAGTAGTTTTTAACAGCTCTTTCAAGATATTAACATAGGTTGTGCCAGTAAATGTAATTAATTTGATGTGAAACTACATGGCTAACACAGGGAATTCCAGGCCAGTGTATAGCTAATGTGGAGAATTAAAATACCTGCATTTTTTCTTTGCACTGCATTCATAGTTACTTTTTTTTTCTTAGTGGCCAACATACCTAAGGCAGGTGACATAGTAAAACAATGCAACTTTCCTCTGCGGCACCAGAAAGAACTGCAAAACATTCCAATACTGAATCATTCCCATTACAGGATAATGGTGGATATTGTACATGTATTTTTAAGAATTCTTATTCACATTATTAATCCTTAAAACTATTAATTTCACACACAGCGATGCTGAAAAGTGCATTTGTGTCATCAGATCTCCCAATTACTGCTTAAATTTCCAGTATTGGCAAACCTTTTCTATTAAGATTATTCAGCTTAAGGGTTCTTTTTGGCTTTTTTTGCATCTACAGAAGAGTAGACTTAGTTGAGATCCTTTAGTAAAGGACAAACATTATGTTAACTGGGAACGGGAAAAGCTGAATGTTCTCTCCTATTCAGTTACTGAAGAATTATTATATGTTTAAATTTTCTTTAAGGGCACAGAGGCACCTCCATTTTAAAATTCACCAACAGTACCCAAACTCTCTGAATTCAGCACACTTCAAAATATATAGATATGGAAGCAAAGGATGCTTTTTATTGGAATGCTGTCAAGACTGAAATTGGAAGAGGTGTGGGGAGACCTTGCTGCAGCTGCTGGGCAATAGAGATCAGTAACACAAAGAAATGAGATGTAGATTTCATCCCTTCCTAAAACATAGTTGCTCTTCTCTATTCCTATTAGGTTTTCATAAGACTATTATTTAAGGCTAAGAACTTAAAGCATATTTAAAGGTAAGTGGTGATGATCTAAACATGTTAATGAAATATACAATGACTACTGAATTAATTCATTCCAGAAAGTCCATTTGTATCATGCTTTCTCAGTAGCCCATCCTAGCAGGATAAACCATATCTATTTTTAACTTTTCATTCAGAATCCATTCAAATTTACCTTTTGACACCTATAGATATCAGTCATTACATAAACATGAGCAATCTCAGAAAAACACCACTGGATTTTCCTCTCTGCCCCTAGGATCCAAAAATGGGAAGAACAAATACAGGTGAAAGAGTAATTCCAACAATGAATTGAGGGGAGACATAAATTACCTGTTACAAACTGAGAACAAAGGTTCTGAAGACAGATGAAGTTTGCCGATGACAATATGAAATGAAAGTACTGTATTTGTAACACCAGGAAACAACACTGTATTAAACTCAGTCATTAAAAATTACTTCAGATTTGCTACTGTTTCACACACATTAAAAGGCGAGACAATCAAAGACTGTGATGATGTTTGGCACCACACGTGGAAGAAACTTTGTATTTACAGCACAATAACCTTTACAATAATCCAAGTTATTAGCATCTAATAGCTGATCAGAATGCTAAATTTAAGAAACTCAACCTGACCTAAACTCTAAAAACCTATTACGCCAGCTTCTCTCCATGCCTGTGGCAATCCACAACCCACTGTGGAGTTGCGGGCCACGTGTGATCAAATCTTCAAGTTTTGAAGTTTTCTGCTTCACATACTGTAATAGTTTCACAGTTGCATGGTGATGAGTTTCTGCTGCTAATGATGGACACTCAGATTTGCAACACCATAATATTTTATCAACTTATTTATCCTAAAGACAAGATGGTCAGCTGACTTGAAAGGCAAAGCAATGGGTGAATTGATTGTTTAACAAGATTAACAAGACAAAAACATGGCTGAAGTAATTTCCTCTAAACACCCATTTGCAGCTTACTTGCTCTCTCTTCCTAATCTTGGCAGCAGAAGGTATTTTGGCAACACTGGAACTAGTGACAAAGTAGAAACTGCTGCAGAAGTATAAGCAGAACTGACTGCCTGACACTATGGAGATCCAACAGATCCATTAAAATTCAGAATTTCCAGCTTTTGAAACAGTAAGTGTCTACATATCATCAGCTTGCAAAAAACCAACCTTGATAAAAAACAGCTGAACTTCTCTGCATTGGTGTTTTTTTTTTCCTACATAAATCAATCTTATAAAAAATACATCTGACAATTTGGACTATTGGTCAGGAAGCCCAACTGAAAATAGAAAGTATTGTCAGCCTCACTTGATTCCCCTATCCTAAAAAAAAATGGCTCTTGCAGCTCATCGGTGTTATGCAGTGTTTGAGAACTGAGAAATGATACATGATGTACTCCTGCTCTGCAGTGGAAAATAACCCACCATATACTTTTAAGTTTTTTTACATTTCAGGTTTAATTTCTAAAATTACATTCTATGATCCTACTTAAGAAAAATTTCCTACTTAAGGAAAATTACAAGGTCTCTGCTATCTGCACTTTCCAGTAACGGGCTTAATTTCACAACGGGCTGTAATGTTACAAACATGTGCATCCATATGTATGCACAACATATGTCCATATACACAATATGTATTTGCCACTTCACAGCATTGACAACTTTAGGGTACAACCTCTGTATATTTCCAAGGCATTTTTCTCTTCTTTTCGTTCCTGGTGAAAATGACTCTTCATACCGTAACTGATAACCTGTCCTTCCCAGCTGACTTGGCAATATGCCTATTCCGTTTTTCAGGATATACATGCAGCCAGGGTCAGCCACCACGTTGGGTCCATCCCCCAGAGATCTCAGCATGGCCGGCCTGTTGATGACAACCCTGTAGTCCACTTCTTCAAGAACATTGTAAGTCTCCTCTCCTCTTGTTATGCATTAAAACTAAGTATTTTCTTTAGGATCCATCAGTAACCAAACACACCTCAATCATTACCCTTTATTTTGAGCCTTGTTAATTGTGTTGTGCCTTTGAGCTCATTATACCATTCAAATACAAAAATAATTTTTACCTTGGAACACAAACAATACTGTGATGCTACCAAAAAGCATGTGAACCCTGCATTAGCACAGTCAAATTGCAGCACCAATTGTATCAATTACACAGCTTCACCATATACAGGTTTTGTCTTTGTGTTTTCAACTCTGGCAGTATTCAGGAATTATTACTGTTTAAAGATCGACATAAATCCAGTGTGTTCTAGGCAAAGCCTAAGACAGCAGAGGAGCTTGTCAGTGCAAATACAATTTTTAACTCATGGATAATATGCGAAAGGCTTGATGATTTCCTATATTTATTTTTTCCTTTGTTTTACAACTTTTTTTGTGTTGGTTTTTAGGTCTCACCCCGTACACCTCCCCCAATGCAAGCAAAGGTAAGCAATTTCAGGGGCTCAAGCAACGTCCATTTATGGGCTAATTCATACTAATTCAACTGCGAGCCTGATTGGCTTTAATGGCTCTAAGTAAAAATCTACAGGTGTCACTGGGAATAATTTAAAGCAAGGCCCTAAGACATAAAAGCCATGGTTCTCTTTCTCATGCACTTCCTGAGGCATGACAAATCAAAGCTACTCTCAGGGATTTTTAAAAGCAATCATGGCATGAATTGACTAATGTAATAATTACCTAATAATAGGTAATGCTTTCAAACAAGCCGCATTCACCAGGAACTGTTCTTATATTTACTAAGTTCAGCTGGGTTTTGATGTATGTAATACTGACAAACCATGGTTAGTAAAGTCAGTTCTTCTAATTACAATAAAGAATTTCACCTTTTTTTGCTTCGTGAAGTGATTGTACAGACTTGTTTTCAACTTCTGCCTCATTATCTGGCCATTATTTAATAATTTTTGCTGCCTTTTCATCTTTCTGTGTGTGGCACACCCAGATACTGTGTTCCACAGTGATCATCATGTCATTGTTTCTATTTCTTGCATGTACAGGGAAGAGGATTATCCCTCACCAGATTTAGCTGGGTAGGTGACAAATGTGCTTTCAGTAACAGCCAATTTATTACCAGGCCAAAGCATATCTTGCTTCATTGCCTCAAGCTGCTGCAGCAACAAGATAATTTTGTTTCGTCTCAATTTTGCTATTTTGCTTTTCCCGTTCCACTTTCCTCCCTCCTTCCACAGCACTACTTTAAGACGGTAATTGTGTTGCTTGCTCTTATCCAGCAACTTGACAGCCCTTGCAGAAATAATTTCTTTTGCTTTAGTACAAAGGAAGCAAAATCCACTGCATGGCAAAGCTCTTTTCCCTTTAAGACTCTTGGAAGACTCATCTGCATTCTTCCTTTCCTGGGATGGACAAAAATGAGAGGGAGGGCTTGGATGATACAGGTGTTTATTCCACAGTTCCAACTGCTCTTACATAGTAAAGTCTGCGAAACTAATACTGACACTAATCCAAGTATTTTGTCCAACCTTTCCTTGCAACCCCTGCCACTAAGAAAGGATCTGCCTAAACAATTACTAGACAAATTCTTCTCACAGCTATCTCACAACTAATTAAATTCTACTTCTCCACCACAGGTTTGATTTTATACGAGATGGCATGTAAATTACTGGCATTTTAAGACAGAATATCAAAGCCTTCAAGCCATTAAGCATTTTTTTCACTATCAGACCACCACAAATTAGCTCATAAATTTGACATCTTAGAGCTTGTGACATTAAAACATTTTAAGTTTTGTCATGCAGGTTAACCTCCTGAGTATTAATTTCTTGATTATTAATTCATTTTTTACAGATTGATGCTTCCCTCAGATTTGAGTCTATTCAGATAATTTCCTAACATGTTCTTTCACTTGTTCATGACATAAAAGATTGGTTTATTTCAACAATCTCCAAATTCCTTGAGTATTACATTTCAGTGATCACAATTATAATGTATGTATGATAATTTGAATGTAATAATTTGCAATATACACGAAAATCTTTCTTTGCAGGGTGGTGAAGGACACAAGCCAGGATATGGAAGTGGAAAATTCTATGAGCATAAATCTGCTCACAAGGGACATAAGGGATCCTATCATGAGGGCCAGGGCACTCTTTCCAGAATCTTTAAACTGGTAAAGTACAATTGAACTTACTCTAAGTACAAAAAAGTTGAAACCAGAAGCAAGAGGAGCCAAACCTCTCCAGAAGCTGCCATGTTTGAAACAACATTTCCTTAAAGCTTCTGAAGAAACTAGATTTGCATGGATAAACCAGAAGGTTACTTCATGGCTTAGTAACTACTTACATAATAGAAAACAAAGGTAAAAATAGACACAGTTAGTTGCCATCACAAAAGAAGGTAAGTCCATGAAGTCCCAGAAAGACCTCCACCATGAGCAAATGACCTGGAATACAGAAGACAAACGAGGTGACACAGCTTATTGCTGCTAAATTATCTAGAACAGTGAAAAAGAAAGTGAACTGATCAACTGCAGAAATATAGTGCAAGGCAGTGCTGGGGACACATGCACATGGTTGAGATGTACTAGTAACTTGAGCAGTCCCTGCTTGTTCTCACCCCAGGTGGGAGATCTACAGTATGTCAGTACATCAAGTTGTGACACCACATAGTTGAGCAAATTGGAAAACTGTGTCATATGAAAAATAAACAGTTGTTCAGATTATGTTTAATCTGGTTCAGTTCACCATTTGGAGTCATGGCACAGCCCCACCAACACAGCTAACAAATGAAAACAGAATAGGAAAAAAGAAAAGTCAGTCATTATGATTTTTCATATTCTATGTCAGGAAACAGACACATGAAAAGCACAGAATATTCACTGGCAGGTACTTTAAGGAAGACTGTATTTTCTGTCAAAGGTAGCAAAGCATTCAAATCACCTACTATGCAATTGGCACATGAAGAATGCAATCAGCATCACTGATCTTAAATTCAAGTCAGAAGGTCTGAGATCCCATTAGCAGAGCTGATCATCTCAGTTTTACTATTCCCCTCTGCAACAGGAGATGCAACAGCACCTTCACCTGTAGCAAAAACTCCATTTTTCTCTCTTACATGGCTTAGGTTATGTATCTTCCACTGTACAGTTGTTTTTCAAATAAATGCAGCACCGAGTGACAGCTTGAAAATTTCAAGGAGGTAGTAAGAACTCTTATGTTGCAACTTAAGAAAAGGAATGAGTTCTTGAGAGAATGTTTGGTAAAAACCAAACATTTACCTTATAAGCGTAATTTTCACATTGTGCAGTTGTAGTTTTTAGTGCAGTTTGGATACATGAGCAATTCCACTGCTATATACTAACATTATTTGTAAAATTTCATCTGAACTTCCAAAAATACCCATTAATGCTCTCTCATAAAATTTAATACTCTCTCTTTTGCAAAAACATCACAACTATTTTAGCTTGGATTTACATGTATCTGAGAGATACATATACCAGTTCTACTTCTTAGCCTTTTCCTAGCCACTATAGCTTTTGTAATTCATATCAGAGTTCTATTCAGGCCCATTTGATTTAGATTCATTGTATAAAGCAGGAGGCATTAACAACTACTTCTTCATATAGTTCTACAGTCTTTTGCAATAAAAAAGTTACCCATTCTTTAAGGTATCTTTGACAGAAAAGAAGCCAATTACCTAATGAATTAAGACTGAATTTTCGTTGAAACAGTTCAGTAAAACTAAGCAGGCAGCACTGAAAGATAAGCAGAATATCAATAAAGAAAATACAGTCCCAAAGTTTGGGGTTTTTGTGTTTTTTTTCTTTTTTGAAGTAAAGAGTTCTCAGCCATCACCTGATTAGAATAAAAATTACACCATTTCACATTTATGGTTGGAAGTGCAGTTTTCAAGATTTATCTAGAATAGTTGTTAAAGCTAAGGGACAAGACACCCAGTTTAGCCTAGTCTTAAGTTCCAAAAAACAAAATGTCAAAATTTCATTTTGGATCTTATTTGCTATAAAACTGCTTTTCTCAAGTGCAGATTTATAAACAGTCAAATTTTTTTTCTCCTAGTTTGATGTTTTCTTATTATTTGTAAAAATAGGCCAGGTTTCAGCCCTTTTTTTTTTTCTTTTCTTTTTTAGCCTTTTCCTGTATCTGCATTTGAACTTTCCACACAAGTATCATGTTGATATAACATTCAGAATTTACACTAATAAATACTGCAGAACAAAATTATTAAATTTCGGTTCTTTCAGATGTGAAACTTCTACATCTCATATGGAAGGTTTGGAATTCTTTGTTTTGTTGTTTGTTTGTTTTAAAGTATACACACGGTTTAGGGTATGCATACAAATGGAATTTTCCATGATGTCCAAGCAAATACATTCTTTTCATTAGCAAGGTCTAAGTAAGAACATGCACTTATGAGTAATTCATGATACTGTCTAGCCCTGTATAAAAGAGAGTAAATTAATCCTATGTGAAAATATATGAAAAGCAATCATCTTTTTGAAGTGAAATTTTAGTAATATTTAATGATATACTAGAAGCAACTGCAGGTCACTTTCATTAGACAGTATTTAAAATTTTGTCATACTACAGATAGACGTTTTCCATGTGCAGCCCCGAATACACGCTAACTTTTAATTAACCTAATTCTGTTCTTCCTTCCGCAGGGAGGCTCTGGGTCCCGACCTGGATCACGGTCTGGTTCACCAATTGCTAGGCGCTGAAGCTCAAAGATGCCATCCAAGGATCCTGTACTTTGCTTCATAATATAACTGCCTTAAAATTAATAACAGCTGCCACAATTACCTAGATAGATGCAATCCATTACTTAATGCCGATTAGATTCTGCATGCAGTAGATTATACAAACTTCTATTGGCAATCCCTGACCAACAGTTGAATGAAAGGAACACAGAAAGTAGCTTTACTAGATGTTTTCCTTATTTTATGTGAAGTAACAAGACCTCTGACTTTACTTGTTCTTCTTCAGGATGCCCTAACTGTATGCTGGACTCTATTATTTCTCCCAAATACCTAATTTCAACTCAACTCTTCTGGCTTCATTTTAGTGAACATCAGAATTACAAATAAAGCGCTATAATGTCTTGGATACTGAGCACTGCTGTTAATGAATTTTTGAGACACTGCTGTTAAAAACAAAAAAACCCAACATGTGCAGAAGTAGTAAGGACTGTTTATCCAAATAGTTTCTTTTGTTTTGTTTTGTTTTAATCTTCCTTCTCTCACTCACAGAATAATTTATTTTCATAACAGGATTAGGCAGTCATGGAAAGGTTTATCAAACATTGGGAGTTCAAGGTATGTGAAGTGTGGGAGGGGGCAGATGTTGTAGAATCAATATGATGCAGAGCAATAGCAATAAAGAAATTCTTTCCATACCATGAATTGCTCATTGCATCCAAAACATTAGAATTAAGAGCAGATGAGGGAGAGAAAGAGGATTTCAAATTTGAGTTAGACTAATGTTATGAAACAAGGCATATTCCAAGATAAACATCTAAGATGGCACAAGTGACCACTGGATGTCACCAGTGCTTCACACAAACTCTGCTGCAACAGCATTAAGTTTGCAGTACAGTAAATAAGTAAAAAAACATATAAAAAAAGAAGTCTAATTTCTGAAAGAAAGCCCTTCAGTATTGGTATCTCAGATAGTCCTGCACATCTCATGTCAGTATTTCAAGTGTTTCTCTTGGTATTGCAGCAGTGTAGTATTTGATCAGCTCATCTTTTGCCTGAATAACACTGGGACGCCTATTAAGGGCAGTGTGCCAAAGCAAACTCAGTGAACTACTGTGAACATTTAACTGTTGTACTGTAGTTGCCTCACAGAAATAAATTGTAGCTCAGTTAGATTTAGATACTAATTGTTCACAAATTACTAAAATGAATGTGTGGTGATCGTATTTCCAACCACACTTAGGGAAATAAAAGGCTCTTCTGAATTGCACTGTTTTATTACTTAAACTTACCATTTCTTCAAGCTGTCGTCTAAGTGTCTGATTAATTATTTGATTTTTTTAGTTTTAGCCCATGCATTGTAGACTGAAGTTAGTGCTTCCTAGGTTGAAACTGCATTCCTAGTAAGTGTCCAGTAAAAGTTACCTATAAATACGTAGGTTAATTGTGTTTCACATCTAAATCTATTATAGGTTTAAATCAGTGTCCATTAATATGAAGTGAAGATGAGATGATAGAAAATACATAGAGACTAAAGAAAAGAAAACTGCCAAAATCATTAGGCATACACACATGTATTACATCTTCTATTACCTACATTGGTTGCTATGTGTATTTTTCTATTGTAGCTTCATTCAGATGTATACTCTGCAGCATAATAGTTGATTTAATTTGAATACATATTGTTCTTATAGGAACACAGCTTTTAAAAATATTCATTATTGAAATAAAGTAATCAACTTGAAACTTGGACCAGTTTTGTTTTTTACAAAGGAAAAGGTCATATATATGAAGGTCTGTTTGGTTCATTTTCGTCCCCTCTACAATTTATTTATTATGTTCAGATTCTAGAAAATGACACTTTGGGACCCAGCTGCCTGCACACAGGCTTCTAGTGACATTGCTGGTGACTTAGCATGGCCCAGAAAGCTGACAATAGCACGCAAGACTTATGGGACTTATGGGAAGCCAGTGTCTGTGTGGCAGCTACAGGCCAGGAGGATATTGCAAGGCATAAAATATCTATCAACAGGCAATTAAATCCTCCCCATCATGAACAAGAGTGGTGCAAATAGCCTTCAAAAATAGGAAAGAATATTTAAGGGGAAAAAACCTGAGAAATCTTTCAAAATACTGCACTGTAGTATTTATCCACAGATAAATACTGTACTGCACAGAATTTATCCAAAGCTTATTCCTTCCTTTCATCACTCTTGTGCCCCTTGCAGTCATCTTCCCAAGAGGCTAGAAGTGGCCTTTTTGGATTTACTTTCTGTAGAAAAACAGGCACAGTACTTCAAAGCATTATTTTACCAATATGAGTCTCTTGAAGTGATTAAAACTTAGACTGAAATTTCTTCTTTTAATTAGTCACAAGTAGTTTTTCTGAAACCCAGCAGTTTAAATGGTTATTTGATTTGTAACTAAAGGATTTTTGCTGAAACAGGAATACACAATCAGTGCTAGCAGTGGTTAATTTCATGTACCCAAAGAATGGACACAAACCAGAAGAAATTCTGAGCAGACAGAAGCCAAAAAGCCTGAGGCTAGCGAAAGCCTCATCATCACCATGGCTCAGCTTCGCGAACGAAGATATGGGAAGGGCTCTACCCACCCTTGCTACAAACGCGCTGATGGCTAAAAAGGCCAATGCGGGATAGACAAGTCTGGGTACAAAAGGCACAGCTAAAAGTCTCCTTAGGTGGAATTGACAAGTTGCGGTTCTTTCTGCGTTGTCTTTTCTCCTCAAGGCTAATTCTACGTGAGTTTTCAAAGGAGGCAGCAGCGTTATAATAGATGGTGTGTCTCCGTGTCTCCTGGTCCGAGGCCAGAGTGGACCACTGATGGTGGTCAATATGGCCAAACTACTACATCAAACCAGAAAGAATAGAGGCACTCCTAAGCACTGTTCACTTACCTACTACACAATGTGACTTCAAGCAGGCCTCAAAACAAGAGTTCTTTTGCTTACTTAAAAAATGCATCTACTTCAACACTATTTCAATATATCAACATATTTGTTACCACGTCTGTATTTGTACTGAACATCAACACATACACTGCTTTGAAAACTCCAACTCAGCCTTACCAAGGAATCTCAGCTATACAAACCTCTGTTCACTTTGAGAAGTGATCATTTAAAAACAGCATCTTTTTACCAACAAAATCTGCTTTTAGCATGTGCTCCCCGAGTATCACAGAATGACAGAACGGTCTGGGTTGGAAGGAACCTTAAAGATCATCTAGTTCCAATCCCTCCGCTGTGGACAGGGCCACCTTCCACTAGATCAGGCTGCTCACACCCCCATCCAGCCTGGCATTCAACACTGGCAGTAATGGGCCATCCACAGCTTCTCTGGGTAACCTGTTGCAAGGAACTCACCACCCTTATAGTGAAGAATTTTTTTCTAACATCTAAACCTAATCTCAGTTTGAAGCTATTCCCCTTTGTCCTGTCATTACATGTTCTTGTAAAAAGTCCCTCTCTACCTTTTTAATAGGCTCTCTTCAGGTACCAACCACTACCAGTTTCTACTTGCTCACAAAGCAATCCCAGCTACAGCAGACTGAATCCTTTCAAGCATTCAGGAATCACATTCGCATAATGAAGGATGGATTTGCATCTGGATGTGACCAGTTACAAACCATCTTCTGTCAAACTGGATTTTGCAATCTCTGGAAAGCATTGTCCCCTACACAGTAAATCAACTCCAACCAACTCTGCCGTGCATTTATACAGTACCCCCTGAAAAAACAGGGAAAAGGTTTTATACACGGTACATGCAACACAGCACATTTTACTATATTATTACAGATAAACAGAGTGCTATGCCAGGAGGCCAGACAGCTATAAAATACAGTATCTTTCTTAAAGAGCTGAAATGCTCATAGGCTGCCTGGAAGTGAAGGCATGCTGGAAGAATTCTACATCTATTCCCTACATCCATTTCTTTTATAGTCAGGCATGCACTTCTGGGAAATAGAGTGTTTGGAGTCTCCCAGAATCCAGAACCATATGCTTAATAAATACGCGAAACAGAATTTGGAAAAAAGTAATATTATTTAGCATGTTTTTGAATTAAATATTCCACATAACAAAAGTGTTATTTTCATGTCACCAACTATATTACTTATATACATAGGCTGAACAGTTAACAAAAGAATTAAGAGATGCCCTATCAAAACCAACAGCGATTTCTTGCTTTAGCAATCTGAAATAACTAGTTTATATCATAGACAAAGTATAGACAATATTTACAGAAGAGGGCTTTTTGGATCTGAGAACAAATATATTTCAGAAGGTAAATTAAAATCCAGCTCTGTATTATAGTACAACATACCCACCAATAATCAAGAAGTACTTGTGGCAACCGAACAGATGAACTTCCTGCAACTGGGATTAGTATTTACAAAATATACTGATCAGCCACACAGAGGCTCATGTAACTTTAAATATATATATACATATACAGGCACACATATATATATCTCTCTATATATATGTAACATATAAATAAAATTCAAAAGAACAAGGCAAAAATAAGAAAAAAGCTTTTGTCTTTGGAATGTCTAAACGACAACTATGTTTTTACTCCAGTGTTTCTTTGTTGTGAATATACTTAACAAGTGGCACCTTTGAAAGCATTACATAGTCAACTAGGTAGTTTTGCTGAAACAATGACTTAAATAACAAATAAAAGCAACATAGTTCCAAAATTCACAAAGAAAATAATAAGGAATTTATAGATTCAAAGTGGTAACTGTTTACAGCACTGGGGAACACTGTATAATATAGATGACATAGCATGTATCTAACTTTCTCACTGCTAACACAAAATTGTACCTTTACTCCACAGATTTAGTATATGGCTGTGTTTTCCACAGATACTGAGATAGGTACCTGCTGATCCAATACAGCAAACAACAGAAGAGGATTTCACTGGAACCTCTTCTAGTTTGGATTCTTTTGAAATCATTACTGTTGAGTTCCAAACCTCAGACTTTTACTGCAAAAACTGACAACTATCTGCCTCTGTGGTTGGAATGGAAATGGACATGCTCCCTCCTCAAGAGTTTAACTCAAGAAAAGCCACGAGCTCATGGTATTTTATTTTTTTCAATGAATTCTCAAAATGTACTAAAAAAAAGCTTTAAACAGAAATTCAGCATTTTTTCCGTGCCTTGTAATAAAGACAGGCAAAATCCCACTATTTTATACTGCATGCATGCATTAACTCTGCAACATTTTGTTTCCAACTTCAAATATTTCTTTAAACACGTAAAAAAGGAAGTTGAATGACAGTTTCATGATTTTCCCATGAAGTTATTCTTCCCATTAAAAATGGGAATCATTCTATTCTGATGTAAAGTTCCAGTTTACTTTTAAATAGGTATACTGGCTGTGAAATCGAAGATGAAACTGTATACATTATTACCTGAGTTCATTGATTCACAGACAACTTAGTACAGATTAAATGATGTTTTCCCAATATTCTTCTACAAGCTTAAAAAAAAGAATTGATCTTTTAGGTAATTTTTGTAAATAATTAAAAATACTATAATATATTACGCTATTGTTAGTATTTTCAATGCTTGAAGCTTTAACTGTAAAATTTGAATCCCAGAAACATTTTATCTTTCAAATTTTAATGTGTCATCGAAAAACATTGCCTATACTTTGCCATTCATTTGAAGATTCTTGTACCACTTCTTCTAAATTCAGAGCACGACTAATATCTTCCCCTTCTTGTTCTTGGTGACTGGCAGGCTCTTGTACAGGACCTACCAAGGTATAAGAGAAAAAGGAAAGTAAGTATGATTTGATGTATAGTGTACAAAAACTGCAAATATAGCACTTGAGAAAAAAGGAATCTTGCTGGGAAAGGTATTACACCTCTACTTTAAATACTGCAAGTTTATTAGACAGTCTTGCAAAAATGTAAAAAAAAATCTAATACAATTGACTTTTCCTGGAATAGGTTTTGTACTCTGTATTTCTGTACACAGAGCTCCACATAAAAATTAAGGATTCATAAACAGCTGTTTCAACCTGATTTTTGGCTTGTGTGTGCAACTATTAGCTCATCAACTGTGGTCTTTGGCTATTAGTGCTTAATTCCTCAATAACTTCAGGAAAGTACTTAGTGTTTTCCTAATAAAGCACATGGCTTTCTGCACTCACCAGTACTACCCCTATGCTACGTACCAGTGTAACCATGAGCCCGTTTCATATGCAGTTTCATATTGCTTTTCTGTGTAAATCCCATTGCACAGTAATCACATTTATAAGGTCTCTCTCCCGTGTGCCTTTTCATGTGGACTTTAAGAGCACTCTTCTGGTTAAATGCCTTTTCACAGAGTGTGCACTGAAATGGCCGTTCCCCTTATAAAGAAAAACATATTTAATAGTTTTTCATTTCAACAATAAAACACAGTTCAGAATTCAGTAAAAATCATCAAGATAACCTGGAAATGAAGTAGACACGATCTTTTTCCTTGAGACTTTCTCCAAACAGTGCTATGGCTCCATATTGTCAGCAAAAATCTCAAATTAAAGGGCAGAATACTTACATAAGTACTAAATCACTGATACTACTTTTCCTATCCAATTTATCAGCTAAATAAATTATTTAACAGAGATGTGAAAAAATCAGTTTACCAGTTTGACTTTTCTGTACTCAAGGAAACCTTCACCTTTCTACATTTAGAGTAATGCAAATAAAGCAATGTTCTAGAATTAACAAAGCTGATGTCTGCAAGAAAATAAAAAATCAAATATGTTAAAAAAAAGGTGTTCTGATAATTCTACGTGGGACCTGTGGTCTCCTGTGCCAACAACTACTAGTAATTCTTGTATCTTATCAAAGCAGGCTTATTGTTCCAAATCTGCCAGAATACTACTGATTTCTAACTATAAATGCACAAATATATTAATTTAAAAATACCAACTTTGCCAAAACAGACCTTTGCTTCAACACTCAGCACCCCAACCTTCGACATCACCAGAAGACACATTGTTCTATGCCATGAAGGACTTACAAAAGCATTTTTTGAATTTACAGATACATCTTGTTATTAGTTAGCACAATAAAGCACAAGCAGGAGTATAAACACTTTTCCACAATTTTCCTCAAAGGTCCAATTTCTCTCTCCCTTCATTACCTGTATGTTACTGTTCCCATATACATTGTAGCTTGCATGCCAAATCCAATTCCTCAGACAATCAATAAAATGCCCTTTAAAGCACACAAGTTTTCTTTCTAGTTTTGTTAGCAACTATTTCACTAGTTTGAAGAGAAATCTAGGTTTCCTCAAATACTTTTGACTCCATTTTTTAAATTTGTTTAAGGTGAACAGCCTTTCTGGTGTTGTGTAATAGATTACCACACAGCTTTTTGGTAGAACTGGGAACACCTGCTTCCCTCTAATTTCAACATTTCTCCAAACCACTCTTCACTGGTAAATGTTAAAGTACAAGATATTTAGTTATTCAGAGAAAAAATGCTTCTTACTTCTGACCATTGACTCAGCAGCTATTGCTCATTAGAAATGGTTAAAAATGATTAATCAAGACAGAAATCACAAACACTTTCTCACAGACAAGGATGGTACCTTTATGAAAGCAAAGCCGTTTAGATTTCCATTAGCCTTCCCTTTCACAGTTTATGTAAGTGCACCCATCTAAAAGCTTCGATGCAGCACATTTTCACTTTTTTGGTCCTAAGGAATTTCTAAAAGAACATTCTCTTCTCAAATGATTACTATCATATGGATTGACCTACTGTTGTCTGACATTGTTGAAACAGAAACAAGTATATATTTAGCAAGGTTTGTTACAGTTTGTGAGCATTCCTATCACATGAGCACCCAAGTACAAGAAACCCCAAAATATCTAAAGATTCATTAAGTGAATTACAAGTCATTCCAAAACAGAAAGAATTTTTCCTATGATGGTGCAGATTTATGAGAAATAGATGGATAAGGGAATGCTGCTCTGTTCTCAGACTTCCTGAAGTGCTATTTGCCCATTACAATGGCTGGCATGAATCAAAGCAGGGAAAATGGAAACTGGTCATCTTTCATGCTTTCTGAATATTTTGTGGAACTCTTAACTAGAACATTTCCTTTTTTAAGAGTCTGTGTTATTTAAGTCATTTATGCAGAAAGCAAGTTATTGGGAATTCTAAAGAATTTTCATTTCCTTGGATTTTAACTCCTGCCTCTCTTTTCCTATCCCCAGTATAACCAGAATGTTCCTTTCTACCACAGTAAACACAAACCAGCTTAATGTTGGGCAAGGGAAAAGCTCTGGCTGACTCATTGAAAGAGACAGTTACAATTTTTTGTGAGTCTTCTTATTCTATAGCACATCCACTCAAATTCTTTGGTTCCATCCCACTTAACAGCAACACAGATAAGTTTCCTCTGTCCTTTTTAACTCTAGTAGCTCTTTACTGGTAACAGTGGTAGGGAAAAGAAGGAATTTGTTTCAGAAAACTGACTTCTATATTTAGAACTCATGTTCTTAAGAACCCTGTTCTTTCAGGCACTGACAGGGAAGGCAACTGGGCTTACATCTTGCATACAGCTTTCAAGTTGCAGCAGGGCAGAAGCAGCAGCCTGAAAAGCACTTAACATCATTGAAAATGATGTAGGAAAAGCCAGCACAGTCTTTATTTACAAACTACCAGTCAAAGAAAATAATTAGGTAGAAATAAACACAACAAAAGCGCTGGCATTAGAAACAGATGAACGAGCGAGTAGCTCAATGACAATGAAGAACTGCACACAGCACTCAGTATCAGCAGTCAAGTCTGTCCCTTGTTTAACATCACTGAGCACACCCACTCATTAGCACATTTTTCTACATGCTTGAAAATGATCATATCCAGTGTCTTTACATCACTTTAAACAATGTTTTCAAATACGTTTTTATTAATCTGTTTCAAAGACTGGCAAACTTTCACATACAAGCTCATGCATTTGCATTACCACTGTAGTATTGCCAGTCCCAAAATACAGATAAGCTTAGTGAAGCATGATGAGATTGCAAATCTGCTGTTCCTACTTTTAACTTCTAAACATTTTGGGTTAGAAATTTATTTGGGGTTTTTTTCAGCTTAAGTTGATATTTAAATGCAGTTAGCTGAAAGCATGAGCAAGGACTACAAATATAACACCCACATATTCATGAGAAAATGTTGCAAGGTAAAAGTATTTACTGGTGTTACCTGTGTGAATGCGACTGTGTCTCTCCAGCTGACTTGGCTTAGCAAAAGCTTTTTCACAAGTATCACACTTAAACACTCTAGGCTTCTGGGAACTCAATGAAGGTCCACCCTGATGGGTTTGCATGTGTTCCTAAGCCAGCAAAGAAAAAAAAAAAACATGTCAGATCATTTAAAAAAAGTCAGTATTTAACACAGAAATATATTCACACCTTGAAGACAAAAGCAGGGAACCTTAGCCATCAGCAGACAAGCTGGAAGAAAATGGAAGCCTGAATCTTTTTTTTGTTTAAATGTGAGATTATTTTTGTATATCAACTCTTTGTAAGGCTGACGCATCAGTAGCTCTACATTTCTGAAAAACTCCATCAGTAACTGTATAGTCTTGCATTTTTAGCATAAATTAATCCCTTCGCTAATTATCTGAAGCAAAATAAAATAAACCAAACCAAACCAGAACTCTTAAAATGCTTTGTTAACCTACAAAGAGGTATATTGACAACAGTGAGTTGTCAGTTAACATAGCATTTTTCGCCCCTCTCCTCTACAGTATCCATCTCCCTCCTTGTCTGATACACAGGTATTCCTCAGTTCCTGAACTAGTACCATTGTAAAACTGTACAGGCCTCAAGAGGACTATCACAACATACACACATGCAGCCACACACTGTCAAGATGCAAATAAAACCATTAAAAAACAAAAAATAAAATCACTAATGTCCTTATAGATATGATAGCAGAGTAAGGGTTTGACATGTTTTACCTGCATGAAGAACTTTAACAACAGTTCTACCGTCAGTGTTTTTAATTTACTGATGCTGGACCCAGAAGTTTTGCAAATTTAGAATAGTATCTTATGTCATCTATTAATTTTTTCATTTAAAGATACTTATTAATACCAAAATAGAATTCAAATTACAAGAGAAAACAAATACAAATAACTTAAAATAAATCTAATCAAGAAATGTTTGTGAAGCAGTACCTCGAATACTTATCCACTTTCTAAAATGTGAGTGGATATTCTTTTCTAGTCTATTCATTACAGACTAAACTATTAATTAGTCTTTACTATACCTAAACAATAAGCCTTCTTGATGTCTATGAAGTCCTATTCCTCACTCCACGAACTGAAGTAAACTGTATCTGCAGAGTTTGTTTACACTGGAAAATCAGTGAGACAGTTACATGGAAGAATATTATTATCATAGTAATTATAATAATATAGTATCACAGGGAAATAACATAAGGTGTTCTGACAAAAATGAGAGCTTCATAAACCACAGCTTATGTGGAAATAAAGAAAATCTTTTGCTTTAATGTTATTGCGTCCTGAAGCTGTGAAATAGCGGAAGCAAACTATGACCTACTCCAGAGAAATTACCTGAAAGTGGCTGCTTCTTTCTTCCACCACAAAACACCTAGCCCAAAAGCCCCCAAAAACCCAACCTCCAAACTCCCAACACCCTCCAATCCCATTTTCTACTTGAAAAACAAACAAGATAGCATGCAAATAGCCACCATAAAACTTTCTGTCAACCTCCTCTGAACAGTCTGTGATGCAATTTGGTTCCACTGATCTGTTAATTTCTTATACTTTTCCTGTAAAATATATATATACTTTTGAAAAGAGTTCAAGGGAGTACAATGTTCTGAAATGCAAGCACCTCTTTATAGACATATTTAGTACTTTACTGATTGTTCATGTGACATTTTACAAGTTTATTTGTGTAATTCTCATATTCTTCAGATAGGAATTATCTTGGAAACTATCTTGGAATTATCCGTCAAGCATTATCTAATTAGAAAGCAAGAACAGGAAAACCTTGAAAGGCCCTTGTCCCCTCACACATGCATTGGTATGTCACTCTTATGCCCCACCTATCCTGCAACATTAACTATTGACCACCTCTGAAAGTGTGGCAATAAAAGTTTGTTTCATTCCACTGTTTTCATAAAATCAGATCATTTAATTTTCATCTTAGAATCATGTCCATGCTTTATTTACTATCTAGAGTCAACTTGCAGGTATTTCCACTACATACTGATAAGGAATTGGGACAGTTTAGTCACTGTGCATGCATGTCTTAAGATTCCCCTCCCTGAAGCTGTAAAATCAGGACAGTCACCCACATCAGAAGGGGAACTGAAGTCACTGGACTGAAAATTTTTGACACTGGGGCTGGGGTGGGTGGTAGAGGTGTTTATACATAATCCCTAAAGAAGATTTTCTTGTGGATAATTGTGAAACTGCTGGTACTGATACATTTGGAAAAAACACATACCGTTAAGTACTGGCATCTAAAGGTTGATACCCTTGCCTCTTACTGGATTTTTCTGAAAAGCCTGAAGTTTGGCAGTGCCCTGAATATTTTTGGTGATCTCCAGAGTACATCAGTATAAAATGAAGATCATAAGTAAGAGGTCCCTTCCCAAAAACCTAAGCCAAAACCCATGGTTTCATCTATCTTTGTTGAATTTCCCATTAAAGGCTGCTCACAGCTGACACTCTGGAACACCTTTATGAAGAAAAGAACCTGGTAATGTGTGGAATTTGTTTTAGTACATGATGGTCCTGTGGTAAGTGAAACTGTCCTTTAAGACCCTTAAGATGAAAGGCAGCCATTAACCCAGCACTGTCAAGTCTACCACTAAAATATGTCCACTAAAATATGCCACTGTCCACGGTGCCACATCTACACATCTTTTAAATACCTTCAGAGCTCATGACTCGACCACTTCCCTGTACAGCCTGTGCCAACGCTTGACAAGCTTTCAGTGAAGAATTTTTTCCTAACATCCAATCTAAACCTCTCCCAGAACAATTGGGGTAATTTTCTCTTGTCCTATTGCCTGTTACCTGGGAGAAGAGGCTGACCCCTTCCTGTCTACACCCTCCTTTTCAGGTGGTTGTAGAGAGCAATAAGGTCTCCCTTGAGCCTCCTTTTCTCCAGGCTAAACAATCCCAGCTCCCTCAGCCACTCTTCACAAGACCTACAATTGAGACTCTTTGCCAGCTCTGCTGCCCTTCACTGGACACATCCCAGCACCTCAATGTTTTTCTTGAAGTGAAGGACTCAAAAGTGAACACAGGATTTGAGGTGCAACCTCACCAGTGATGAACACTGAGGGGATGGGTCATTCCACTGGTCCTGTTGGCCACACTATTTCTAATAGAAGCCAGGATGCTATTGACCTTCTTTGTCACCTGGGCACACTGCTGGCTCATGTTCAGCCATCAGACCTGGAGATACTGGTTACTTTTTCTGCTAGGCTGCAGAAGATTACAGTCACTCCACCACAGCCTGTAGCCTCGTTGTGACCCAAGTGCTGGACCCAGCACTTTGCTTTGTTGAACTGCATACAACTGGTCTTAGTCCATCAATCCAGCCTGTCCAGATCTTCTCTGTACAGCCTTCCTGCCCTCCAGCAGATCAACACTCCCACACAACTTGGTGTCCTCTGCAAACTTACTGAGGGTGCACTCAATCCCCTTGTCCAAGTAATTGAGAAAGATACTAAACAGAACCGGTCCCAACATTGAGCCCTGGGGACCCCCTTACAACTGGCAACCAGCTGGACCTAACACCATTCACCACCACTCTCTGGGTGTGGCTATACAGCCAGTTTTTTCCCATGCACCTGTCCAAGCCATGGGAAGCCAGTTTCTCCAGGAGAATGCTGTGGGAAATGGTGTCAAAGGCTTTACTAAAATCCAGGTAGACACATCCACAGCCTTTCTCTCCTCCACTGAGCGAGTCACCTTGTCATAGAAGGACATCAGATTACTTAAGCAGGACATGCCTTTCATAAGCCCACGCAGGTTGTGCCTGATCCCTTGGCTGTTCTGCATGTGTTCCATGATGGCACTCAAGATGAGTTAATCCATAACCTTTGCTGGCACTGAAATCAGGTTGATGAGCCTGTAGTTTTCCAGATCCTACTTTCAACCCTTCTTGTAGATGGCATCATATTTGCTAACTTCCAGTCAACTAGGACTTCCCTGGTTGGCCAGGACTACTCATAAATTATTAAGTGGCTTGGCAAGCTCTTCTGACAGGTCCCTGGCTCCCCAAGGGTGGATTCCATCCTGCCCACATAGACTCATTTGTGTCTCAGTGGTTTAGCACATCACTGACCATTTCCCCTACCTCCACTGAGATGGCTGCGGTGCTGCACACATTACTGCATTCCAAACACGCTCCAGTGTACTCAGCACATTGTGGAACAGACCAAAGGGCCTCAGCAGCACACGATCCCTCAAACATTGGCGTGCCACTCACAAGCTTACCTCTACCAAGTCTGGTTTTATCCCTTTCCCAGTACAAATCTAGTTTAAAGCTCTTTCAGTGAGCCTCGCTAACTCATCAGCAAAGATCCTTTCTCCCTTTGAGACAAGAGCAGTCCATCTGAAGCAGGCCTACTGTCATGTAGACCAATCCATGATCAAAAAACCCAACATTTTGCTGGTGATGCCAGTCTCAGAGACAGTTATTGATCTGATGGCTTTCTGTCTCTTTCTTCATCATTCCTTGCAACCGGAAGGATAGAAGAGAAGACTGCCTGTACTTCTGACCCCTTAACAAGTTGTTCCAAGGTCAAGAAGTCTCTTGTGACTACCCTTGAACTTCTTATTGCAACTTTATCGCTGCCTACCTGAAAAATCAATGATGGATAATAATCTGAGGGACATACCAGGGTATCTTGATTAATTATGAAAAAAAAAAAGTAACTCCAGCCATTTCTAAGAAAAAAATTGAAGAGAGACTGATATTTGGGGTTTGTTATCACTACTTAAGGAAAACGAGTAGCCATATTGTTTTGTTTTGTTCCTTGGAAAACTTCTTCTAAACCAGAAGTTTTACAACAACACATTTTATGAACGTTTCCCCAAGGTCCAATAGTTTGGTAGACAGACATGATCACTCCAAGGGGGTGAACTTCACAAAGGGAGTAAATTTCCTTAAAATACGATAATGAAGTGAAAGGAAATCTATTGAAAAGCTCTCCTAAAAGCTACTTAATAAAAAGACATTGCCTTTGGCTACAGGAATTTTCTGCTATAAATTCTGGGAAGCCAGCAAAATTCTGGGCAAGTTATATGTTTGTTCTTCTAAGGATCTTCTTCAAAATACTTCCATTTAGTATCTCTCAGAGATAGGATACTGGCCTGAACACAGTACTTGTCTAGTACATTCTATAATCCAATTATGAACTTAAATACACCCCTAATTTTTTGAGAAGACTTCAAACTATCAGGTTCTTCATCATCTAAAGAAAACAACACAGAAAATATCACTAGACAACAAGGATATTTTAAAACAAATGCTTCCTCTACAGATGTCACTTGTACCCATAAGACAGAGCACCAACAAATCAAATTATAAGAATGCAAAGCAGATAGCTTCCTGAGATTCCAAAAGATTATCTGGAAATCAGGATTAGCAATGATGATATTCATAAACAAATAAAGTAAGTGAAATCTTTTCCTGGCACTACTACTTGCATGACAGGCATTCACATTTTTCATTGTGTAGTCAATATATGCCTTAATATCCTCTCTGTGCTCCAGAAGAGAGTTCTCTATCTGTGTATACATTATCACTTAGACTCCCTCTCTCAGATGGACACCTCTCACACTGTAAAAGGAAAGCAAAGACAAAGGGCTAATAGGTACCTTTCATTAATATCACGAGAAGTCCAAAACAAAAGAAGAAGGTAACAGAACAATCAACTATTATTACCAAATACCTTGAGATGTGTTGCCCGCTTAAAGGCCTTATTGCAGATGTGGCAAACATGTATTCGTTCCTTGCCATGAACCTCTTTGCAATGGTGCGTCAACATGGTGACTGAATAAAAGGTTTGACTGCACTCAAAACATTGGTGCCCGCGACTTTCTTTTTCTGCTTGGCTGCTTTTAGTCACATTAGGGGAAACCTCTGTAACCTACAACAATTTACAAAAATACTATCAGATAATTTCACAGGCACATCCACAACATTGGTGTATTTTTCAGAATCAACCTCAACGTGACCAATTTTTTTGAGAGTACTTACAAGCAACTTACAAACACAAAGGAAGCATTTACATACATAAGCATGGGAAGAGTATTAGGAACCCTGCTCCTGAGAAGGAAGGAGCAGCAGAGATAATACGTGGGGCAGCCGCCATTCCTTGTCCCCCTGTGCCACTGGAGGCAGGGAGGACATAAAAAAATCAGGAGTAAAGTTAAGCCCAAAAAGAAGGGAGGGGTAGGGGAAAGGTGTTCTAAAATTTAGTTTTTATTTCTCATTATCCTATTCGGATTTGATTGGTAACTAATTAAATTTTCTCCAAGTTGCAACTGTTTCACCTGTGATGGTAACTGGTGAATGATCTGTCCCTGTCCTTATCTTGACATGCAAACTTTTTTTTATTTTCTCTCCTGTTTTATTTCATTTTACTTTCTCTATCCCTGAGGAGGAGTAGTGATAGAGAAGCTCTGGCGGATACCTGGCAACCAGCCAAGATAAACCCACCACACAAGCATATCACTGAACAGACCACAGTCTGCCCTCCTGATGCCCAGGTTGTGATCTTGCTATTTGCCTTGTGTCCTTCCCTCAGTATCCTGAGCTCCACAATCTCATGGTAACTGCAACGAGATATATTCCTGACCTTCACATTTCCAATCAGTTCTTCCTTGTTTGCAATTATGATGCCCAGAACAACATGTCTACCTGCTGGATTCTCAGTCATTGGTATCAGGAAGTTGTTATCAATGCACTCCTGAAATTTCCTAGATTCCTTGTGCGCTGGTTGTTGCCCTGCCACCAGATCTTAGACAGGTTGAAGTAACCCATGTGGACTAGGGACTGCAAATCACAGACCGGTTTTAGGTGGAAAGGACCTTTTGAGGTCATCTAGTCCAATTCATCTGCTCAAGAAGAGTCAGCCAGGGTAGGTTGGCCCAAGACCAAGATAAAAGCCTCATCCTTCTATTTCTTTCTGATAAGGTGATCTGCAGCAGACGGTAATACATTTTGGTCTGCTTGCCAGTCTTTACCCATAAGGCCTCAGCTGGCTCATCATCCAGGCAGAGCTCCATTCCTGCTTCTGTCTTGCCAGGCTGTCCTTCCTAAAGATCCTGAATCCAGGCATGGTAGTGTTTTAATTGTGTGGGCTGTAGCACCTTCACTCTGATTCTAATGAGGATGCAGCCCTGCAACTACATGCAGACCTCTAGTTCCTCCTACTGATTTCCCGTGCTGCATGCGTCAGTGTACAGGCACTTCAGAGACACACCCAGCTGTGACAATTTTTCCAAGAAGAATGTTGACGTTTCCACTCTAAATTCATCATTTCAGCACCTTTATTCATACATGTACACTTCAAGTGGGCCCCCTCCCTTCAGCCCTTATTATTTTTGAGGTTTCTTCTGCCTTTATCAGTTGCAACGTGCCTGTATCTTGCCCTCTGCTTGCCAGTCCAGTCCACCACTTCTTCACTTGATTGTGGGTCACTGTCTGCCTCTCCCATTTCTCCCATTTCAGAACTTGCATTACCAGACCGGTTGAAAACATCCATTTTGCCTTCAAGAAGAGAAGTCTGAACTACTTCTAATATTAATACTATCTTACATATGTAAAAGATTCTATTGAGATTCGAATGCATACAGAGTTGAAAAGACTGTTGCACCTCTATTAAAACAATTTGGTGACAAAAAGAGAACAGAGAAAGTGTACCATTGGTGCTATTTTTTTCACAGCTCTAAACTTTGTTTTTGTTATCAAAATACCAACTCACTTGGAAATTTTGGAGCACTCTGCATTGAGAACATAGTTATGTAATTTGCAGAAAGAAACACATTACGAACTGCATTTTTTTTTTGTAAACTTATATGTGTTTTTTAACTCAAAACTTAAATGAGAATCTGGGTGACTAGGAAGTCATAGAGAACCTCTTTCTGATACTCTAATTTGGGAATGACATCAGCCTCCATGATTCAGGTTATAAAGGAATTATTACAGTATTTTGATTAAATAATGTCCTTTATCCACAAAAGATACAGAAATATATAGTATCTACCTGATACGTTATTTCATCTGAGTTTGCAGGTGCTGAATGGGGTGTATGGCTCACCAGTATGACTTGCTGTGAGCCTGATCCACTTTGGCTAGTGAGACTGGAATCTGTGAGAATAGCAGGGAACTGCTGACCCTGTCAGAGCAGGGAGAAGAAAAACCAAAAAAAGTACAACAATATATTTAAACAGTTAACCGTAGTCACGTAAATTTTCATCTACACTGAAATGTCAGCAACACAATGACCTTAAATTTTCACTTTCTATTCTTTTAATATTACTTATTTCTTTAATCTCCCCATTCTAGAGATTCTGTTTGCCAACGGGTCTTTGGCTCTTGATGACACCACAAAAATCTTAAATTAGGACAAAAATGAAATTAACAGTAAAGCTACTGGGGAGTCTATACAGAACTATTTTGAGAAATATTATTCTAATACCACCTGTTATTAAAGATAGTAAATTAAACTGTCCTATTACTTGCTGTGAAAGGAACTGTCGCAACTGCTCTTCAACTCTCACGTTCACAAGGATGAAAAGAAAAAATCACCATATTAAATGCTAGCAATTAATATTCTTAGGAGTACTAAGCTGTTTTACTGAATAGAGATGAAGTAGTACACAGTTTATCACTAAAACAGTAGAACTTATCTGTTCATTGAAGAAAATCAACCCTACAAAATTGATCTGCACTTCCTTTTAAACAGTTCACGTTTTTAGATGCCAGTATGCACAGACTGTTGGCAGAAAGAAGTAGAGTTAACTGAATTTTCAAATATTATGTGCTTACAGGACAAAATTACTTTCTAAGCAAAATCTTCAAATCCTGCTCTGTAAGACAGTAACATCAGTTTACCTGTTAGTTCAGAAAAGCACGTCTTACCTGTGAAGTGATATTAAGTGTAACTGCATCAAGACCACCTGACAACATTCCCTGAGTGTCAGCAAGAGTCAAAGTGACACTACCATCTCCTCCAACTCCTGATGAAGACATTACCAAATTCTGGGTAGAAACTGCAGACTGAGATATGGGTGTTGTGGAAGGAAGGTTTGTTCCACCTGTTGTATTAAGTTCTGAGATATATGCAAAATGGCAAAAAAAAAATCTGTTACATACATAAACTCTTAGTTGCAAACTTATTTTAAGTGAACTTAATTTCCACTTTTTGTTTGCTAGGCCTTTCTATTTTTGAATCAACAATATTGGTTAAACAGCTAATCAAGCATTAAAAATTGTCAGTCAGATGATAAAATTAGAAAAATCACATCTAAATGTATCTTGATGGACATAATATTGCACATGTAGGTATTTGTGTGTGTGTATATAAACAGATACAGGTAGAAATTGAGATACATATTTAAAAACTCAAAATTTGAATACTAGAGCAACTTTGATATTTTATCACATCTGCAGCAAATGCACATTTCTTTGTTCTGCAATTTACTCCTTGTAACTGCCTCAAAGGCTACTAATTTAAGATGTCTTCCTGTTTTCATTTTCTTCTTACTATGTGAAATAAAGTTCATCTAAGCTGATGTAATAATTTAAAGCCTGTGAAAAAACACACAAAGCCCTGTAATTCTTGAATCAAAATGTGCAAGATTATATTGTTTCATATTTAGTTGCCTGGTCTAATTTTTTTTTTAACAAAATGTTATTACTTTCAATTAGAAAAATTGTTGTATGCATACCTGGAGCATTAAGTGAAGGACCCTGAGAAAGAAGTTGGTCATTGCTTATAGTTAATGTAGCACCTGTAGTCTGACTGCTGATGGTTGGTGCTGTCAGCCTTAAGCCAGTATTCAGATCATTGCCTCCAGAATTATGCTGAATAAGATCTTGACCTTAAAAGAAATTAGTCCTATTATAACTGCAAATGTTTCACCATTATTCTGCTACTGTTCTTAAAACTATAAACAACAGATCATAAAATAAAAGTAGAAAATATAACCAAAACATAAAATTAATTTCTACAAATGCAGATTTTTATGCAGAGATGTGATAAGGTTCTAATGCACATGTGATTATGCAAATCTAGATACTAACATGTACAGAAATACCTGACATTATTAATATTTAGACAAGTATGGATCTTATTTATCCAGATTCAAGGCACCAACCTACGGAAACAATAGAAGTCCAGCAAAGTAAGGGCCAATGGTTAAAATGTGATTTTTTTTTTCAATCTACTATATGGATAATGAATTGAACATGTCTTGTAAAAACATCACTTAACATAGTGTTAATTTTGTTTGATGGTCAACAAGCATAGAACAAAAACTGAAACACAGAAACTGAAAACAAATTCTGTCAGTTGCTGGACACTTATGCTTCATTTTTCTTAAATGAGTGAACATTCATTATCAAGCAGAAAAAGAGCACAGACGTTGTTATGACCCTTAAAAAAGCTAAAGATGTGAAAAAAGAGAAAAGATAAAAGGGCAAAAAAAGAAAAGAAAGAAAATAAAAAATAAAAAGAAAAAAAAGCACTGGATATTATACTAGATCTCTTAAGGAAATGTTATTATACAAAATGCAAACCGTCTTTTAGGGGAAACAAGCATTTATAGTGCTTATAGGATCAGTCTCTTAGAGGCAGAAAGAAAGTTGGTCTAAATTTATTCAGAGATATCTGAAATATCAACTACATATTAAGAAGATTGAGTAGTATATTTCAAAGAATGACCAAAACAGCTATTTGAACATTGTTCCACAGGCATTTAAAGAAAACTAGATTAAATAAACTCATCTGCAATG
>WEIV01008292.1:6423-60916 GCA_013390005.1 Calyptomena viridis
CATGTCGATAATAGCACCTATACAGGAGATATGTCATCAAACCATTCTAAAGGCTAAGAACTATACACTTTCATTAATCAGTCAGAGCTGTATTCCCACAGCCTTTGGAAAATCTGCCCTTAAATCTTCCTTTTAGTTTAGAGTATGAAGGAAACCTCTTACATTAAAATTATTTTGCCCCTGGTTAACAGAGAATAATGCTTTTAATGCAAAAAAAAAAAAAACACACCATGCAAAAGCATTTTATTTTTAGAAGCCATTTTCTAAACATTTAATTTGTTTTATGTCCATTACCTACACTAAAAATGAATGCCAAAGTGGGAATTATATTTTAGAAAGAAACCTTTTTTTCCCTCATTAAATATACCATGCCTTTTTATGAGGCTCTCTGGAGAATTAAAGCAAATAGTGGATTCTCAGGAGGACTTTCATTTGCTTAAAAGTGAGACTTTTTCTTTTTTTTTAATAGAACATGGTAGTTTAAAATAAGTCATTCAAGCAAAATGGTTTGTTGAATTCCCATTCCTTTGTTTTTCCCAGTATCTTTTGCTTTTTCAAAAGACTCTCAAAAAACCATCTCCATGTATTTGAATGTTTATTTGGTAATGTGAAATCAGTATCACAAATAAATTAATTACTACAGAAGATATTTTGAAATTCAAAAGCTGTCAATTTTATTTTGTCCTTTCTAATTTTCAGGCACACTTTTTCTGTTCTCTTGATTTTTCTTCCCTCTCCTTTAAATCTCTGCAGCATTTCAGAGAAATACATCGGTAACTGCAGGATTTTTGCCTTGTTTCTATGCTCCAATATTGGAATTCAAGAAATGAGTTGTATCTAATATGTTCACTTTTGATGCCTCTGATATCAAAACCTAAGTGAGATACACTGAACATCACCTTGGTCTCCTCTAGATGAGAAGGCAGTTTTGTGTTGTCTTATGATTTCCATAATGCTCCATTAATAGAAAAAAGAAGGGCTCATCCCCTGTGTTTTTAAATTGATCAGTCCTGTTTTCAAAAAAACCATGTGCTGAACAAAAATTTTACTTTGTGTTAATTCTCTGCTCTTTTTCTTTGGCAAATTTTAGACAACCTTGCCAATTTCAATCATACTTGAAAAATATTATTTTGGTTTTATTTTTCCAGCTGTGTTTGTCAAGACCTATGAAATAACTGAATATAAAGTATGTATTTCATTTATACACAAGCAGGTTTTTGCTTTTCTATTTGCAACATGGAATAAGCAATTCTAATGATTAATTATTGAATACAGGACCTGATAGCAAGACAGACAATGAGACCTCCATGAGCCCTACTGCATGAGAGCCATTGCAGGCAATCACGGGGAAAGAGATGTAGGTCCCACTCTGCAGTCCACCAGCCTGGTTTTCACACCTTGCCACCTGAAAATTCCCATTGTCACAAAGTGTCTTAGCATCCTTAACTGACAATATTGTTCACTATCTTTCAGTACATTGGTTTCAACTATCCCCGACTCCACCCCCCTGAACAGACTCCCCTAAGAAGTTTTATGTCAGTTCTGCCCCAGAGTATCCTATGTGAAAATGAGGCTTGAACTTTTCTCTACACATAAAATGTTGTTAACTTGCCCCAAGACTTGACTTGACAATTGCTGCTCCTTAGTGTGGTAAGACATCTTGACTCCATGAACAGGGCCACCTCAAGTCCAGTTCCTCTCGGGATGACTCCAGAAAGAGAAGTTGAAGTTCATGCTACTCCACCACAGGGAGAATGGAATGATGTATGTTTCCTCCAGGCTTTCTGCTTCTCTTAAAAGCACTAATCAAAAAGTAGCCATGGAGCCAGAAGACTTGGGGAATGGTGCTGCAGAGGCATTCATGGCTTTCTGTTGCAAAGTGGAGGAAAGATCAAGAAAGAGTCACTGCAGGACTATATGCTGGTTTTGCACTCTAATAATATTTGTGTTTCTCCTCAATGTCTGATGAAAGAAATAACTCCATTAGATACCAGTGGTCTCTTTCTGTCACTTATATCAATCCTGTCAGCTGTTTATCCAGAAGCAATCCAAAGAAAGGCTGGCTGATTAAGAAAGACCCAGTTGTCTGGTGTTATGAGTCCATGGCTTTGCTCTTTGTGACCTAAGAGGTACTATAGGTTGAATTTTTATTAGCAGTGCTTCCCCAATAAAGCTATTTTCCCTCAAACTTCACATATTAAATTGATTATGCACCATGTCATTTTAAAAGTATGCAGTTGCTGTTGATTTATATGGTCAGACTGCCTGCCAACTCAGCAATTTCCATCCTAAAATAACAGATCCAAAAAAACCCCAAGTCCCACAGTCGGCTGCTTTATGTTACAATGAATCAGCTGCAGATCTGTGCAACTATTAATTTCAGCCCATTTGTCCAAAGGGACAAGCAAAAACATGCAATTTTATAGCAATTTTAATTAGTGAAGAACTCTATATGGAAATGGTCAGCAGAAATATCAGGAAAAGAATTTAGACCCGGAAACATTTTCTGCTGTTTTCTACATGCACTCACTTGCTCTCTCTATATACATATGTATGTTTCCAGTAAACAACTAAATGACAATCACAGACCCTCCTGGATGACTTTAGGAAAAGAAAAAGAAGATAAAAAGTCAAACCAAAACAAAAGAAAAAAAAAAGAAAAACTCAAACCTGGTGTCCGTGAAGTTGCTGAAGGTTTGCAACTAAGTGTAGTTAAATGAATAGATGCTGGTAAGGCAGCTCAAGTTTTAGTAGTGTCTCTTAACACAGTAACAAAATGAATGAAAAATTTTCTTTGCGTATTTATTTGAGATGCAAACCAGACAGGCCTGCGTGTGTCATGTGTGATACTCTGCCATTGGACAGCACACTAGCAGACCAACAGAGAGCCGTAGTCAGTATGGCCAATGTACAGTCATATCTAAAAGCAAGAAAAGGGAGAGAGCCAGCACACAAAGCTAAATAAGGCTGTCATACTCTTCATATGTATATACATCTTGGTATTAATTAGGAAGGAGTAAAAGAAGAAATCAGTCCACGCTTCTAGTAGTTCAAGATGTAGAACTTGCTGATCTCTTCAGGTTATTACTATGGATCTAGATCTGTTGAGTACTCAAAACCTACTACACCATAGTACTACAGTCCTTTCTTTGTGGCTGGAACAAGGAAAGCTGTAGGGTAAATTCAGAGAAAGAAATGGCATTTTCAGAGTTCTCTAGTGGTAGCGGGAAACACAAAAAAAATCCAACCTATGTAGCATCGCATCTATGGTACAAGGAGCCAGCCCATCTCTGTTATCTTCTTTTTCAGCACTATGAAAAGCACCAGGTACTAAGGTATCCACTTTTGTTGTGAAAGAGCCAACGAGCATCTGATGATCACTGCAGATGCTGGCTTTCATCATTCCAATTACTTATGACCATAATCATGTGTGACTTTGTCATTTTAAACTGATCTATAGAGCCTCATACTTAACTTGTGTATTGTTTCTGTTAATGATGCATAGTTAAGCCCAGAGCAATAATGTAATGTGATGAATCCAATAGAGTTCATTTGTAGGGCCTGTGAAAGAAACATCTTTAACAGACCTTGCATTTAATGAGAATATGGTATTGATTAAATTAGATCCACAATGGCATAAACAATAACACTGAATTTCCAAAGTGTGCTGATTGAGCTACAACTTCAGATTTAGGCTCTAGGGTTAGCAATGGGGTGAATGCATATCCATAAATAGTCTTCGCATGGCATCAGTACTAATTAGTGTAATTATATGCCAATGTCATTTGCTTAATTTATGAGTTGGCAGCATGGCTGAAAGTAGGGGGTTTTTTCTTGCCTTTTCTGTTTAGAATTTGGTTATTAGGATGAGGTCATTAGTTTACAATTAAGTCTCTTTATTTCCTCTAGCTCTAGTATTAATGGAATACTTCATCACTGGAGCCTGTATCTTGCCTTTCTGGTAAATAGAGGGAGGAAATCCTATGGGGTTTAGCTTCCCACTCCATCATTAAATCTGCAGGAGGAATTTCTTACATGTGTTATATGAGACAATGAGGCAATTTCTTACTAAGTCATTTTTGTACACACATTCCCATCTTCATGCCTCCTTTGTGGCCCTTTGGATCTCCTCCCAAACCTCTGCCAGCACAATCCATCAGTTCAGATGTGGAAGGCGGCTTTGCTTTGTGGGGGCAAAAAAGTGAAACTGGCTATGTGGCAGAGTTTTACGAGTCCAAACCAGCCCTAAACATTCAATTCTAGGACATGTCTGACAGCAGTTGACATCTGGTCCCTCTGATGAAAGCTTTGGTTCCTTGGTGTGGAAGGGGAATAAGGGAGGAGAAATGTTCTTTGGATCACGCTAGTCTATGAGTGTGCCACATAAATATATCTCTATTGTTATCACCATGTGATGTTTAAAAACAAACAAGGAAGAAGACCATAAAAAGGCAGAAGAGATTCCCTTCCCCCCACACACCTGTATTAAAATTAAAAGGAAAAAAAACAAAAGGAGTGAAAAATTAGCTCATGGGTTATCATTGGTACAGTACGATGTGTTTGAACAACCCACCTCTCCCTCCATTCCTTTCCCCTCTAGTGGTGGATCAGAGGAGGAGCGCTGCTGCCTTCCCACAGAAGCTGCTGCAGAGCACAGTTTTTGCTACAGAACTGGGCAGCAAAGATTTTGAGTCACCTGTCAGGATGCTAATTTATAAGCAATTGTCCCTGTTGTATTAAATACTGTATTTTCCAGACAAGTAGTCATATCCCTTCATAGGTTTTCTTCTTGTCACCCGAGAATGTGTGCTATGGCTTTTTACCAGCATAGCTGTGTTTCACGTACACACAGGGATATATGTCTCTGCATATAAGATCTGTGCCTGAACCTTCTGAACTGGGTATCTTGAGTTCATTGAAAAATCGCCTCTGTGCAGTTCCTAATAGAAGCCCTGGGTAGCTGCAGTGGGTAAGTATTTGAGGATATGTCACACAGGGGCTCTTGCCAAAGCTGGTCTCCTTCTACGCTGTCTGTTTGCCCTTTGGCCTCTGGAGGAAGGTGCACACTATAAAGCTTTGCCCCTTGACAGCAGGATTAGAGGTTTTCTGTTCGCTGGGGTGGGTGGGAGTGCAGAAAGGCTGAGCAGCCAGCAGGGCTCTGAATGCAGTTAAATGGAGGCCTGGGGTTATTGCCTGAGAGTGGAAGTCCTGTCCTTCATCCATCCCACATTCCAGACTCCTGTATTCACATCAGATGTCTTCCAGAAATCTTCCCAGGAGAAACAGCTGCCTCATGCCTAAGAGAGTAAATATTGAAAGCTCCTGAGATATTGAATTTTGGAGGATTGATGCAATCTCTCCCCTTTGACAATATAAAAAGTATTTAACTCATCTCTTGCCACAGTCGGGGTCGAAAGAACTACCATAAAATTTTTTGTCTGTTTGAATAAATGATGGTACCTTCTGCAGGCTCTCAATGGTTTTAAAAGTGGACAACTCTTTACTGATTAGATCATATAGCTTAACAGGATTTGAAAAGCCATGCTGAGAAGAGGATAGCAGTGATATGATATTGACGTGTCAGATTTTCAAGGTCTTTAAAGTATCTTAAGCTTCTTCATCTAAAGGTGACTCTTCAGTGGTTTTTTTTTTAAGTGTCTACTAATAGTTAGGAGACTGGTAGATCATTTAGCAAATACCAATTTTTGACCCTTTGAGACTCTAAATAGCTTGAAAATAAGAAGTATGTGTCTTTCTGTCCTACAGTGGCTGAAGTTCTTACTCTAATGACATTGGAAGGGAGAAACAAATACTAGTCTGGTATAGGGCTGACTCCTAGTAATTGTTCACAGACAGAAGTAGCAGCCTGACAGGAATCTGGCAGAGAGGCTGAAGCCTGAATATCTACATGCATGGATATGTTCATGCTAGTATAGATGTAAACAGTCAACTTCTGAGTTGGACTTAGAGCAGATTAATGTTAATTGTTAAACAAAGTGTTTAGATTTTTAAGTAGATATTTTGAGTCATAGACATATGCTCCTATTCTCATAAGAACATGAATCAGTTTGTGTTAACACTTGCAGTGCTTTAAATCCAGAGTAACTTCCTTGAGACAGTGGCTTCAGCATAGATTTTACCAGAGTGTAAAGGGTATCCTTGAAGAAAGGTTGGTTAAGACATTGAAGGGAAATTAATTGCTGTGGTATGCTCAGTAATTTTGTTAGAGGTAGGTAGGATGCAGAGGAGGTAGAGATGACTCTTTGGAAAAATAAGCAGCAGTTGTTCTTGCAAATAGAAGCCAAACTTCCATAACTAAATGGATAAGAAGTACTTTTCCATCTATAGATTTCTTCCAACTTGCTTGCTTCACACATTTTGACAGCATTTTGAGGATAGCTGCATTTGCTATAACCCCTAACATATCATTTAATCAGTTTTCAGTGTTGTTCCCAGGTTGCTGCTGAGTGTTTGTGGAGTATCAGCTGTATACCTGGCACTTGAGGATAACAGCCTGAACAACTGCTAAGGCAGCTTAAAAATCAATGTGTTTTCAAAGCAGCATGTTGGAAGTGGATCTGCCAGGTTCAGGCGAAGAAGAGGTTTTGGGGAAATTTGGAAGAGATGATACGGGGCAAAAGAATGTGCACATGAGAGGTGGAAGGAAATAAAAAAAAAAGTAAAAGTTTTAGGAAAGTCAGCCCACCTCCAGCCCCTCCCCTCAACAAATGTTTCCTTCTGCAACATCAAGACCAGTTTCAATCATTTATCATCAGTCCTGGCTAACCATAGAGGTCCTGGTCAACTGAAGGTCAGCAAATGTGATGCCTATCTACAGGAAAGGTCAGAAGAAAAATCTGAGCAACTGCAGGCCTGTCAGTCTGAGCTGGGTTCCAAGGAGCAGATCATCCTGAATGCCATCATGTGGTACATACAGGACAACTGGGGGAACAGGCTCAGCAAGCATGGGTTTGTGAAAGGCAGGTGCTGCCATGTCCTCCTATGACAAGGTGACATGCTTCATGGATGAGGGAAAGGCTGTGACTGTTGTCTACCAGAACTTTAGAAAAGCTTTTGACAGTCTCCCACAGTATTCTCCTGGAGAAACTGGCTACTTGTGGCTTGAACAGGTACACTCTTTGCTGGGTTAAAAATTGACTAGATGGCAGAGTCCAGAGAGTGGTGGTGAATGGAGTTACATCCAGCTGGTGGCTGGTCACAAGTGGTGTTCCCCAGGGCTCAATGCTGGAGCCAGTCCTGTTTAACACCTTTATTGATGATCTGGACTAGGAGATTGAGCGCTCCATCAGTCAGCTGGCTGATTACACTAAGTTGGGTGGAAATGTTGATCCACTGGAGGGCAGAAGGCTCTGCAGAGGGATCTGGACAGGCTGGATTGATGGGCTAAGGCCAGTTGTATGACATGAGCCAGCAGTGTGCTCAGGTGGCCAAGAAGGCCAATGGCATCCTGGCCTGTATCAGCAATAATGTGCCCAGCAGGATGAAGGCAGTGATTGTCTCCCCTGTACTTGGCACTGGTGAGGCTACACCATGAGTACTGTGTCCAGTTCTTGGTCCCTCACTGTAACAAAGACATTGAGGTGCTGGAGCAAGTCCAGACAAGGGCAACAAAGCTGGTGAAGAGTCTGGAGTACAAGTCCTGTAAGGAGTGGCTGAGGGAGCTGTGGTTGTTTAGCCTGGAGAAAAGGAGGCTCGAAGGGGGACCTTATTGCTCTCTACAACTGCCTGAAAGGAGGTTTGTAGCCAAGTGGGGATTGGTCTCTTCTCCCAAGTAACAAGAGACAGAACAAGTGGAAATGGCCTCAAGTTGCATCTAGGAAGGTTTAGATGGGATATAAAATTTCTTTATGGAACAGATTGTCAGGCATTGGAACAAGCTGTCCAGGGAAGTAGATTAGCGACTATCCCTAGAGGTGTTTAAAAGATGTGTATATGTGACATTTGAGATGGTTTAGGGGTGGACTTCACGGTGTTACATTAGCAGTTGGACTCAATCATATTAAAGGCCTTTTCCAACCTTAACAAATCTATGATTCTATGATCAGGAGTTTTGCTTTCCTTGACATTACTATGTGCTATCATCAACTTACACTATTCATCATCATCATCATCATCATTATTATTATTATTATTAAGGAAAACTGAGCCGGAAACTCCCCATTTTTAAACCAAGCATTGTTTGCTAATTAGGGTATTATATTCATTTAAGGTCTAATTTCCTGCTAAGAGATCTATTATGTTGGGGTGCGGAGGGAGCTGTAACTGCTGCTGCTGCTACTGTTGTTTCAAAGTGGTTGTCTGCATTTTCTGTAGCTAAAGGTTGGGGTTGCCTGTTTCATATGTATGTAATGATTAGGGAAAAGGTGCTTTAGAAGGTTCTGATGACTTTCCTTGTGAACCAGACTGTGCTGATGCTCCCCTTCTGGGACACTGTGCAGGATTTGTGGCAGTCAATAGAGCAGAGAGCAAATAAAAGCAGTAGCTCAGGAGAAGCATCAGGAGCAAAGGTCTGCCCTTACCTCTTCAGCTACAGGTTGAAAGTTATTCAGAACGTGATAGCTGAACATTTATTTCCTTTGTAGCAATTACTCTCAACATAAGTTTCCTCTAGGACATAATTGGGTCAGTTGCAGTGGGTTTTGCTATCTGTCTGCTATGAAGTCTTGCATGAAATGTATAAATGGGTCAAGAACATTAAAATCTTATGAGGAACCATTTTGAGGCTTAGATCAGGACATGTTTGTGTATGTGCTCACAGACACTGGGTTTAAGGAATGTGGCTCTTCATAGATAGGCTGCCTGCCGGGAGAGAGGTCTGTGCAAACTAAGACAGATTGACTTCTTTCCACTTGGATACTAACAAGAATACAGGAACATGCTAGGGTAGCCAGAAAAAACTGAAACAAGATTACTCTATACTTGCTGCTGAGAAATGCAGAACAAGAGCATCTCCATTCATATAGCATTTCCCCACTCAGGCATTCAACTAAGGAGGCATGAGGGAGTGAAGCTTTACTCTTGTTAGAAATAAAACAACTCTCATCTCCTGACTTGAAAACAGTGCTCTGTGGCAGTATTGTTTCTGCTTGGCTTAAGCAATAGCTCCTGTCTTGTTTCCTTCCAGTTTTAGTATTGCACACCTAAATATAGCTTTGCTTATCATAGTCATCCAATCCTCTACAAGAAAAAGACTGATTTTTTTTAAGGAAAACAATTATCTAAAGACATTCAATTTCAAAGCTCAAACCATCAAGCTCATTGATTTCTTGCCTAGCTGCATTTCCAGGTTGACTTGTCAGATCACTTCCAAACAATGTTTTGGGGAATATTTGGGAACCAGAGCTTAATTTGTACTTGCAGTATTCAGGACCAGAGCTGAATGATCCAGTCATGTTTTAACGACTACCTCTAGGGTACCTATGTCTACCCTTTGCTGTCACACTGCAGCCTGTGCTCTGCTTTGACTGCCTCTATTATGCATGCTTCATGTTGTTCTCTCATTGTAGTGACTCAGTTTGCAACATGGTTCTAGTGCACAGATATTAATGCCAGAGAATCACTGATATCACCTGCACAAAACAGATTTTGGCATGGAGCCTATTCAATCTATGATTTATGTTGGATCAGTGCTAGGGGTTCCAGACGCAGTCTGGTGGAGAGGGTTTGTCTTTGTCCCTAAGTTACAGAGGGACAGTTGTGAAACCACAAATAGTTCAACTTCAGCACTTGCATTGGTTAGTAAAGACTGAAGTGGACAAAGATGAAGAGTGAGGCATCACAATCATCATTCTCCAGGCAGAATTCATTAGGAATTACATTTAGGAGGACTGAGCAATAGTGGCTGCCTTGGCCAGCTCTGTCTCTTCTCCATGTGCTTGTACACATATGTATATGTCCACACATACACAAACCCATACACACTCTCAGTCTTTGATATAAATAAAATTTGTGATACTTACTTGGCTCCTTTACCTGTGTGTAAGTGCTTCCAGGTATAACATACAGTTCCAGGGAGCACAGTAACTTCACTGTGCCAGCTGAGATCTGTGGGCAGTTTTCATCCTCTGCTAAAGCAAACGAGTGCTCTTTGTCCTGATGAGATGCCATTTCTCATTTACATCAGCCCTCTTGCAGTACTGCATCCTTCAGGCTGGGGTCCTAAGAGGACAAAGGAAGAAGGATGGTTTCAGCAGAGATTATGGCTCATTTCAACTTGGCTTCTGAATGTCCAGTTGTTATCTCAGTAGAAATGTAACCCATTCTAGCATCCACATCTGCCACTCTAGATCCCATTACTCATGAGGTGGCTGAAAATTTAGTGTATATTTACTATAAAAGCAGGATATGCTTTAAAACAATAGGAATGTGGCTTGCTTGTGTGGTCTGTATAGTGAAGTAACTGAACATGAGCACTAGTGAGCAAAGTGTAAAGCAAGGTTTGGAAAACATGCAATTCTAATGAATAGTATGTCAGATTTTAGATGAGACAAAGAAGAGGGAACAAAGGCTTGAGAGTTTTCTCTCAAGCCAATATTGTTACTGTGCTTGGTGAAAAGGAGGAACTGCTCTGAAACGCTGAAGCAATCCAGACCCAAATGCATTAATCCCATGTTCAAAGATTATATTATTGTTTCAGTTTATTTTTTGTGACCCACCTGCACGCCAGTGGTAAATCCTTGCCTTCTGAAAAGTTGCTCCTTTTCTCACTGGCAGTGCCATGGAGAAGCAGAAGGCTGTGCTTGGGTTCACTGAGCTGGAACAGCATATTGATATAAATAGACCTGAGACCTGCTGAAAGAGATGCCTCCTTGGCAATAACACCATCCTGAGTTCAGACGGGATGTACATCTGTGCCTCATTGATAACGTAATAACCTTCATTACATTTTTGGCTGAGAGCACCTGTGCACAGCCCAAGATGTCAGCCCAGGGCAACCATTTTGATTGAGGTGATATTAACGGCTCTCATTAAAACTGATGACTAGAGCAGCCCAATTGCACTGCTGTACTAAAGCATCTGTCAGCATTTCTATTACAGAGCTCTATTTTCAGGAGTTAATAACTCAGCCATAGAAGTTTGCCTACCTCTGAGCTGAAACTTGAATATGAAATATCAGACTGGGCCTTCTTCAAAGAAACATAACTATTACCAGTCTCACTTTCACCTTTTTGGGGGGGTCTGCTTGGGCTTTGTTGACAGTGCAATGGCATTTATCTGATGCCAAAAAAGTCATCTATCTTCCTGGGCTGGAATGGGAGAGCTGGAAATGCCTGAAAAGACTTGGGAGTCCATTGAAGGAGACATCCTCCAACTGCCCTGATTGGAACTGAAGCAGGCTGTTACCTAACCTTTAAAATTAAACACTGTGCTGAAGTATAGTAATATGATTATCTTATTTGTACTTGAACTTTGGCTTTTTTTTTTACTTGAATTGCATGTATAGGCTCTATAGTAGTTTTATCTGTCTGGATAATAACTGTCTCAGTAATAATTAAGGAGTAATTATTTCAGATAAAATATTCCTGGTTAAATTTCTGCAGGTAGACATGTGTATTTCAAAGTAAGTATATCTTCTTCATACTAAGTTTTTGTACTTTGAAGAGTGCATTTAAGTAATTGCCAAGACTTAAGCATTCTGATTTTGGAACATAAATTTTTCTACTGAGCTGTTCCTGAATCATGTTCAATTTAAGTATACTTGCCAGTGGGGACAGGCCCTAAAAATTCATTTAAACATGTACAACTAATACATAAATACAGAGCTTGAAAATATCATCTTTCCCATGCTTAACTTTATTGGCAAGTAACATTAATGTGTTTCCAGGGATTAAATCACGATATTTAATTATACAATTCCTTACAGACACAAAATGACCCACTAAATCAGTGGGGACCATAAGACTGCAAATATGTGTCAGCAAAAAAGAATGTGGATAAACAGCAATTATGACACAGATCTGACAAGTCAAAAATCCAGCTGAGCTCTAGAAGTTTATATTTTGGCATCTGGCTCTTTGCCAATACCAGTGTTTCATACTTGACACCCTACATGGATAGTGTGTACTTCTGAGAATATTATTACACAATTATGTACATCTTGGCGAGCCAATGTCCCCCTTAGGGAAAGGAGGGGGTGGGAGAGAGAGAGTAGAGAACAAATAATGGGAACATTAATGATGCTTCTTATTAGTCATAAATTATATACTCACAAAATAATTTAAGTTTAAAGGGGTTTATGGAAATCATGTAATCCCAACTGCCTGCTTGAAGCAGGGCTAACTTCAAAGGTGGACCAGGTCCTGTCCACTTTTGATTATCTTCAGGGACACTGATTCTGCTAATTCCCTGGGCACACCTTTCATTGCTGGATCACTCTCACTGTGAAGAATTTTGTCCTTGTGTCTGATCAGAGTTTTTCTTGTTGCAATTTATGACTGTTGGCTCTTGTCCTGTTGTCATTCATTTCTGAGAAAGGTTTGGCTCTGTCTTCTCTATGATCCTGCTTCAGGTAGGTGAAGACTGGTTAGGTTGCACTTCTGCTTTCTTTTGTCCAGGGAAGCAAACAGGGCAGTGTTTGGCTTGGGCCCAGGTTCTGCTGCATTTCTTACTACTTTATGAGTATTCCTCTTGCGATGTGTGGCCAAATTGGCCACGGTGGTTTGAGTGTGATTTCAGGTTCTAGAGAAAAGAGAAAAAACTTCTCCCTAGACCTGCTGGTTTTTGTCTTGCTCATGCAGCCTGGTATAAACCTAGGCTCCAGCATGGCAAGGGTGCATTGCTGGCCCACATTTCACTTGAAGTTCAACAGGAGCCCACAGTGCTTTCCTGCAAGGCTGCTAGTTGGGCATATCAGGCTGTATCAGTGCCACCTTTGGTCTCTCGGTATATTGATGGGTGATATTTTAATTTTCTTTTTGTATGGTTGGTTGGTTGTTTGGGTTTTTTTTAAAAAATACATTCTGAGATTTCCATGTACTTTTATTTAGAAAGCAATGCAGATATGAGGACACAGAGAAAAATTAGTTCCTTTAGTCTATGCAATTAAGGCAATCACTGAAAGAAGGTAACCTCACCTGTGAGTCATATTCATTCTATAGCCGCTTAACTGTTACAGATCATCTGTAAAGAAACTGTGTGTAAAGTTTCATCATCTATACAATCTGGGGTTTATATAGATAGATTAAACAGGCTAAGCATCCTTTCCAGCCATGTTACCTAAAGCCAAGCACAAGGCCATGCTAACTAAGCATTCTTCCAAATACTTCAGCAAGGTAGGGGGATAAACATTATGACCACTGTAGAAGGGGCAGGAAAAGTGAGATACAATGATTCAGCTTTTTCCAGAGGGACATGCAGTGAGTCATTATGAAAAGCTTCTCCTTAGTGATGTAGCCATCTGTCACCTAAGCTATTCTATTCTGTGTATTTTAAATCTAGTATCTCTGCACTTTTAGTAAAAATCACTTGAAGACGGTTTGAGGAATGCATGAGTGTTGTGCACATTTAAGTTACGAATTAACCTATTTTTGCCTTAAGAAACAAAATGCTTAGGAGGGGATAAATAACCTATAAATACCTCTAAATCTCCATAAAATCAAAAAATGTTTTCCGTTTTCACAAATGAAAGTAGGATTTATCTCTCAGTGCTAGAATGACTACTTTCTAGAGAAATCAATCTAAATAATGCCTCAGTCCTTCCCAGAGCAAATACACTGTGCTCAGTATATTGGATGGTTTAGATTAATTCACATGGAATCTACCAGCCAAACCAGAGAGGTGGGAAAGCAGATCAGTTGCTTGGCACTCCTCCATGGCTGAACGCAGCCAACAAGCTGTTCATGATGGCAGCAGATGTTCCTGCCTTTGCCTGATGCCAAAGTTTGCCTTATGGACTTAGTTCATGGGCCATTCCTCCCAGCTGCAAATTCCAGTGCAGGCAAAAGCCTTTCAAGGCAGAAAGATTGGATGCCGGGACATCAAGACCTGGCACTACTCAGGGTTTACAGATAGGTGAATGGTAGAGTAACAGTAATCTACAACATAGCAATGTTGATATTGGAATGACTTTCCTTTCCAGACTTTGTCCCACTGCTGTTGTCTTTTGTTTCAGTGTATACACCCTGAGGTTTTCATGGCTGGACCCCATTAAAATTTTCACTTCACAAAGTCCACATTTCTTTTGATATAGGCCATGAATGTTCATGGACAAGGTTCCTCAAGGTCATGATCCAGCCCTGTGGAACAAAAGCTGGCGCGGATTTGCAAAAGCAAATAATAATATAAGAAGATTTTTTTATTTATACTTCTTTTACCCAGAGAAATCCTGGTTTCACTAATGAAAGGCTTCACAAGCAACAAATTTAAGATTAAGGCCAGCTTTGATGCAGAGGAGATTATCTCAAGAGGGAAACAAACTTTATCATGTGGATCAGTGAGTATGATACAAGTTCAGACTCCTCTCTGACTCCTCTTCTCTCCTCTCTGGAAGCTCTGCATCCCCGCTGAGTCTCTGAAAGGCAAGCATGTCTTGAAGCCCTAAAGAGAGCATGTGTGTAGCCTGCTCCTGCCTACCATGGGGAGCAAGCAAGGCTGTCCTGCCCAGAGCAAAGCTCCACCCAGGGAGACATGACTCAGGCTGTGGGGCTAGGGCCTGGACTCCAGGGGAATGGGGCTTCAAAAATCACAGTCTTAAGTAAAGAGATCATAATTTCTTTTTAATTTGGTGGATTTGAAGTGTTTTGGTATTTTTTAAAGAAAATTTTTTTAAGAAAAGAAACTGGATGTCATATTGCTCATAATTTTAAAGGAAATAGGTCATTTTTTCAATTGATCGTGTAACCTTGCTATAATAAATACATTCATTGTTTCATGTTCAAGCATGGAAAGTCAAATGGCTAGTCTTATAATGCAGGTTTTTTACATATTAAAGCAAGAGAAATGGACTCAAATTTTATATTCCTTTTTGTGTGACTTTTCTCAGTGTATATTAGTTATTGTCTATATTGCTTTAAAAAAAAACAAAAACACCAAAACAAAACAGAAAGTATCACGCAATGTTTCAGAAATAGTGATCATTTTTCACAAAACTTTTTTTTTTACACATATTTTACCATGAGGCATGCTGATATTCCTACAGAGAAGGAAGCCAAGAAAGCACACATGGATACTCCTGTGAAATATGATGATGGTAGTTCTATATTCTATATTTTTAAATATATGACACTTCTCTGTTTTCATAAATGGGAAGTTTGGAGTCCTATTTAGGACTTTTGGCTTTTATTCAAGCTAGAGAGAAACCTAAGAATGGTTATAATGCTGAACAGGATTCCAGTGCCTTTGGAGCTCCATTCCTGATTTTCAAAACTGACACAGCGTTTAAATCCATTTTAAAAATAGGATTGGGTTGCAAGACCCTATAACTGCTTCTGGAATGTGTTGCCTTTAAACTACACTACAACAGAATTACAGGATCCGGTTAGAACACATTTAAATGTACAATGTGTCTGGCACCTAATGGCAGCACTTAACATTTTGTTTATTTTTTTAAGAGGATATACTGCAAACCCCCATCTTTTTCTTTAAAATTGGTTAGTTATGTAAGCCTTAATTTTTCCACATGCTTACTGACAGTTTGACAGAATCTTAAGTAAGCCTTGAAAGGGAATCAATTCCTCTGTTTTATGCCCCATGCTAAGAGTGATTTGATTATCTCTGTGGCTGAAAAAAAGTCTGCATCTATCCTGAATTGAAAACAGATCTATGTTAAACAGCATTACATCATAATCGCTGATACGCTAGAAATGAGTCAGCTGTGAAGTGCATTTTCAAATAAAATATAATACAATTACAACCAATTAACTTTTTCCTTTTAGTAACAGAGATATACAAGATACACATTCTGTTCTTTAAAAATAGCTCACAGTGTTCATTGGAAGATAAGGTAGGAATAATGTGCTTAAAGAGGGGACACACAGGTAACAAGGAAATATGTTCTGCACAGTACCAGGGACTGTTCGCTTCAGCCTCACCTGTGTAAGTGGTAAATGTTCAATCAGTTAAATAGTCACCTCTGCTTCCTCCTCCAGCTGAAAATTTGGCCTAACAGCTCTAATCATGCTAGTGCCTCGATAGCATCATATCAGGCTCTAAAATGTGTTTTAGATTTGCTCTTACTGTGCAAGAAACTACAGAGCCAACACATATTCATAATTCATATAGTACAACTCTTACTCGGATTTGACCTGGGTTTGGTGAAAACCAAAGAATTACTTATGTCATGAGCATTTTGACCTCTCTCAGATAATAGGGAGAACACACTAGCTAGGACAGCTTCTTGGTAACCATCAAATACATTTAAAAATCCCATAGAAACATAGGTTTTCCATAGCCTTTTTGCAATTTAGACATATGTATGATTAACCTAATTTTCTTCATGAAAGGAAGCCTCATTTTAGCAAATTATAATGCAGTATGTCAGTATCTCAAAATTTAAAAACTATGTAAAGCATACTGTAATCCTTATCATATTTAAGGAACATCTTATGCCAGAAGTGACAGAGCAAAGCACGGAGAATTTTGCTGGTCATTCACTTTGAAGCTGCCCTTGACTCTTTCACCTTCCTTAAAAAAAAGCCAAAGGATAAAGTTACACAGGTTTGCTATTTTAGTTCATTTTTTGGCATTTTCTTGTGAAATAAAGTCTCTTCTTGGCATCTGGGACAAGAGTGACAAAAATTAAAATTGAATCATCTACATATATGTTGAGTTCAAAAAAAAGTTACTGAAGATGGGACAACCACTTTGTTGATTGCTTTTGGATGGCCTGCTTGGGACGGGACAAGAGTGTGGGAGGCAATAAGCCTAATTTTTAAGGAAATGAGACTGTGAATCAAAGATTGACTCCCTGCAGGAGGTATGTGTTACATCCAATGACTAAAACCATGTGAAGGAAAAGGAGCCAAATAGCTGACAAAAGTGGAAAAAAGGATTTTTGTTGATTCATCGTAAGAGAAATAATGAAATCTAAAAAGATTTTTGAAAGCTGGGAAAGGAGTCACTGGGAAACTTTCTTCCTTTCTTTCAGAACTGTTAGAAAAGTGGGAGCAAAATCTGATCTAGTCACTTTCTTTTTTCTGAGTCCACTGATCATAAATATTGTGATGGTGTTAAGAGAATCTATGTTGCACAAGATTCTCATAACCAAAGTAACAACATATTGGGTAGGAGATGATATGTTCTTTAAAGGATCCAAAATTTTGGTTTATTTTGAAAACCGGCCAGCATCCCTGAAATTATGTCAGATTTTTGTGTACGCCAGAAATGACTGCGGATTACCATGGGACCATCTTTGCCTTAGAATCAGCCATATTTTTTAATTTGGGGTTTTTGTGGTTTATTTGTCTTCACCTAACACTGAAGTATCAAAAATTTTGATTGGTAGAATTAATTGATTACCAGTATCTCAAACCATTTGAGTAATGGGCTGTCGAGGGTCAGCTAAGGAAGAAGATTGGTAGATAGCTCTTCCATCTCTAAAAATCCAGATCACCCCCTAATAAATAGTTAGCTTTTGATGGTGGTACTCATCTTCTTCTTGAATTCACTTTTTATTAAAGACACATTCCTTGTTTTTGACTCACTGGCACTACTGCTGACAGTCTGGTGATGGCAGAGGAGCACAAAGACCAGAGAGTAGTGTTGTCTTGGGTGTGCGATAGGGATGTGTTTTTTGCACTCAGATAAGTCTTTCTGCATTACTTATGTAAAAGGAAGAAAACTATTACTTGAATGCTTTACCAGGGCACAAGCTTGTTTTTTTAAGAAAATGTACTGCACTGTTATCATTAGTTTAGGTGTATGTGTATGCTATTACAGGAGAAACATGACATGATATTTGTAAGGAAAAAAAATAACCTCTCTACATTTATTTTATTTGTTTTCTCTGTAGTTACCTTATTTGTGTGTGTGGAGGATTACCTGGTATTCACAGAACTTGAGTTAAAAATATTTGCAAAATCACGAAAATTTCACAAGTTACTCCTGACCTTGCATGCTTTACAGATCTGCAGCAGACATTACTCACCTCTATTCAATAATCAGAGAGCAGGAGAAATAGTCAGCAGACAAATAGCCAAAAGTGTAAGTAATGTTTTACTAAATTATTCAGGTACAAGTTAGGTAACACAGACATGAAATGTGTTTTCCGTAACATACCAAAAGAGGTGCCATATAGATTTGGGAGTGAACAAAAAACAATGCAGCGATGTGGCTGAACTAGGGTTACTGGGTATCTGAAAGATCAGGGAAGGGCATCGTCTCCTTACCTTCTCCCTGAGAAATCTGCATTTGTCATCTATTAGATTAGACAATGAAGCTTTTGCATGGAAAAATATATCAACATTTACATAAATTTGGCTTAGTGGTAGTGAGCTGGCTGCACCAGCCCTGCCCATGGCACAGTAGTGAGTGGCCTCTTGCAAGCCCTGATAAATACGCCATAATGAATTCACCAGCTGATTGGCTCAGAATGTTACACCACATACTCAAGTGGCTCTTATTTCCTGTTCTAACATACCTAGTGCCCAAACTTGAAGGATACAGCATTTAAGGACAAGTTTAATTGTAATAACATAAAAAGTTGAATTGAGATGACCCACATTTTTATTCTTAAATATATTGTAATTGTCCTGTTGGACTGACACCACAGCACTTTCCAGCTTCTTGTCAGAACAAAGCATTGGTTTATTATTCAGCAATACAAGTAACGTAAACCATGTATGGGTATGTCTACATGACCTTTATAACCATATCATTACATCCAGAGGTAAGACTAATGGTTTTGTCCACCATTATGGAGTTTTTGTTTCTTATTTGGTTGATTGGCTGGTCGAAGGAATTTTTGCTTCATGCATGCTGAACCACCATTAGAGTGACTGAGGAATATCTCTAATGTTTAATTCCATTTGTAACCACCTTCTGCAATGGGGTCCTTTCCACAGTCAAAGGTAACACTGCAAGTACCAACAACACACATTCTTTAAACTTTTCAAAAAGTTAATACTCAGTAAAGAGTAGCTTGCTATTTTTGATTGACAAATGTAGTATAGAAGAACAAGGATAATAAACCAGATCATGACTTTTTATTGACCATATCACCAAACTGATATACTCTTGTGTATCACTGCATGTCCGTATGTAGAATATCGATTTTATCTAAGATTTTTCTGAAAAAAAGCCCTGATTTTCAATGGGAAGCATTTATTTTATTCATAGAGAAGTGGTCTTTATGCTTATTTTTTCATGCATTAACTTCAGGAATAGGCATTTATTTTATTTATAATTTTTTGAAGGATTTTTATCATCTCAGCATTTCTAAAGGGAAAGGGATGATGTGTATTGATTAATACTCTGTTTTAATTAGTTACCAGCAATAATCATTTAAAAGCAGGTTAGTACCTTAGAGGCAGCTATCAGGAAGGTTTCTTCCTTTATTCAGTTAAAGAATGACACAAGGGACAAATAAGTGTCAAGAACATAAGTATGAATTATACAGTCTGTTGTATTCTGCAGTGTTTCAAGATTGTAATTTCAATCTCTGCTTACCTGGCAATATACTAATTTTTTTTAAATTCAGAATGTATGTGTATTTGGCCATGCATGTAGAAGATAAAGTCACATTTTTTCTCTGTATTACCATTATTGTACTGCAATTACTGCTTTGAGAAAACCAAAAATTCTCCGGTCTGCAAGAGTTGTAATCTTTTTCATACTGTCAAACCTAAGGGAACTTTAAATTTGAGAGCTTTCAAAGGAATTACTGGTGACATTTTAAAATTTATGACAGAAAGACAGATAATAAAGTGCTGTCTAAAGGGAAGGCACTAAAATGAGGTGCTATGTTTGCCTTTTCACAATCTGCGCAATGCCAGCCTCCTCTGAGGAGGGTCCAATGTAGTGTTAATAATGAGTTTGCTTCAGACAATTCTCTGGCTTCCTTAGAGTAAATTTCAACTTGAACTAGACTGCTTGAAAACATGCAATTTACTGAAGTAGTCTACAACCTCTTTTTTTTCCTACTCTGACCTGAATTCTCACCCCTTTGTCACTCACCTTAATCGTATTAGACACCTGATAGCAGTTAACATTGTTAGTGATACAAAAACATCAAAATCTTCACATGCATTAGTGGTCTCTGTTGTGCATGTTTATTTTAGGTTTCTCCTGAAGTGTGGATCAAAGCATTTCCTAGTCCCTACAGTTAATCTAGTATGCTTTCTTGTTAGGCCTCCAAACACAGGAAGTTTACAGCTCAGGTTGCACTTTGATTCAAGTTAAGATATGTAAGTAGAAGGGGAAGGTATTTCCCCAATCTTAATCCAGTAATTATTCCATAGAATAATTTACATTTTGACTGATGTGTCTCTGAGTCTTGCTTAAAAAAAATACAACTTTTTACTTTCACCTAGTATGCGTCATTATTTACTGCTGTTCTTTGTGTGTCAAAGTTCATCTGGTAAGATAATTTTATAAAAGTATTCTGTAAGGAATCCAGGAAAAAAAACACGTTTTGTTTTTGAAATGGCTGATACTTCTGTTTATTCTTCGAGGACTGGAAATTACATCCCTAAGAAAAAAAAGTCCCCTTTGGAACAGTTGTTTCTACCTGTTGTGCAAAAATACAGTGGACTAACTTGGCTACTGCAGTAGTTTCCTAAGCCAACAGATCTTCTGTCAGTCACGTAAGGTTGTGCAAGCACTCAGAGCAAATCTCACTGAAGAAGCACTGCCCCACACTGTCAGGAAAATATATGAAAAGTTAAGTGTTCTTCATGCATGAAGACCTCTTTGCAAATGTTTTCCGTTATCCAAACTGTTGGCCCAGATCCACTGGCAAGAGCATAAGTGGGAATGAAGAACAAGTAGTGAATATTTTAGTCTCTTTTTGGTTTATTACATTTCTCATGATATTTGGTATTTTTACTAATTCCTAGTAGCTGAGTATAGTGATTACTTGGGAAATACAGCTTTCATTTAAATAAAATACATGAGATTGTGTTAGTGGTAAAAATTAGCCACTGCTGTTGCAAAGACTTCAAAAACACATACTCTGGAGGTACAAAACTCCAAACTCCTGAAATCTGCCTTTTACAGTTATTTAAGCCACTTTAGGACGTTGGGGAGTGCGAGCTACAATATTTGAGAGTGGGATATCCACAATCTAGGGTATATGCATTGCAGACCAGCTGTTCCTTGCTAGTATCAGAGAGTAGCACACAAAACGGTAGTAACCAACTCACTGAATCTATGCAAAACCTCTTTTGCCGAGTGAGATGGGAATTGATGAAGTCACTGGGGGACCAGGCACTTGCAGATAACACCAGATGCATGTTAAAAGTGATACAAAGCATCCTCCTGCTCTTTTGAAATAGCTTTGAAATTCAAAAGGTTTTCAGAAATGGAAGAAGTCAAACTTTTAAACCAGTAAGATTTAGTTGGGAAGATAACATAGTTAAGGTAATATCTGTTTGCTAGGACCAAAGCAAGACCAAAAAAAAATAATCTTAAAATGCAGGCTTACTGCCGTGAGTGTTGTGGGTGAGCAAGGCAATTTCCAGAATCCATCTGAATACTTCAAGAAACAGTGTTGATGTTGATGTGAACTGGTGCAGAAATTGCCGGCCGGCAGCAGGGAGCAGGAATCCCTTGGGCAGTGCTATTCCTCTGTCCCAGTTCTGAACCCGTGCTCCAGGGGGCCCTGCGCTGCCAAAAGTTATGCTCCCTCCACTCACCATCTGCAAGTCAGGGGGTTGTGCTGCTGCAAGGGCTGTGAAACCCGCCTCTGCAGCCCCGCATTAAATAAAGCATCTCTGGGCAGCATCTTCTGCCCAGGTCCTGCACATTTCCAAGGGTCACTGCTTGCTTTTACCTCCACACTGATCAAGGCCAGCAGGATGCTGCTCTGGCTGGGAGTGGTTGCTTTGTTCTACCCTAGACAAGATTAGGTTTCAGTGCTCCATGGAGAAGTCTCACTTAATCATACATAAATATCAGTTTATATGTCATCTTTGAACTCCTTCAGAAGTCCTTGAATGCTACAAGACATCACAGATTGTTGTAGGAGTGATGTTTTATTTAGAGAGAAGTATTTTATTTCCAAATAAGAAGACAGCCAACATGAAGAGCAGTGAATTCTCTGTGTGTTGTTGCAGGTTTGTGATTGTTTCCAAACTAAAAAATAATAATAATTTTTTTAAAAGTTAAAAATTACCCAGCAGGCGTTTGTAGTGCTTGTGATTTGTTTTCTGTTTGTGAACTGTGGTAGAAGAAAAGCCAGTTTTTAGTTATTTGGTTTTATATGGTCTTGCTGCTTAACAGGCTTAAAAACAATTGTAGTGCACCTCTTAGGATGCCTGATCTTTGTCACATTGGATTCTGTATCTCTGCTGCTCTCTTCTTCCTGTAGTCTTACAGATCCTACCTGCAAAACTGATACACATTGCGAAGAGTGAGAGCAGCTGATTCAGTTAGCTGTAAAATGTTTGGACTGTCCAACACCTATGGCTTCCTTTAAATAAAGTGTGTTTCCATATCCCAAGTAAACGGAAATTCAGACTTCCACCTTTTCTTTTTGCCGCTTATGTTTCAGTTGTACTTGGTCATGTGGCCTCTTGACACTGTACAAGAAAAGCATCCTGTCCTTTTAAGTTTCTGTCATTGACACAGGAACCCTTCTTCAAGGAGCCACTGGGAAGTTTTAACCAGTAGTATTCCCTGGGGCAGGAGAAGAGGCTTGAAATGAAGCTTCTTCAGCTTGGCTAACCTCAGGAATCACAGACTTACTCCTGATAAGCTTTAGTTTTTTTCAAAAAGAAGTGATTTGGAAGTTGAAGTTTTGAAATTGAAGGTAAAGATTTTTTCTGTCTTAAGCATTCTCTAGTTTTTCTGTATGCAAGTAGACACAAGACAGTTTCCTGAAGTAAGGGGAGAGAATGCAAAGAGTCAAGCTTGCCTGTTGTGTATAGCTGGTTTTGTGAACTAACATCAATAGTAACTGTGACAGGTCATAGCAAGACTCAACTTCTTTAGCTACATGCAGATTTATCTAAAATGCTTACCTAGTTTTGTACCATTGATGACTGGAGTTTAAAAGATATAAAGTTGCTTATTCTTAACAACAGTGACCATTCTTGCTTCAAAGCCCTTAAAAATATCCATGTGGCAGACTTGGGACACTGCATAAAGATGCAGTTAGAGACTGCCATGGTTGAAAGCATGGCCTATTTCCAGAGGGCACTATTACCAAGCTTATAAAAACCATGCCCAGCTTTATTTAGTTTTGTAAGGCTTTAACTTCCTTCTAGCAGAACCTCATGAGCCTGTTTCCCTACACACCCCTATAAGAAGGAGAGAAAGTTCAAGAAGGGGGCTTAGCTATTACTAATGAATACCTGAACTGTGCCTACAAATCCCACTTTTTGGGGACATTAGGAGAGTGCTTTGGCTGTGGCTCCACATCCAGGAGCTGCAATGTTTGAATAACACTTCCCATAGAGAAGCCTTCCTTCTTTCCTCTTTTTTCACCCCAGGGTATGCCAACAAAAGTGTAGCTTCCTGAGGTTCCTGATCACAGAAGTAATGTGGCTGGAAAAATAGCCTAGAATTTTTTTTCAGGTTTCTTTTCTCACTGCCCAGATCAACTCTTGAAACATATCACCACACAGCTGCGTAAATAGTTGGCTTTGGCAGAGCACAGGGAGGGGAGTGGAGTGGGCACCAATGTCTGCAGAAGTAGGAGAGCCAGGGCTGTTTAAACTATCTTTGCCATCAGAGAAATGCGCCAAGAATCACAGTCACAGCTGCATGAAGTGCAAAAGCACAGGTCTAGATGGCCAGCTGCTTTCAGCGTGCATGAAGAACCTGTACAAAATTGGGAAGCAATTGCACACAAATACGAGACTCACCCTGGTATGTTTCTTTTGTGCAGGCTGTTTTCAGTGCTCTGAACCATACTGTTTATGGTTGTTAAACATTATGTTGTTGGATACGATCAAAAAGTAGCTTTGTGCTCCTCCAGTTGTAAATAAAAGTGACCATTGAAATGGGTGGTGCAAGAATTGAGGTCCCATAAACATCCATCCTACTTACCATGCCATTAAGATCAGGCCTGTGTAACACCAGATCCAGATCAACTGGCAACATAGATCCTGTATCAGACTTGGGCACATGGTTTCCCAATCACCCTGCAAAATAACCTGCAAACAGCATGTATTGCATGTATTTCAGATTTCTGCTTGTGCATTGAGAGGATAGACCATTCCTGGTCAGCAGTAATGCCTGCCAGAACAAAAAAGTTATCCTTCAGAAATACTTCAAAACAAATCAGAAACAGAAATGTAGGTTTGGACAGGTTCAGTGATTTATGTCAATTAGCTAGATTTTAATTTATTTGGTACTATGTGCTCTAGAACCAGAGTTAGTACATTGTGTGACAACAACCTGATACTCTGTACAAGAGCTACAACAGGAATGAAATAAAAATCATAGAATCTCCCCAGCTAAATTCAGTTGGTTAAAATCCAGCTAAAAAACTCTAAAACACCAGTAGCTCATGAAGTATAGCATGTTTTTTTCTACTTTTCTTAATGTTTCAGACTTACAAAACTGTTCTGAAGCAGCTGGATGAAAAGAGCTTCTTGTTTTCTTTTTGTGGCAGTCTCCTACAGAGGGGGAGATGGTTAATTTCAGTAGCTACAGCAACTGAAAGCAGCATCCCTATATCTTGAAGAGTTGATGGGGGTGTGTGTTTTTTTGGTACCCAAGAAAAAGCTTTTTACATGATGAGTTAAATTGTTTGCTATTTGAGGTTTTTGAAGATGTGTCTGGAGGTGGTTTTACTGGAGTCTGTGTGGACATATTATTGAATACCTGCCAGGTGTCTGTATCCAACTGAACAGGGTGTTCTGCAGAATCCTTCTGAAACAAAAACTGGCTACAGAGGTCTGTTTGAACACTTGGGATTATGGCAGAAAGGCATAGACTAAATTTTTTACAGAGTACTGTCCTACAGGTCACAGAAAGCAATTTGCAAACATTAAAGAAATGTCAGAGAAAAGAGAGGCAACAAGGTCCATCCAGCACCAAAAGCATCTGTAAAAAATTACATAGCCCAGATGGCTGAAATGATTTTCACATTCATTGCACATGTAGTCTGGGTTTAGCTATCTCCAGTGCAGTCATTCTGCTGATCTATGGTAGTTATTCCCCCCTCAGTGCATGAGCATGTTTCCCATTCACATAAATAAGAGTTATGTCTTTGTATCCAGGGAGAGGCGATTTTATTTGTCTAGTGCTGAAGCAGCTTCTCACAGGACTGTTTTCCTCCCACGTTCTTAGTTTTGTTCAGCTTTCCTGACCTGTGTTTTCTTTGTCTTGCACTGTTTGAACCTTTATATTTTAGGTAATAAATGTTAGTAAACTGTGGAGAAGATGACATGACTAGAAATGGGGTCCTTAGCAGATTCAACCATCTCAACCTAAAATATAAGAGGTGGCTAGAAAGGGAGGAAAAAGTCTGGAAAGTTTTGCAGCACAGGAGTAATTTTATTTTATGTGATGATATCACATTTTCCCCTCTCCTTTCCCCTGGTATCTATCAGTGAGAGCCTTGTTTTGCTATATGTGGGAAAGTTTGCTGTTATTTACAGGGCTTTTGTCAATGGCTTTTAAAATCTCTGTCACGAGGTACTACTCAAGCAGCACCAGTGATGACTATGGCTATCACTGCTAAAAAGCTTCTAAGCCATGGAGCATGAGTTTCTTTTGTATCTGAGTTTAGGCAGTTTAATTAATGGAGTGCAATACTGATGACCAGGATACCTCAGCCCATATAGGCACTGGTGCTGTACAAGCAACACCCAGGTCTCATTTTGATACCTCCCATTTATTGCTCAAGACTGTTGCTGGAAAGGTGGAGCTGATGTTCACTTAACATTAGGTTTGATGTACCAGGGTCTTCTGAGGCAAGGTTCATCAAATTGGAATAGTCAATTTTTGCCATTTGTTCTTCCCCTGTGCAGTCCACTTGGCTATAGCCATGATATGATGAGGTTAGGTGTGCTCTTCTATGAGCTTCTGGAAGTGTTGCTGATATGTCTGGTTCTTGACCCCCTCATTATTTCTGGGGGGAAAGCGGAAAGATAGGAGGAGAAGAGAAGAGGCAGCAATGAAAATTTGATTATTTTAATTTAATGTTTTTAATTTTTAAAATGTGTTTTCATTTCTTTGCTACTGTTACAGACCAGCCCCTCAACCACTCCAACCTATGTGACAGAAGCTGTCATATGACTTTCTGATGATGCTATTTCTCTTTACCTTTTCTGTCTCTTTGCAGGCAACAGTTTTTCTAACATACTCACTGCCTTGTTAATAAAAAAAACTGGCACACAGCCATGTTGGGAAACAATTGTATAACTGGAGATACCAGGGAGAAGGTAGGGGAGGTTTCTGTAGCATAGTCAGTAGCAATGTGGGAGGAATGAGCTCTTGAATAGTACTGCATGCCTGCTAGCATCCCCTCATTTGGATCCTGCATAAATTGGGGTCTGCTACAATCACTGGGAAGGGGTTATACTTGCACTTTAAGAGAGTGCTCTATGGGGTACTTGGGCACTGTAGCTCTAGAATAACTTTGCATTGGTATATGGGTAGATCCTGTTCTTTTGCTTCCTCCGTGCTGATGAAAGGCAGTTTTCCCTCAACTCCTCGTGATGCTGGACAAGCCTCCTGTTTGCCCGGCCGCTCCCCGGGTTATCAGGGCCTCCAAACGAAGCAGATTAGGGCCATTCACACCGGCAGTTTCCTTAGTGCCTTTGCAAGACTGATAACCTCTGGCGGAGAGGCAGTGACGCCAGCAGGCAGCAATCTCTTCCCCAGGGAGAGCTGCCTGCCCTGTAAGTGTGTTTATCCCCACAGGTGTGGCTGCTGGAAACCCTGTCTCTCTCTCTGGTTTTTGGCGCCTGCAGTAGTCTCCCAGGCCGGTCATCACGGCATGTCCGGCTCCAGTCATCCTCTCTGGGGGAGCCGCTTCTGGACAAGATCTCGTGGAAGTGTTGCTCAATAGCAGCCTCATCCTTCATAGTGCCGTTATGGCGCTCCCAAGGGAGTATGTGCTGAGCCAGCCCGGCTGTGGCAGCAGACGGCCCTCACCCGTTTCCTCTCTGCTGCCTGGCAGCCTGCGGGGAAAGGTGTTGGCTTCAGAAAACAAGACGGGCTAGGCGAGGAAACAAGAAGAGGCATGAGAACAGCTAGGTTCAATTCCTGAGCCTAAGCACTTCAGTGCTGCCAGCCAAAAGGCAGCGCACAGCCTCAGCAGCCCGGGATGGGTGGCAGGGGAGCGCGGCCACCCCCATGTGCCCCAGCGCGCTGCCGCTAGGACGTGCTGGGCACAACCACAGCGGTGCAGGCAAAGCCTGCGCTGGCCCAGCTGGCTGCACCTCACTGAGTCCTTCTCCACAACGGCAGCACTAAGTACAGGCATGCCCTTCATCTCCTGTCCTCACCTTCGGGGAGGTTACGAAAGCAAAGTCCTACTTCGTTTGAGGATTTTCGAACACGGCTGTGAATGTATATTAGCTTGCTTGGCCCAGGACATAGTGAGCCACTGAGGAGTGTTTACTGAAATGTACCCTGGCATCCTTATCCTTCCTTTGCAGCTGCTATTTACCAGACAGCATTTGTGGTGAATGTAGCTGGCAGGAAACATCGTCTAGGAATGAACTGGATGAGTTAAAGAATTTTTCACACTAACATTGTTGTAGGCATTTGAAATTACTTCACATGAGGGCATATTTTTGTAACACTAAATTAAATTAACATTGCATGAAGCTGGCTCAACTGAATCAGATTTACCATCAAAATGTTTGGTATTTTTGTTTTGGGTCCCTGCCTTGTTTACAGCTCCTCCGTGTTACCCCTCTATATTGCAGAGAGATCATCTCCATCCACTCTTGTAACAGCAGCACAGCTAATTCATCAGCGCAGGGTGGGGGTGTAGGTGGGGGGTGTTAGGGGGCTGGGTGATGAGATTTAGACTCTTTCCTGGCAATTAAAGAAACTGATTATGAAAATGCACATATTACTGTTTTAGTCAAAATGGCCTGCTATGACACTATTTCTTTAAGAAATTCAGATTGCTCAACTAGAATGAGAAAGTCTTTAAAAATTTTCAGAATAAAGCAGCAGGATTGTTTCTTCCATAGGCTATTCTGAGATTCAGATGTCACTTTCTCCATTCTGGGATTTAACTTGCCAGTCACATATAATTATTTTTCTTGTAGTTTGGTAACCCGTGACTGAAACTTTTTCTTTTTTTAGTTATCATTCCAGAAACTGAGAAAACTGCTTAAAATAGATGTAAAAGGAGATCAGAACCCACAGAACCAGATATACATTATTATGCATGTCATCCTACCATGATGATTGTTTCTTTGTAGGTTGTGAAATCTACTCCTTCCTTTACCCATTGCCTTTGTTTTCTTATTTAGATCTTTGTTTAGATTTCATTTTCTTGAGAAAGTTCCTAGCAGATTGTGGCTGCTATAGCTGTATGGGAACAGACTATTTTTGTTATTTATTTGAATTGGGACTCTCCAAAATCGCCTCCTCGTCATTAATCTAATGGAGACGTTCCATCGGTGTATTAGTCATTACTGGGGTGACATGAAGCAGAGTATAGTTTTGGAGACGCCCTTTCAGTGAAAGATGCTGAGTTTTAAGCCACCTCACAGATGTGCAGAGCTGTACTAGCTATGCCTAACTCCCTTGCATGCTTAATAGGATTTTTGCCCATAAATCCCCATGTGTCACTGAGATATTGGATCTTTGTAGAAGGGCTGGATTTAATGGGAAGCCTGGATGTCTCTGATTTATCTCACAGCTCCCACTCTCAGCACTGCTTATGGTGATGGGTGGAGTGCACTGCTCTGACACTGACTTCTGTTGCCACCCTAGTAAAAGCAGCAGAGGGAGAAGATCTCCCTGCCCAGCACCCAGAGGCAGGGTCAGAGCTGGGGCTTTGTCTCCACAGCTCTGACAGCAGCATGGCCATGAAACAGATGAAGTAAACAAACCAACAATACAGGCATTTTTGTACAGAATAGGTCTATTATTCTTCCTGACAGCATGACTTGGATTTTGAGTTCTCATTCTTTGTATTGTTCCTCATTTAAAAAGAAAGAGAAAGCAGAACAAGGAATAATACAAATGAGTCAGCCTAGGGCTTGTACTTCCCTATAGGATATTCTTAAGGTCCCGTTTGCACTACAAATTGGAACCATTTTGTAACAAGGTCCCTGGACTCAGCTGTATTTCTAAAGCAGTCAGGCCTTAAAGTCTTACGTGCTTGCATGATTGATTCGCCCAGGACTGTTACACAGACTAATAACTGAGAGGCCATAACCAATCACTTGCCAAGACAAATTCATTGATCTTTCAATGTACAGAATTTTCCTTAGCCAGACAATGGGGCTGGCACTCATACAGAGTAGCACGTGTGCCTTTACTGCCCTCTCCATTTCAGCCTAGGTGGGATTTAGGCAGGAGGATGCTTGGTTGGCTGCGGCAAGGATGCACATTGCTGCTCCTTGGCATGCTGAGCAGTGAGCCCTGTTTGCAGCAGGCTGCCAGGCGGGGTTCTGCCCTGATTGTCACTGCCAGGCAGTGGCTTCTAGAGGGAGCCCATGGCCAGAGTGCTGCTGGAAAGGTGCATGAAGCTGTCAGGGCTTTCAGACAGAATTTTGTTGCAAGTCTCACACTCAGTAAGGCTAAAAAAATTCGCATTAGATAAATTTTGAGCTTTTTCTGTCATTCAGACTGGAAATCCATAGTGTCTGCTGGACACAGAAAAGCCAAGATTGTTTCTGGTAGATAGCCTTTTCCTCCTTATTCCTTATTTCCTCCTTATTTCTCAGGCTGAGAAACAGCCCTTGAGCTTGCAGAAGCATCAAGGGTGGAGATATTTCACAGCTGCTTCAAAAGAATATGTAGTTACACACTCCTAAAAGCACACAAACTGCCTGTTAAGGGTTTTTATCTAATTTATCTCACCTGGCTGAGGAGGCCTTCTGGGACATTTTCTTGGCTAGGAGAGGTATAGCTGCAGGGAAGCCCTGCCACACTCTCCTCACACTGAGTTTTTCGGATCTTGACGCCCATAGCAAGAGACAAGCAATAAAATCATCATTGCTGAAATGAAATTTACTGTTATTATAATCAAATTAGCAATCCTGATCCCGCTTCTGGAAAGAGCACATCAGGAACACTAGGTAGAAAATTGCTTCGTGTTTAAAAATTGTTAGTTACTGATTACATGTGTGAGAGACATAATTTCTTGAAGTATTCCATGCCATTTCTGTTTTTATCTCTGCACTTGTGATTTTCCAGGGGAACACATGGAATAAATCCTTATTCCACTTTCAAGACTGTGTAAACCTCAGTTTAACTGGGCACTCTGGAAAATGTTTCGTTCCACTGGAAGCCATTTCTGTTTACACACGTGTAGCATTTAAACATTGCAGGATTGTTTAAATGCATTTAACGTTTAATGCATTTCTGTTTATGTTTAAATTCATAAACAATGCATAGATTTATGTTTAAAGGCATAAACATTGCATGACCAGCTCGGTTCATGGTCTTAAATAACTGGGGGTTTTGGCCTGAATCAAACAGTGGAGGAATTAAAGGGAACAACTGAGCATTTCTCCATTACTGATAGGTAATAGATAGCAGAATAACTTTATTGACAGATAAATAAATAAGTGGCTGAGAGCCATACCAACTAATGGCAACCAGCAAACCAGCTTCCCCACTTAGTCTCTTGATAGTTTGAGAAGCCGATGCCCAGGAGTGCTGTTCTCTGAAGCAGGAGGTGGGAAAATGGGACACACAAGCAGCAAGGAGAAGAGGGTGCTTGAGGGAAGGAGGAGACATGAGGAACTCTGGTGGGCAAGTCAGATGCATTAAAAAAGTCTTTGTCCAAGAGACATGGAAAAATGAGGAAGAGCACTCGCAAAGGCATCCAGCGAGAGAGGCAAATGGAAACAGACACAGATCCTGCTGCAGGAGGACACTAAATTGTCCTTATCAGGAGAAGTCGAGGGGGAAGATGAGGGAACACACAAATATTGTATCCTGAACAGGCTATGGCATCCAGTAAGGTCAAGGAATGGAGGCACAATAGGAAGAAAAGTATCACACATGGGGCAATGCCTCACACTCACAGACCCGGGTACCTAGGACACAGGGACACAGATGGCATGGAGGTGTTAGAGAAGCCCACGCTGGGAAAACACAGGGTACACACAGAATTCCTGGCATGGAGACACCACGTTCAGCTGCAGGAACATCTTGTGTGGCCCTGGGAGGAGTTCAGTCCCTTTCTCCCAATGTCGTTACTGTCCAATGCATAGCAGAGACAGCATATGCAGTGAGACTGTCCTCAGCAGTGCACTACACAAGATTGATGGCAATACAATTTCGTCAGGAAATATATTATGCATTTGTTATTTTCAAAGGATACAAGGTGGGAGAAACAGCTAAAGGTAATTCACTGGCTTACTTCCTGCTCATACTTAAAATTTGGAAGCTTAAGCCTTTTCTTTTTGACGTTGTGGTTGCTCGATAGAGGTTGAAAAGCTTTGTTTTCAGTGGGGAAATCGATCAACTTGAACATCAAAAATTGTCTCTGTCTGACACTGCCACACAAATAAGACAGAGGGCACATGTTTTTCTCCCTTTTCTTCTATTGATTTCCTAGTTGCGGGGTAGTTGTACCAGGTTTATGAATGCACACGCATGTCTAATTGGATATTTGTCATTAAACATATATAGAATTCATACACACACATGAAGCATAAGGAAGTTTTGTTAGGAAGGATTTATTCCCACTGTGACCATGTACAAACATTCAAAATACTTGAATCAGACTGAATCATGAGGTTAAAAATAGATTGGTAAAGTCTTCATGTTTACTTTCTAAATTTTAAACCCTGTGGAGGCATAAGGAAGTATTTAAAGTTTGGTCACTTTAATCTTTTTCTCTGATACCAGAAAGAGTAAACAGAGGGGTTTTCTTTCCTTTTAATGAAAACAGGAGATTCTTAAGACTTGAAATGAAATCGTGAGAATAGGCAACAGCTTGTTTCCTGCTTCCTTCCCGTGTTTTTCCTGCTGAGGAAAAAGGATCATGAGAAATCCTCAGCTGTTGGGCACAGCCCCCAACCCTTCTGCACCCTCAGCCCATCTACTGTCCTTTCCCTTGGTGCTTCTGCCTCTCACCTCCCTTGAACATTGTGCTCTGTTGGGTGAAGTCTGCTCCGGTTCACTTTGGCCCCAAGGCCACTGCCACTGAGTGGAATTGTGGGTGTAAATCCCTGTCCTGGAGCCTGAAGGCTGTGGCAATTTGTAATAGGCATCTCATTTAATCTCAGCTCTCATTCCTCTTCCCACAGCAGTAGGGATAGCTGGTGAGGTTGGAATGTTGTGCAGCTCTAGCCTGTGCTGTTTATCCCTGCAATATGAGGTCAGGCCCTCTTTCTCCTTGTGGAGACTAGACCCTCCAGGAATTGCCCACTTTAATAGCTGCAGATGGAAATGCCACCTATAACAGCTGAAAAGAGCTGCTGCTGACAGAGCATAGCTTTGCTTTGTAAATGCAGGAAATGCTGAGCTGCAAAGGTGAGCTTATGCAAGTGGGGCAATTATTTGACATAGAATTATTTAAAATAGAATGTGGGGCAATTATTTAAAATCACCACAGTCACCTTCATCTGTAGAAAATGGTTTTCTGCTCTTTCACTACACCAAAACAGCAATTCCATTTTTGCTCTTGTAAGAAAGACACCCATACATTTTTTAACCTGCAAGGCAAAGTCTAAGAGTATCAGTGACTTACAACAGTGTGGAGAGACTTGATATACGGCACTCCATCTCAGAATTATTTTACCTCTTTTGAACTCAGAGTGATATATGTCTTTGATAGAGTATTTTTGTTTTTAATTTGCTTCCAAATAGAACTAAAAAGGGAATTTAGAAAATCACATGCAGGGACCTTCCTAAAGGCCTAATATTTAAAATCTTCCATGAGTGTGTGTGGGCATATGCCTAAGGAAAATTTGTCTGTGCATGTGTATGTAGGAACAAGTCACAGTCTTCAACACATTTGCTTGCTTTCTGCATTCCAAGTTCACCTTCATTTGTGCAGTTACAAAGCTGCAGCTGTATTTAGTCTTAGATAAGATTCAGAGGGCCAGGACAAATTGGCGGCACAATCCTTATCAGCCGTTTTCATAACCAGCACAACTTGGGTTGGTCCAGGCTGGAGGGGAAGCTCTGAAGGAGCCAGCCTGGGCTGAGCACCAGGGCCAAGACTGCGACCGGCGGGTGAGAGGTATCTCAGGTTGGTGCTGGATGGAGTTGTGCTGGGGTGATGCCGGAGAGCAGGACTGGCTGCTCCTCTCTCAAGCCGGAGAGCCCTTGCATTCCAGGCGCAGACCTGCCACACCGGGGTTTTGGCAGTTGGCAACAGCGAGTAGCCGGCACGTGGTGGTGGAAGTGACACATGTCTAGCAGAAAAGGAAAAAGCTGTTTGTCAAAGGGAAGGCTGCAGCTGGGTCACTCTGCCTTTGTTTGAAATGTGGTGCTGGAAGTCAGCAAGGCCTTTAGCTCAGCTCCTCTGAGCCTTTGTATGTACCCGTCAATATACTTTTTCATACTTTAGGGAGTGGTTACCCAGCATTTTTAGGAGGCACGGCTCTTCCTCAGCAATGAGACTGTTTGGCTTGCTGATGCTTTTCATCTGGAGTATGAAGTGCTGCTTTGATGGCTTATAGGGTTTTTCGCCTTGCTGAGTCTGGAAGTTGATGGAGAAGTGAGTGGCACAGATGCTTTGGAAAATAGTCTAGGCTGTAAAGAAGAATTAACTTATTAATTCTTATCGAGGCAGTTGATGTTCTATGGTGTCAGATGGTAAGTCACTGAGATCACTCCATCCTCATATATTTCTGTAGCTAGTTACCTGTATTTTCAAACTACATTCAGATTACATTAATGCTTTTTAGAAATCTGTCATATGGTTAATTTTAGCTGAATTTAGTAGTTACTGGCATTGAATATTTGATTGAAAAGAAATAGTTATTTTCAAACTGCTTTCCTCCTGAAAAATAGAAGCAATACTTCTGATATTACTGTTTGTGAACAGTTCTGCTGCTTTCTCTCTTACTATCATGAAAGCTAAGACCTTAGACAGTTAAGCATCATTACAGGGAAGATTTTTAGTGTTATACTTTTAATTTATCCTTTAGAATAACATTTGTAGATAAATATGAAGGTGAGGAATGTTTAAATTGAATGGGAAGAGAGTAATAAATACAAATTTTGAGCAGGAGGATGTGGATAAAAAGTTAGTCATGCGAGAGTTTTTTTCCTCTCTCTGCTTTAAATACTAGTGAAAACTTGCTTCTTGAATTTAGCTTGAATTCAGATTGTTTCTGACTGGATACATTTTCTAATTAGTCACCTATTCACACTAGTTTAGACGTATTGTTTTAGAGCCAAGAGAAATTGAATGTTGCTCCTATGTATTCACTTGGTCTAGATCGAATGTTCTGTTCAGGGCAGTTGTACCTGAGTATATAAAAAAACTTCAGCGATTCACTGTTAGTACTTCCCAGGGATGTTACAAGAAATGAAATCTCAATTAAGAGTGACTTTCCCTTACACAGTAAAGCCTTTGAATCAGAGCATACCTCTAGGCCTTTTGTCTGCCAAATGGGTGGGGGTAATTCAGTTGGGAAAATGCAGTCAAGATGTGAAAAAAAAAAGTGCCTAGGGGCATCCAAGGCCTGTTTCCAATGATGCAGGGATGTTAGCAACACGCTGAGCTTTAAGATCCCAGAGCACAGTAAGACAGTATATTCCCTTCTCACTCTCTGGGAATTAAATTAGGTGTCAACCAAAGAGCTTTAAGAAAATAAAATCAGAAAATGTTTGGTTTCAGTTGGAACTTTTACATGATTTACAAACCTTCTGTGTGTGAAAGATTGTGAAAATATGGTTCTTTGTTGGCAATGAAATGAGGACTTGTCACTATTTTAGAGGCAGGGCCTTTTATATAAGCCAGTTTTAACTTTTAACTCAGAAGCTGTTCAATTATATGCCTAGTTTTCAAAAAAATTCAGACTAAACTTCAGCAAAATGAATTCTAAAAATTTTGAAAGTAAAAGATATAATTTATAGTACTTGACAGTATATACACTTTATAATAGATGGTCCAAAATTGAGCTTAAGATTTTTAATTCCTAATTATGTGTAGAACTTAATCAAGTTATTTTTAAAGTTCCAGAAGAGACTCTTGTTACAAGTGAATAAGCAGGTTTATGGTAATCATCTCACATATTGGAATAATATTCTGTCACACAAGAATTTTAAATGAAAGAAAAAAAGTCTTGATTCTTCAATTTCTTTGTTCCTTCAATGGTGATAAATACAGAATTCATCCCCATCAACAAATACTAAAAATATGTTTTCAAAGTTCCTACACTTTCAGAGGACTCATTAGAGAAAATTATGTTTCCAAAAGTAGGACTCAGGTCATTCTGGTTAGTGAAGACTTAAGCTATTTGCATCAGTGGGAACTGCTGTGCCCTAAAGGGACTGAAGCTAAATGTGTATTTCTTTGAACAGAGAAAGCAGACAAAGTAAATAAAAATGAAATACATTGTAGTGGTTTACATTTGGTTTAAATGAATTTGAATTATACCACTTGAACATTGTGTAAAGATATCACTATGGAGGGAAGATTATGTATCTTTTAAGTGCACATTGTCTGTTTTAAGATAAAATAATAAGAAAAATTAAGAAACTGCATGTTATTCTATGATTCTCCATGAAATATGAAGAGTATCTTTAATATTTTCAATTTTCTTCCTCTTAAAGTCTGTTGTAAATAGGAAGCATTCTTAATCTCAGCTGCACAAGTTTAAGTTAGACTTTCTGAATAATGAGAATTCTTTAAGCAATTCTCTCCCAATACATTTTTTGTACGTTTTCATGCTGGTTGGGTTTTTTCAGTATTCGAAATATGGAGAAATTGTATTTTCATTCACTGAAAAATCAAGAGGGCTAAAAATCCTTGCTTTCTTCTCCATTTCCATTAAAAAAAGTTTCCACATCATGTGTTTATAGAAGGGCAAGGAAATGTCAACGGTCATAAATTCTTAGGTTGAAGATCTTCCAGTTGAGCTAGCACTAGCTCCCAGGCAGTTGTTTTTTTCAGAAGGACATGTTTTGTAGACCTAATAACTAGGCCTCTAGGTTATTTAAGGTGTTCTCCTCTGGACTCTTCATAATTGGTTCAGATCTTTTTCAAAGTGCAGTGTCAGCAACGAGTCTCATAGCCCAGATGATGGAGGTCTTGCAATGCTGAAGAGAGCAAAAGATTTATTTTACATTCCATCTGTTACTAAATCTCTATATAATAGTTGCTTTTTTATGACAGCAAGAAAGAAGTTGACTCGTGTTCAGCCTGAAGCCTCCAGATCCTTTCATGAGAACTGCCACAGGGCCAGCTGTCTCCCCTCTCCTGCTCATTCTCCTAACTTATTTCTTCCCAAATGAAGTATTTTGCAACAATATGTGCTTTTTGCATACTGTTTCCCCTTTGTCTTAGACCATTTCTCCAATTTCCATATCCATCTGTATATCTAATCATGCTCTTCAATATGCCTGCAGCTCTTTCTAGCTTTCTGGAATCTGAAAACTCAGAAAGAAAGTTGCATCATCCTCATCAGAGGACATGGTCCTCTCTTACGCACTCATGTTTTCCAGTGCTTTCTACTGGCCCCTGCAGGCTCAGGCACTTCTTGCAGGTTGCTGCTGTCATGATCTGGAGAGGATGGTTACTGAGTCCCTGAAAGAGCCTCAAAAAGGATATCTTGGTCACAAGACTCAAAATGTGAACAGCTCCTAAATGAGAATGCTGTAGAAATATTGAATAGTGTCACAACATCTTGATGCATCTGTCCAATTTGATAAGGAACCACTGATAAATACTTTTTGATGTGGTTTCCCTGTCATGCACTGACAGTTTCATGTAGACCATTCTCTTCATGAATATGCCATGTGAAGCAGCATTGGGAACCATATAAAAATGGAGATACATCTCATCTGCTTCCTTCTTATTTGTAAGGTACATCATTGAACAAAAATTAACTGTATTTGATAGTAATTTACAAAGTTTCTCACAAAGGCAAGTGACCTCAAAATCTTTATGTGCTTACAAATACTGTTTGGTTTCTGTTCCCAAACATTTTTTTCCTGGAAATTTAGGCCAGACTGAAAGGTTGCTGGGGCCCTTGTGAAACCTGCTTTTGACTCATAAAAATAAGCATTTACCTGCCTTTTTTCTGTCTTCTATTACATCAATCAGTACTGTTGTGCCTGAATCTATGCTATTGGCCTTGCCAGACTTGTGTGGCAGGAAGATTTTATTTTTGTTTGCAGATGAGACAGATGGTGGGCAGAGACATCGTGGAGCAGGATGATAGTGTGGGGCAGCCCTGCAATGGGTTGGCAAGCCTGTGGCAACCCAGACCACTCTGGTGAACTCTCTGGGGATGAGTAGGACTCAGTTTCTCTCCCTGTCTCACGCTCAGGCTGCATCTGCCTTGACCACTTTCTCTCACCTACATACCAAATATCCGCTTAGTGGCCTGTGGCATTTGTGTCTCAGCATTAGGGTAGTTAGGTCTTTCTGCTTACTGACAGGTTCTGCTTTGTGTGATATTATTCATAAACAGTCCTTATTCAACCTGCTTTATACCATAGTAGATATTGAATAGTATCAGAATTTTTGTTATTTTCCCCTCTTATTAATGCCCTCAAACTAACTGGGCTTTCTGCACTGTCTTTCCAGTGTTTGGGACAAATATAGGTTACCTTTGAAACACAGCTGCAGGCCTCTCCCTTGCCTATCATTCCCAAACAAGCTGTACATTTTCTAAACTCATTTTTCAGTTTTGTGAGTTCCCAGAAAGTTTCTCTTATGCCAGTTAAATATCATACTTTATTATGCATTAAGATATCTAGTTCCTCCAGACTTTTTCCTCCTGGATATTTTATTAGCACACAGGCTTTTTAATATGGTGGCCAGAGTGAGCTGCTATTCATTCCTGTCCCTCTTGTGACCTTACAGTGAACCCCAGTATCTCTTTTCCCTTTTTTCCTTCTTCAGAATTTTTTCTCTTTTTTTTTCTTCCTTTCCATCACTTCCCTAGGTTTTGACTGCTGTCTGCATTGTTTGAGTCGAGAGGGGAGAATTTAGTTCACTTTGTTGTTTTCTGTCTTTCTTCATTAGATGGATAACAGCAGAATAGCAGGGAACCTGTCACGGAGCCATTATCCTGTGATCAAAGAAGTCAAAGCATTCTTGGCAGTGTCCTCTGCACAGCCTCTACATCCAACCCAAATGTGTCTGTGTGCATGTATGCCCACATGTCCATGTGTGCACTTCTTCTCTGCCTGGTCTTTCACACTAGTTGGTAGGGTCTAAGGTGATGCTGAGGGAGCCTCTGTGCCTTCTTGCTTAGCCCAATTATTGTTCAAATTTGTCTGGGTTTCCCTAGGAAACCATGGTTTTGTTTCTATGCATTTCCTGTTCCATTCTTTAAAGTAAGAGAAGGTTTTTGCCCTTCTGGAAAGAGGGGCAGAACTCTGGACGAAGGGAGGTCACTAAGGAGCTTAAGCACCTGGAGATGAGCAGAAGCCCTTCCCACACAGAGGGTGCCTGGGCTACTGATAAATTGAAGAGCAAACAACAGCAAAGGAACAGGCTCAGGTGTCTAACCAAGGGAAACAAACTTCTAAATAATTTTTTAAAAAACTTGGGAGAAAAGTCTTGTGATGTGTTAACAGAGTGTTTGTCATTTCCTTGAAAATATTGTGGCCACCTCCTCCACCTGATTGCTTTTTCCTCCTTACTTTAAAGATGGTGCAGTTTAGTGCAGTGTAGGTGTATTTGAGGGCCTTTGTGCTATTTAGTCACTTGACTTCTAGGACTTTGCCACAAAAGTTGACCACTAAACTGCCCCGAATAACTAATTATCCCACATAGGGTTTGCTTGCAACAGTTCCCATGCATTAGCTGTGGCTTCCAACAGTCTGTACCATTGTTTAATGACATATGCTGCATTTAACCATTGATCTGGCACCATAACTTATCTAGTTAGTTTTAGACTCTGGCTGGAACTCAGCAAAAGTGATTTGCAACCTTTCTGTATTCCTAAAGATGTCTAGGCACAGAGGCAAATTAGTGTGGTGAATATAAGGCTAATAAAACTAAGAAATTCTCTTAATGACTTTATAAGGACTTCATTAAGATACTTAGTAAGGCCTCAGAAGTTCATGAACCACAAGCAGAAAACCACAGCCTCAGAAACAATTTGTTAGGAATTAGTGGTGAATTCCCAGTGCTTGTTATCTTCATTGCTGCTAGTGAATGAGAGGAAGCATCTGCTATCTAAGCAGTGAAGATTCACAGTATAGGTTTCAAAAGCAATTAGTTTACTCCATTGATGTTGGTACAGAAAGGATTTCAGCAGCTAGATTATTCTAAATGTCTCATTTCTTATTCTCCTCTTTCACCATATTGCCATATAGTTTTCAATATGGGGGGATAACATGAAATCCAGAACGATGTGAGAGCCTGAAATGAAGAGATATCACTGTGATTGTTATAAACCTACGTTAGTGCAGTTGTAGTTAAATGCTCTGTGATTCTTCTTCTTTAGTATTCTGTTAGTAAATGGGTCCCTATGATATAGTACCCACTACGTCTATAAATATCATGAATATAATTTTATATGGAAAATACAACTGAAATATGATTGTCTGTCCCTATGCTACCTTCCACAATTATCACAGTGCTGATAAAGTTGTCCAGACTGTAATGTTTTTAGTTCTAATGTATTGAATTTCCTTGCAAAAAGACTTTATTTTAAAATTGATATTTCAGTTTCTTCTGAAACTCTGCATTTTGCATGCACTTTATAGTACAGAAATATTACTTTCCAACAAACACTCCCACATCTTCACATGATTTGCGACTTTATTACAGAGCATTTCCACTTCCTATTTAGAAGAATAAGTGTCTCCCTACAGCTGCATATTTCCTGTGGTTGTTGCTGTAATCTTTTTAGCAGGTTTACTTCTGTTATGTTTCATTATATAACAGGTGTCCAGCAAAATAGATCATTTCCTAAAATATCTTTGCTTTCCTAGAGTCATGGAGCATGTGATGTGCAGCCTGGACTGATGCATGATTATTTACAGCCTGAGGAGTACAGCATGGTCCTGTCAGCAGTGCCCTGGACCGCAACTTAGGAAGACCCTGATTTCCTTTTTGGCTCTCTTACACATTTGCTGTGTTTCCCATTGCAATAACTTCATCTTTTTGCATTTTCACCCTCTATTTCTGAGTTAGATGTAGAATGAAAATGCTCCTAATCTATATGCAGTGCTTAGTACAATAGGAAAAATCTTGTTCCTTAGCTGAGGTGTCCAGATGCTTCTGTAATAAACACTAAATGCATGCTAAATAATATTTGAAGAAACAGCAAAACATGTCAAGAAACTGGAACAACATCAAAGATCTATTTGGGCAAACACTTGTCAGGAAAAATTTCATCATGGTCCAACTACCTGTTATTTCATAATTCTGTATTTATTCCTGAACTATTTCATTCTAGACTTTCCAGAATCTTATGTATGGACAAAGCTCCCATTTTACTTCATATGTTCCTCTGCATTTGGCAACTCTAATTTTTGTAACATTGTCACTTATTATTACTACCAGAATTATAATATATTGACTTCTGAATGGCTGGTATCGTGGCAGTTCAGGCAGTAAAAGCAACTCGCTTCAAAAAGAGAGAGCTCCCTTTCAAAGCTGCTCCGGTAATTGTCAGCTGTGATAAAGTCCACTGATTAATGACTAAAATCTAATGATTTTAGATTGAGTTTGTCCTTTAACAGAGAAGATAGTCATACCAAGGGAAAAAACCTCTTTTCAGAAGCTTTGGTCATTTCTATATATCCATGTCAACACTAATTTTCTATGTTTTGGGCAAATTCGGTTGGTTTTCAGACATTTTAAAGCAAGCATAAACAGCTAATGCTGAGAGGCTGCAGGGCAGGAGGACTGGAATTTCAGGAGACCTTGTCTCCGTTCAGTGCAAAAGGGAGAATGGAGTGCCTCTCCCCATACTGGCTGGATATTGAAGGAAAAAGGAAACTTCTTACTGCTCCTTTCCACTGCTCTTGTTTCCAAGGAAGTGAATTGGCATTGTATCTTTTGCACTAGGCATGTTTTTAGACTCTTATGGCAAAGAAATGAGATACATAAAGTATAAGTTGCCAACTTCGATCCTCTTTCAAAATTTGTATTTGAGGGGGAAGGAGTGTTTTTCTACCAGTGGAGTCTTTAGCTACAGTCATTGCACCTTCAAAGTTACAAAACTCACTCTGACTTTTGTGGTAAGGCAAAGTGTGGAAAGGATTCCTTTTTTTTCAGCCTCTGCTATAAAAAAGTACTGCAAAAAAATATTCCAGACTTTTCCAAATTACTTTTGCTGCAGAAAGCTCTAGCACAAAGAGTCCTTTGTTTTACAGGAGTATTTAAACCTGTGGTAAACTTTTGCTCTTTTGTGGTGTTTTTTTTTTTTCTTACAGACAGGTGCCATGGAGCTCTTTGACATTTGTAGAACAGATGGGATGCCATTTTACTGTTGTATCTAATTGACAGAACCTTACTCACTCTCTCCATGCATCCTGCCTTGGAAGGTGTGGGCCATGGAGTTTTTGAGAGCACTTTTTTCATCAGCAGCAGCTTGCTTAACTCACTGACAGAAGAGTGAGAGTGATAACTCACTAACTGGTCTGGGAAACCTCTTGGGAATTCATACCTTCTTGCTGCTGAATTTGCCCTTTTGACTGGTTGGTCACTTGCGGTTCACTTGGCTACTGTACATTGTGTTATATGTATCTGTAGCCACAGATGTTATTGTGTCCATATATTTTAATATAAATAGCAGTGCTGTCTGTCTATTAAATCCCGTAATTACATACATAACTGAATGTGTGTAGAAAACATGAAGATGTCTCTGAAGTGCTGTCTCTGGGCATGTGTGAATGCACATCTCTCCATGCCTCCTCCCCATTTCAGACTCCCAAAGCAGGGATTTTGCAAATGTCCTGTTTGGGGAATCAAGGCACAGTGAGAGTCTTATTTCCAAAAGGCTGGTGTTTGTCAAAGTCTTAGAGAAGAACGTATGTCCTAATCATTTCTGCTGATCTTGGCATGCCACCATCATGCTCAGTTTTTGTACGTACATATGTTTCATACAAAAAACACAGAACAACTGTTTGATTGTAACTTTCACTAAAGGTTGTACACTCCTTGGCAGGTCTGCTTTACACAATGTGCTTCCAGCATTTAAATCCTGCTTCCCCAGCAATTGCTTCTTTGAAAAAAGAGGGTGATGATTTCTCTTTTGGAAAGGTAGCTGTAATTAATAGTGATCATCAGTGGATATGACCAAGAGGGGTAGGAATATCCAAACAAATATTTAATGCATTTCAGTTGGAGTATAAATGAACTAACAAACCCCTTGCCTTAAGCAGCTGTAATTTTTAGGATTATTCCTATGAAGCATATTGGGTTTGAGATTCTTGGCTTCCTTGTGCAACAGCCTGTCCCTCTGGCAACTGCCATCCTCAGTCATATCAGTTACATGCTGCTACAGCCACTCAAACATTTTGTGCAAATGTTAATATTAAAAGCAGGCCAGGTGGCAGCAAACTCTGGGATAGACCTTCAGTTTACTATCAAAATCAAAAGATTTACAAATAACCTGTATAAAAATTCTCCAGTTCTCCAGGTGACAATGGTTTCTGCGGCACTGGCATAGAAAGCATTTCAGTGCCCTTTTGTGGTATTCTTGATACCTATAAACTCTAATTCTAACTTGTGGCATTGTATGTTGGCCTTTTGCCATGAATGCCATTCACATATCCTTTTGAGTCAGTGCTAGCTGCTGAGCACAGGGCTTTCACAGTATGGTTTTAAAGAACTAAAATACAAGAAAAGCATTTTAGGAGAAAAAAAAAATACTGGAGAAATCTTAAGAGGTTATTTAACCAACTGCAAGCCCTAGAGCAAAATCAGTTGTACCAAAATAATGGGATGTTGGGAGGCTCTCGAGAACAGGTTAGACAGTGATGAAGGCACTACACTGACCCCAGGCAATCAATTCCACTACTTTTATGAACCTTGGAGTTAGAAAGCTGTTACTAGTGTTTAACCAAACATGGCCACTGCTGCAATTAAACCTGTTCATTCTTGCCCTATCCCCAGTAGATAGAGAAGTTTGTTTTTCTTAGTGAAGAAAAGCTTTTCTGTGTTTGAAAATGGTTATCCCATTCTCTGGCAATTTTCTTTTGTCTTGAATAGAGCATCCTCATCCTTTCAATCTCTGCTTGTAAACATCTTATTTACGTGGCTGTCTTCTACATTTTCTCCCATTGCTCCATGTCAATCTTGATGTCTAGGGTGTGCTGGGTCAAAACACAACCCAGTGCTCCAGGTGAAGGCTTGGGCTGAGTCAGCAGTGTATAGATTGCTACGTCTTGCATGTGGTTCTGTATCCTACTGGCTATACTGGGTATGTCCTCCCACGAAACTTGCTGTTCTGCAGCAAGGTGACTTTTTTCACTCATCTTCAGGAGTTATTTTCAAGCACTCTGAGCTGTCTGTCATCTGTAAATTAGTGAGCATATTCTCTATTCTACTGACCAGTCTGTTAATTAGAATATTGAAGAACAGATCCCCGCAAAACCCCACTCAATATATTCCTTTCCTTTGCCATCAACTACTGAAAATTAATTTCTGAAAATGTTGTTTTTTCAACCAGTTGTGTACCACTTTATAATTGTATCAGCTGTGTTGAATAAGGTAGAAACCTTAGTAAATTCAATATGTATTCTATCTGCTGCTACTTTTTATCCACTACCAATTATCCTCGAAAGAAGGAAATTAGATTGAGCTGACAAAATTAATTCTTGTTAAATCCATTTGGCTGTGTAAAACTCTTACAGGATAATAGGGTAGAAAAAGTAACATTATATAACTCATTCGTGTGCCTTTCCAGCCCCACAGTTGCCCTCCCTTAGGCTTCTTGAACTTTCCTCTTCATGAGACCTCATTTGTAATTACCATGGCACAAGAGATGGAGGCAGCAGTCATTATTACTGCCAAAATCTTTGTATCTTAATGCCAAGCCTGGGCATTCTTGGATGAACATGAGCAGGTTAAACTCATTTGAAACTACTAGTATACTTTAATACTGTTTAGCCCTTTGATACTGCCTTGAATTGTCTGTCATACGTTAAGCCTGTTACAGACCTTTCTCATACATTTGTGTAATACAATTCGGCTATTTAACCTCTGTTACTAGGTGTATATATACTATTCTTTGGAAAATACTAGGGGCTAAAATATTTTGAACCCATTTCTTGCTGAAATGTAATTGCAGATCAGGATAATTATTGTGTATATTTGGGGGTGTTGTGAATAACTAGATCCTTTGAATTACTTTCTGGTTGCAGACAAACATAAACACTAGCTGGGCAAGTACAGGCAATACAAGGCATAAGTTTAAATCACGAGTGATACATTGAAAACCGCTTTAAGTAACTACCCAAGAGGGCAATTATATTTCCTTTCTGTTAACATGCACCTGAAAAATGCTAGGAGTTAAAAAGCTATCACAACATTTGGAGAATGCTTTTAGGAGGGTAAGGAATTTGTCTTTTTGACAAATCAAAAGGCAGTCTTTTCTTAGCTCTGTCTGTGCATGTAATTTACATATACAAATATAATAAATAATAATATACATTAATATAATATTTTTTTCTCCAGGAGTTTTAGATTTTTATATAAAACCCTAAAATTTGGTGAGTAATGAAAATTGTCTACATGAGACCCAACACTTTGTTGGCATCTTACCACATGCTTATGTATTCCCTAAATGCCTCATGTGTAACCATGGGGAACCTAAGGGCCACATAGGTTTTTCAGACTTGTTAGCCAATTGCTCAGATAGCATAACCCTTAGAATTATCCATTAAAACCACACAAAATAATTCATGTAGCTGCAAGTCATGTGAAATTAAGTCATGGATTGCATCTAGCCCAGAGCCCTGTGGGCTCACCGCCCATCCCTACTGCTGCCTCCTCAGTGGTAGAGACAGCAGATAATATAGAGTGACTCCATAAGGTCACTTGGCTTGTCCCCAAGACATAGAGTTACTACTGCTTCTTTCTCATACTTCCCTCACCAAAATAGCAAATTTCTTTCATTCCTTTTAATTCATTTTCACACATTCTGTCCTCAATGGCAAACAGCAATGACTTTGAAATGACCAGTTTGTATACACAAATAATGTCATCGTTTTATAAGCCAGTATTTCAAGGCTTAAAAACACATACATTTATCTCATTGCCCCGAGTTACACCCTCTTGAGCTTTCTTCAGCAATCTGACTTTCCCCTTGGTGTTTACACACCCTTCGTGCTTTCAGATAATTGCTGCATCTTTCCCAGTTCCTTTAACCTTCATCTAGCCAAGCAGCAGTTGTTTGTTTAAATTTATTCTCATAAATCACATCTTCCCACAGAAGTCAAAAGGAATGTGTGATGCAATTCTGGAATCAAGTGTATTAGTAACTTTCAAAAACCCAAATCTCAATTACTTTTTGTTAGGCATATTTGTATCAGTACATATTTGTATCTGTACAGGATACAGATTGTACTGAAGAAGCATATTTGGCCTTTAAACAGAATTGCCTAATTATTAAATCCTTGAAAATGAAGATTAATTTTTTCTGAGAACTAGATATACCAGCCTACTCTACATATATAAAACTTCATCAACATGAAGCCAATGTAGTAAGCTCACTGCCCTCAAGGGCTGTTGTATCATCATTGATGCAGTTGGTTGAGTTGTGGAGGGTAAATTCCTCCCACTCACACCACCACAGTTACAACAGTCAAAATAATCCCTCTGTTCATGAACTTCCCAAAATATTTATTGAGAGAATAGCTTGGAGGTATGTTTTCAGCAATGCTTAAGCTTGTTTTCACTTGTCTTTTTTTTTTTTTTTTAAATTACATTTTGGGGGTGGGTTGGCCAGTGCTTAAAAGCTGGGGTTTCAGATAGACAGCTTCTTCTCTCTTTAATTAGTTTGACAGGCACCTCTCCTTTCCAGCTGAGCTGCCCTAGCTGGAAGCAGCAGCTTGTTGGAATTACTCCCCCTCCTCGTTGTGTTACAGGAGTAATAAGTGTCTCATGCCCCTTCAATGAATTTATGGATGTAAAAGATACAGTGTGTGCCTGGCTGTGTTGAGATGTTTCTCTCTTTTCTCTGTTACTTAATGAAGTTTTATGAAGTGAAGTATGTCATTAACAATATAGGAAAAATGAAATGTACAGATTGGATATGATTCTCCACTTCTTTCTTAAGTCTTGTTAGTGTAGGGCAGGTTTTAATATATTTTTGCGTGGCAATTTGAAACTCTGATTTGAGAGAGAGTCTGGAATGATTGATTGTACGGCTTTCAAGGTTGTGAAGAATACCTACAATCTTGACTACATTGTCATAGTCTTGTGAATGCTCCTGATTTCATCACTAGTTTAATGATTTATTTAACATCCTACCACCTGGAGCCAGTGATGTAAAAATTTCAATTTGCTGCTGTTTTTTAAATAGTGGAAATGTAAATTCTGGGGTTTATTTTCTAATAAAAGGATGAATATATGACCTAAGTGTACCCTGATGACTTATGCAATTGAAGCTGAAGCACTTCGAAAGTCTTACTTCTCAAATTTCATTATATTTAAATACAAATGTAATTTTCAGGTGTCTGACATCTGTGAGTTTTGAACACTTACCATTACAACAGAAACTGCAACCATGTGGTAACAGGTTCTTGCCTGCTTGCTAGTCTATTCCCATTTGTTTTCCCATAAATTATCCCTTAATATACATGTCTGGGCTTGCTGCATGGCACACAGGTCAGCTAACCCAGAGTGCAGCTCTGAAATGGGGAGGACACCCACGTTTTAGTCTGATGTGGTACTCTGGAGAACAAGCAGAAAGCATTTAAAAGGAAAAATAGGGCAACTATTTGCAAAATGAGGGAAGAAAGCTGATGACAGCTGTTTCTTGGGATGGAAGCAAGAGGAGAAGCTCTGGTGATGCAGCAGGAGTTACCCCAGAAGAAACTGATCTGAAAGAAGAGGTTGAAGCCAGTATGTTGTTCTCAAGTGGCTGCAGCAGGAAGAATTGACCCTAGGCTGACATGATCTGCAAGCAAACATCAAATTATCACATCTGGTCACCTGTGGCTAGCTGTGATCATCAGGCAGGTTTCTTTGGTCAGCTTCTGCACTAACTAGCCCCACCTACTCTTTCACTACTAATATATATATATATGTGACTTAGGACATAGGCTTAAAAAGTGCAATGTCTGAGCTCAGTTCTGAATCCTTGTGGGACTGAAAGTCACACTTTGGTAGGGTCTGTTTGCTGCTTGTTCAGATGAGTGGTGAGGAGGGGAATGTATTCACTTTTAAAGAAACACTTAAGGAAAAATTTGTGTTCAGGGGCAATATTTAATTGGTAAATGAGGAAATGGATATTAGGTGGAGTGTGGAGGAGGTGAGTTTTGGGTAGAAGTGATCTGTTCTGGAAGAGAAGCTAAGCAAAATTTCCTTTTTTGTTTTTTTTCCAGGTCTCTACCATTGGCATGTTTATGTCACATGTACTTTAGTGTAACATTTTGTCAAGGGCAAATCTGTAAATTTTTATCTCTATATCGATAGCAGGCACATAACTATTTTTCAAAAATCTACATTTGCATTTCGTATTTGGTTGCTTTTGCAAAGATACAAATAATGAAATTGAAGTTAATGAAAGCTCTTGGGTTTCTTTGTCTAGGAAGTATTACTTTTTGAAACAGCTAATTTCCCTCTCATATGCAGATGCAGTAAGCATCATCTCTGAGGTCCATTTATTCTTATTTTAAAAATGCGTGCTGGTCACAAAGTGAGTAGTAATATAAGTGTTACTCATGAGACAGGCCATCTCTCTTGGTGCTCTTCCTACCTTACTAACTGGTGTGATACTTATGTCAGCACTGAGCATTACTGAAGTACACAGCTGTCATGTGCTACTGAGTTGTTATGCTGCTTTTATGATGTGCTTTACGATGAGTTCAACAGACTCCTTTTTATTAGTAATTTACTAAGAATTTCAACAAAGGAACCAAAGGGTACTGCATTTGGAAAAAGGAGAGGCCGAAGTCCTATTCCCATTTTTAAGGCTTGCCTTTTGCCTTTACTTCTACAGTTCTAAAATTATTTGGGATGAGAGCAGTCAAAGGACACTGAGCTAAATAGTTCTGTCTCTATGGGGTTTCTAAGTCTCTTATAAAGAAGATTTGTATGCAACCCTTGTAGCAGGTGCTTACAAAAAAAACATAATCAGTTGAGCAAGCTCCTGTGAATGACAGTGCAGAGACTAGTCCTAGATATCCCAAAGGATGCCAAAGCCCTTTCTGAAAAACTAATTAAGCTTTAGGAAACGTTTTGTAAAGCGTGCTGCAGTAAAGCTAAGAGAAAATGAATGCTATTCCAATGTTAACAGGAAACAACAAAGCATCAAAGTTGGCTTTGCCATGCAAGCTAGAGAAGAGGGGATGCTAAGTTTGGGTGGAGAAGGCAGAAGTAAGTAACATTAAGAAACCAGAGTCTCATTAAATTTTGGAAATACTCCAGAAAGTGCCTGACATTGTGGGAGGCAGTTGGAGTCCTGATCTGTAGGCAGCTGTGGAGTGGTATGCTGTGCACCTAAGCAGGATCACTGCTGTGGTTCCCTTGGGGATGTGTGCTCCTCACCAGTCATGCTCCAGCTCCCAGAGCCCCTCCACTGGCTGAGCAAGTGCTACTGCCTCCCAGTGAAGAAATGTGGTGATGTGCTCTACGGCAGAGAGGGAAACTGGGCAGGGTATGAGAGGCCTTTGTGGAGCACACCTGTGGGCAGGAAGGGAAGGATATTAACCTTTCCTTTCTCCTTCTGAATCAAAAGGTATCCTTACAGAACGGCTGTGATACTTGCTGTGTTTAGATTTGTTTTCCTTATATGATTTGTCATACAAAAATCATAGTCACTGTATTTTAAATGATGCCTGCCAAGCTTAGCAGTACTTCTGTGTCTACTGAGTGTGGTGCTAGCCCACGACATTAAGACTACTGGAATGATTTTCCCTCCTTCTAATTTTTTAATGTAGTAGAGTACTGATATCTAGGGGAATGATGGATAGGGTGTAATGTGGAGAGTTCAGACTTTTACCAGAATAAAGCAATTCGTTGTTCCTAACTGCTTTCTACTGATAGAATTAAACAGACTTAACTCCATCTGGTTTGTGTTAGGCGTATTAGTGTGCTGCTCTCACTGTGATGTGACACTCATAAGACTGGGAGCTGACTATTAAGCCTCTAAAAGAATAAACAACAATTTCTGACTGTACAAGATGGAGTATATGGTCTAAATACTCTAAATAAAATGTCTGTTTTAAAGCCATAAGGGTAAGTACTGTCTGTATCACTTTTAAAGTCAGAAATATTTTCTGTAGTTGTCTAACTGGCAGAGGAGAATGAAACATGATCCTTTTGGAATATATAGAAGTCTGATGTGCAAATGTACATGATGGATCTTGCACTGTCTTATAGCTTATGTCTGTACGTATTAGGAATGTCTGAGACAGAGCAATAGCCTGTTTGTCAGATCAGCTGGTGGGTTGAGTGTGTGGGTCCCCATCCTGCCCCACAGTAGAGACTTTCTGGAGTGACTGCTGGCTTGTCTGCTTTCTCTTGGAGAGCAACTGGTGGCTCCTTTGGCTGATACAGGTGATATAGAGAACTCCACACCGAAGGACCATGCTACCAGAAATAATAATATTACTTAAGTAATTCTTAAGGAAAATCCTGTATAAATGAAGTTCAGGTGAGAAGTAAATGAAATTATGTTTTAAAAGGACTTTGAAAAAAATGTAGCAAGGACAATGAGATGAAATTGTTCCAAGATGGATACAGGTAAGTTGATGGGAGGGAGCCCACAATCACTAAGGGTTGCATTTTCAACCAAAGGCTGTGATGTGAAACTTTGCATGTTTCAATATGATGATCTTCACCAAGGGGGAAGAGGGAGAGAGCTGAAAGGAGATGCAATCACTGTTAATAGTGTGTTGCATTGTATTGTGCTTGTGTTAAGCGTTTTAGTGCTTTTACAGGTCACCTGTAGGGGCTAGCTGGAATTTTTATTTCTCCCTTTCCCTGCAGCCTCTGTGCATACAATGGCTTGCTTATTTATTTCTCTGAAGCTTTGATGTTGCAATTTAGACTTGATATACTGGGTAGGGTGTTGTTACTGATGTTGAGAAACCTCATATGTTTTGTTCATGCATGCAGAGTTAATTGCCAGGTCTCTGAGCAGGAAGCCATTTCCCTCAGGTCATCTCTCAGGAACCCATGAAGTTTGGTGTCCATTTACTCTGTGGAGCATGATCCCCTTTCCAAGGCAACCTGATCTCTCCCTCTTGCATATAGTTTTAAATTGATAGCAAAGTGCTCAAGGTTGTTTATGGTATAGATTTCCTGGATTAAATGCCTTTATGTGGGAGACAGCAGTTGTGATAGTCTGGTTATAAGAGTGCTTGTTGGCTTTTCCAGTTTATTTTGATGCATATTTCAACTTTTCACTATGAAATGCTTTATTGAAACCCTTGTGTCACTTTTGTATGACACTGTGGTGCGATGGCACACGCTACTTTGAGACAAAAAGATTGTCATCTTTTCCCTTAATGACTCAGAGTTTGTGTTTGAGGTTTGTGCTTTTCACAGAGAAAGAGTTTGTGCTGCTGAAGGCCATCTCCCTAAACCATCCATAAAGAAAGGAGAAAGATGAGCTTCTCTATGGCTACCCTTAACCTGGAGCTAGGATTCTGCTCCGAGTATCCCTTTAGAAGAAAGTCCATCTCTCTTGAATACAGACAAGTGGTCTCCAAGTCAGTTAATCCTTCCTGGTTTGTAGATGTGGGCAGCTTTCATTAACTGTACACCTACATGTAACTGATGGTGTGATACGAAGATATGCTCATGTGTGCAATGCATCTGCCATATATTGGCAAAACTGCTGCATATGTGTCAAATGTCTCCATCTCCCATTTAGAGATTTGCAGAACAACCATGGAGAGTTTCATAGTCACACTGTGAGTGTGACACACAGAGGAATCATATCAGAATTGTTGCCCTCCTGCCTAGTGTTGCCCTGAAGGTGCACAATGACTATATTCCAAGATTTCCAAATGTTACACACCTGGTCGGAGCTCCTGTGATATGTCAAAAAAAATTTCAGAAAATTGGACAGATTTGTTTCTTCCCAGTGGCTGTACAGAGGTCCAGCACAATATGCTTCTAGAAAGCAGTCTTTCATGGATGCTAGAGTTATCGCCTAGACAATGACAGATAAAACTGCCAACAAAAACAGTATTCTAACACGCCAAATTTCAAATAATTTGTAATTTTGTAGGAGCAATTGTAACACAAACCAAATACTGCACTCACAGCTGGGCTTCAAAAGCCTTGTAAGATTTGAGTTTCTGCTTGTTCTAAAACTCCCATACTCTTGTTGCAGCTGGTTTTTGTAAAATACCTGTGGGACTTAGTTCAGCAGGACATAGGCATCATTAAAATAGAGGAGCCCTGTGATATATAGGAGGAGTTGGTTCTATTTGAAGTAAGAAGAGGGGATATTTTAGCATGTAAGATTCATTGAATGTCTTGGGAAAATGGCATCTTGTGAATGTCTGAAAATGAATAAATACTTTAATTGCAAGACCAGAGAAGATGGCAACTATTGTAAACTGCCATGGGTTCATTTTGATTCTCTCATGTCTATTTGTTTTTTAAAGCAACTGTTCCTGCAGTCAAGTGATTTTGCAAGATCTTTCTTTCCTTATCTCCCTTTCTTAAAATCAAAGGCCCTGTGTTTCAGATAAATTAAAGTCAACTGACTGAGGGGAAGACTGCCACAGCCATGCATTATGCTCCTCTGATGAAAGCTGTTGCCTCCACAAATGGGATGACATCATGGCTCAGGAAGCAGCTCTTGGACCACCACAATTTATAATCTAGTTTCTGTTACCTGTACTGCAGGGATGAAAAGTGTGGATATTCAAGACCTGCTTCTTTAAGTAGTGTAGTCATCATTGCACAGGAGCAATGACCTCTGTTGTCAGGGAGGGTCAAGACAAGTGGGAGCGCTGCCCCTTGCACATATTTGATCTTAATCTATTGCTGCTTCAGACACAACAATGAGAGGGGGTTAGACTTTGTTGTTGCAAAGTTGTTGGTTCCTTTGGGGTTTTTTTTAATATGTCTCTATGTATAAAAAAGTCAAAGTACAGAAGAGAGTGTGTGTGAGGAGCCCAGAACACTTAAATCCTGAGATCAAGTGTGCCTTGTGCAGTTTTTTAAAGTAGGTTGGCATTACTATTGTAAGTGGTTCAACATGAATTTCAGAGGGTCACTAAGTAAATTACTCCTGACTAATTAAACCAGTTTAGGTTATGCAAGCCATCTTGCAGTACTGAGAGACTTCACTGACACACCTTTATCCTCATACTTCATAGGCTTATAGTTGTGTACAATTCAAAGGTCAATTAGAAGAGATTTTATACCTGGTTTGGGCCTTTCATTACTTTTCATTAATAAGATGCACTACATAATGTGTATCCTACATGTGCATCTTAGAGGAGGGCCAATAAAATTATGCATATTGCCACATCATCGGTGGTTTCTTTACCACTTTCTCTCACCATAATTCTCTTTTAGTTTTTTCTGCCTGTGCTCCTCACCTCCTTTTCTCTGGGTGTGCTGTTCACCACTTCAGCAAAAGCTGCAGTAACACAGTGCTTAAAGTCTCGAATCTTTCTCTGTGTAGCAGTTGATGAGAAAGGAAGAGTTTTGACCTGCTTTTCTCTCCAGTGCTAGCCTACAAAGTAAAATATGCAATCTTACCTTTGAGAACAGAGAACATGGAAAGAAGGTGAAGAGTGCAGTCACCCCACTCTTCCTTTATGCCTTCTCCGGATACTAATTTTAGCTCTGCTAGCAAATGGTATCATTTGTTGCCCCAGCCCTCCCAGGCCACCGGTGCTGTGCAATCAGTGTGAGCCTTGTCAGCTGTAGGCCTGGTGAGCAGGCTGAGGAGAGCCGGGGACCGGGAGACCTTGAGGCTGAATAGGGAGCCTGGAGGGGAGCACACGTTCTAGGCCAGGCTCTGAGATGTGTTTAGGTGGTGCAGGGCAAGAAACATACAATCTGGCAGCAAACAAGGCTGAAGGGATGTTGGAAAATCTACTGACTACTCAACAATATGAGCTCTCAAAATGCTTGGCCAGTGTGTGGCAGCTGTATGTCCATTAAAAACATCACTTTCCCGCCTAACCCCGTGCAGGCAGACATTTCCAATACATGGCAGCTTGAAATTAGCCTTTCAAGAATCTAACCATTTTAAACCTTAGGAATGAGCACTAAGAGTGAAAGATTTTCTTGCTGCTGGTCACAGCAAAAGCTGAGAGTGAGGTGTGAGGTGGTGGACAGGCCTTTGGGTCATTCTCCCGCTGACCTCTGCCGCTCCTTCCATCCGTGGGCAGTAGGGTTTGGCCACTATTATTTCACGTGCCTTCCCCAACAAGTGTGTGTGTGTACGTATGGGCACTTAGCAGTTTCGAAAAAAAAAAAAAAAAAAGACGCAGGAGAATCCCTGCTGCTTTCTGTAATTAGTAATTATTTTTCTATAATGTGGGGTGGAGGGGGGTAGTACCAGGAAGCATTCCTACAGTTCCTCCCCAAGGGCGATCGATGATAGATCACCTCTCCTCAGGAGAATGATGCGTCCTGGTACCCCAACTAAAAACTTGAACTGACCGGGCACCCCTTCCCTTGCCGTCATGTAAGGCGCGGAGGTGACACCGCTTCTTGGCGACCCTTTCCGTGCTGTTTAGAAAACGGTGTTCATTAGGCCGCCGGAGCTCCCGGNGTTGTGGGCGGACGTGATGGGCATCCTGGTGAGTGCGGGTGGGACGGGACGGGAGCTGGGATCGAGGCGGTCGCAGGGCAGCCTGCCGCGGGCCGGGGGGGCTGCGGAGCGCTCGCCGGGTCTCCCCGGCACCTGCTGCGGAGTTTGCCCGAGTTGGAGCGTGCCCTCGCCGTGCGGGCGCGTACGTCCCAGAAAATCTGACT
>WEIV01008292.1:61927-97686 GCA_013390005.1 Calyptomena viridis
GGTCCCCCGGGCACGGCCGCCCGTCCCGCAGCGCTGCCCGCGGTCCCGCGGCGCTCCCGGGCGCCGACCTTGGTGCTCATACTCCCGGTAGTTTTTTGGAAACGAGTTGCTCGGCTACGGCCCGCGGAGGTTCTGCGCCGGTGATCTTCTGAGGAGGGACTAATCCTCGTAATTCACTGATTACAGACAAAAGAGATGGCCCCAGTAACGAGGGCTCAAGGAATTAGGTTTAATGGGCACGTAGCGTACCGACAGGACGGACTGGATGGCAAACAGTAAAAGTACAGGAAGAGTCAATCCTTTATTTCTACTTACAGCGAGAGAATAATATTTACTTTAGGTGCAAGATGATAATTACCGCAGAGGACTGCCACTCAGCAAAAAACAAATACTGATGTTATATATGTACTGAAGCTGGCAGCTTTCCAGTGATACAGGAATGTGGTAATCAACAGTGGAGTGCCTGTTTATTCATTTTAAAAATAAATGAATAGGCTTGATGTGTGTTAGGTTCTGTTGTTAACATTTAGCCAGCAGACATTCAAGAACATTATGAGAAATACTTTTCGGAGGACTGCTGTGGAACGTAATGAATGGTAAACCTGTAGGATCTGATTCAGAAATGTTATAGAATTGAACAGAGAGTTTAATTAGCATTTTATGCTGCTTTTTTTTTTACCACATGGACTTCATTGTTAATATTCAAAGTCAGATTAAAAAACCTGCTTCATTCCTTTTCTTCATAGAAATTCTCTATTGACATGTCATTCAGTTTAATAGCACCCAACTGTGTATACTTTTTCACTGTTAATGGTTTTAATATAAGAATGCAAGCAGAGTCAGTTCTGCCAGTTTGTAGGGAGCACACAGTTGGTACTTTATGAACAGCCTCTTTCTCCCTTTTTCTGGCAGGTTTCAGTACTGCATTTAGTAAGAGCAAAGTGCTATTGGATGCCTGGGAAGGAGTGTTTGAGGAGGCCAGACCAACAGCCTAGCATGCTGAAGCTCAGTGCAGAAAAAGATCTGATTCTCACACGACTAGTAATTAGAATAGGTTTCTTTTGGCTATACAAGCCAGTTTCCTTCCTGAGAAAACAGAGCTATTTAGTTATTTGTCTTCTAATAAAACTATGTTAAAGTTGTTTGTCAGTTTTACAGAAAGGCATCATCTTGTGACTCTGAAGTTGCTTGTTTATATCAGTTGCCAACATCACCCAGCACTTTTATGGCTTTTTTCATCAGTGTTTTGTGTTGCAACAAAATTACAAATCTGAAAAGACATTCTTGTGTCGGGTCTCATAGAATAACTTCCAAGAGGAAACACAGAAGCTCTTCTCACTGCAGGCTGTCAGTTTGCTTGAGATTTAGATTTTTAAAGAGTTTGTAGTCTTTGGGGCTGCAAAATAAGGTATTTACATGAACTGACTGTAAACTCGTTTAGTGCTCGGTCCTTGTTTGAAAGCAAGGAAGAGGTAGCTCCAATGCCATGTTCACTGCTCATCTCTGTGGTACATACAGCTTTGTCCCTTTCACACCTGTGCTGCAAAAGGCAAGCAGTAAACTAGAGTTGTGGCTTCCAAATGGAAGTCTGTAGATGGTTGGTTGTGTCCCATGAGGACCTGTAAGCCTGTGTGGTTGGCTTAGTTCTTTTATGTTGTCAATTATATGAGAGTATGGGTCTTAAATTCCTGGGATTTGTAGCAGTTCATGATCAAAACTGTCTAGGGAGCACAGAGGTAGACATTCACTGGGAATGGCTCTGTGAATGAAGAAGTAAGTGCAATGATAGGCTGGCCAGGTTGGCCCTGCAGTAACTTGAAAGCTTCCAAAGGAATGCATAGAGGGAGAAGAGAGGCAGGAGAGAACAGCTAAGATCCACTCCTGTGAGATCCCACCTGGAGTACTGCATCCAGCTCTGGGACCCTCAGTATACAAAGGACACCGACTGTTAAAGTGAGTCCAAGATGGTTGGAGGGATGGAGCCCCTCTCCTGTGAGAAAAGGCTGAGAGAATTTGGATTGCTCAGCCTGGAGAAGAGAAGGCTTTGGAGTGACCTAATTGCAGCCTTCCAGTACCTGCAGGGAGCTTACAGGAAAGGTGGAGAGAGACTTTTTTACAATGGCATGTAGTGACAGAACAAGGACGAATGGCTTTGAACTGGCAGAAGGTAGGTTTAGATTAGATATTAGGAAGAAAATCTGTATTGTGAGGGTGCTTAGGCAGTGGCGCAAGTTACCCATAGAAGTTGTGGAAGCCACATTCCTGGCACTGTTCAAGGCCAGGTTGGATAGGGGGCTCTGAGCAACCTGGTCTAGTGAAAGGTGTCCTTGCCCATGATAGAGGGGTTGGAACTAGATGGTCTTTAAAGTCCCTTCCAATACAGACCATTCTATAATTCTGTGATATTGGGAGGGAAAACTGGAATGTAGTGAAGTAATGAAGTGAAATAAAATGAAATTAAGAAAGGTGATCATCGAAAGTTTGTTGATTGAATGAAAGAGAAAATTGCATTCTTAAGCCATGATTGTAGGATGATGTGGTTTAGAAAGTACCTCAGGCAGCATCTAACTTGTCCTCGAGCTGAAGTAGAGAGAGCTCTGAGGCCAGAGGTCTGAGCTCTGAGGTTGCTTGGGGCTTTATCCAGTTGTGTCTTGAAAACCTGCAGGGGCAGAAACTGCCTGTGTGCATCCTGTTCCACCACTGTGCTGTCCTTATGATGAAAAAGATGTTCTTCATAAAAGTGATGAAATGCCTGATTTTGTTGTCCTCATACTGAATAGTTAGAGGAGGGGAAGGTGATGCCTTCCTCCTGCTGCCCCTGCTGGAAGACTTGTGGAGCATGGTGGTGGTGTCTGTTCTAGGTGCTGGATTAGGAGAAGAGACCATTGATGTCAGCCCAGCTGATATTCAGTAATGAAGTTACTTAAAATACAAATTGAACCTCTCTCAGTCAATGGATAAATATATTTCATTCTTTGTGTATTTTTAGTTAGGTTCCTTAAAATAGGACCTCATTAGCAGGAACCTGTGATGGCAGATCCCAGGTCCTGAGGGGAAGCAAATAATTGTCAAGTGCTACTTGTAAACAGCATATTTTATGGACTTTGAAGTCACATAATAGCTCTCTAAACTTGACAAATACTGAGCGTACTTGCAGCTGTACTGTGGTCTTGCTGCAGTAAATGTAGCTTTTCCCTTTTGGGCTTTTCTAATGAAATATTCCATAGGTGCAGCTGTGGTATAGGCATCTCAAAGCTATTTGTGCTGTTAGTGTAGCACACTAGATAGCAAAATTATAGCTAAAAGCTTTTACTTAGTCTGTAGCAAGCACATGTAGGAATCCATTGGATAATTATAATTTTCAGTGTTTCAAAGCAACAATGGATGGTGGAAGTGTAATTAAGGTTCAGAAAGAGGTGAATTGTGAGTAGTAATATAGAAGTTCTCTGCATCATCAAAACTCAACACCGTAAAGACCGATAATGTGACGATAGCAAACTCTCTGCTGTTGAGTCTGAAGATTTTAATGTGATCAGATCTGAGAACATAACATGAAGTGAAAATCATGAACTTTATTCTTTTAAATATGTGCTTTTAAAATATGGGCTATTGACCTCTGTTGTTTGTGTGAAGTTCTTCCTTCTCACATAGGAAGAGGTATCTGGGTCAAATCCTGACATTAATGAAATCACTGACAAAACTGATCAATTTTAATAGAACAGGAATTTCACTGAAGAAAGTGTCTTATTTGTGTGAGGAGCTTTTGTCTTCGGTGGCCAAGGTGGAAAAGATAGAGCAGAACTTGAAAGAGATGGTATGAAATTAGAAGGCATTGCAGTTTTTTTATTTCAAAGTGGTAGCTAGTTTCTTATTTCAAACTACTGAATCAATTGTGACAGCTGAAAAAAAAAAGAAAATTATTTCTTTTTGATAGTATTTTGCAGTTATGCTGAGAGAAAATCAGTGCTTTCCCACCATCTGCTGTTAGCTAAAGAGAACAGAGTATTTTGAGGACAATAAAGCTCACTTGGCTTTGTACTGGGAGCCCTGCTATTTACATATATAATCTATTTTACTTGCTGTGTTTCAGTAGATCTTTGAATTTCTTATCAAAGTAATAAACAAACTGAAAGAGAGAAAGACGCCACCTGATAATGCTGCTGGATAACATGTAATTATATACTGACTAACATATTTTGGGAAGAGGAACTTGATATTAAGCCAGGGAGCCTGGATATCTAAAGAGATCTGGGAAGTAGATCCCCAACCAATAAAAGCAGTCATAGGAGTGCCAGGAGGAGTTGTGGCAGCTCACACCAGCCTAAGATTTCTTCCAGGATTGCTCTTTCTTAAACCACCATTAGGTCTCTGTGACCTCCTGTGGAAATCTCTTTACTCCATTGCTCTCCAGGTGTCTTGTTGGGTTACTCCATTTCTCTGGTGTCCGCTCAGCACAGAGAGGCCACTCCAGCTGAAGCCATGGGCACTCAGCCTGGCTCTGTGGAAAAGCACAGGCAAACGAGTAGCTGCTCCAGGTAGAATGTGCTTTTGAAAATTAAATATACTCATTTTTTTCTGACTTTTATGGACAGCATGTCAGCAAAGTGGCTGCAGCACTGTGTAATTAGCGCAAAAAGCACTTTGGGACATTCTGATTCAAAACGTTTTTGTTCTGACTTCTAACTTGGAGTGCATTTTTAAAGCAAATCCCAGTTGCAACAATAAAGATAAACCCAGAAGGCGTGGCCTCTGCTTTTCAAACTATCAAATACTGTTTTTTCCATTTTACAAAACCATGGAGTATATTTTGCTTTCAAATAAAGCAATCAAAACAGAGAGTGACTTTCAGTATAGGTGTTGGGTTCAGTTTTATAATTTTTACTTAACCTATTGCATCTCCTTTCCCTTTCCATGAAATGTTATGCCTAGCAATGCTAATCCCTTTATGAAGAAAGACAGCTCATAAAGATAACCTTTGGTCTAGGCTTTTTCTTGTACGTCAGGGCACATAAAACAGATGTCTCCATCAGAGAGTTTAGTCCCCACGCAGTCAGGAGTGATAAGAGTTTTTGATTCTGGTGCCTTTTTCGTTCTTTCTTGAAAGGAAATTCTTTCTCTTACTTGTTTGCTGTGAATACTAGCCTGGAAATTCTCTTTTTCTTCATACTTTATTTGTCTTTTGAAAGTCAATCAGCCACACTCTCTGTATTTTAGGAGCGGTAGAATACTGCATTGCCAGAATTTTCCTGTAATGATGCCTCCTTTCTTTTGTGGATATGAAAAAATTACAGTCTTTATACAGAAAGAAAATGTGAAAATCAGTGGGGAAAATAAAAAAGTGTTGCACATGAGCGTTTAAAGGACTTTTACTACATGGAATGCAATGCATTATGCTACACACGTTGGTTACTATTTTCTATAGTCAGGCGACAAACTCATAGTATATCTCAGAGCAGATCACATTTTACAGAACTAGATAATGATTAACTTATTCTGATGGTGCCTAGACTAATTTATGTAAATTAGTGCTGATTGCACAAGATGCTGTGCAAACTGGAGCAGAGTGGTTGAGCCATGTGAGCTGAGCGGAGAGACTGGGGCACAGCAGAGCAATGTCACTGCTGCATGTCACAGGGCCGAGGAATGGAGGGAACGGGCAGTGCCTGGGGCAGAGAATCAGAACTTGAGTCAGAATGTCTCCTTCCAGACCCAGGTTTAACTGCTCCAGCTTTGGCTCTGGGCTCTGCTCCTCCAGGATATTTTCCCTCCACAGGAAGCATTGTGGAGTAGAGGATGCTCAGTGCTGCTGCATCCAGCCCTGCTTCCTGCACCTTTCCAGGTCACCCTCTTGTCATTTGGAATCTGTGGTTGTAGCCTTTCCTTCATACAGCAGCACAGGCTTTCTCCTTTTCCACTTACTCTGTTGTCACAATATTAATGGTTGTAGAGTACATGTTGTGCTTGGACTTTAGGAGGTTCAGTAACAAATGAATAGGAATTACTTTGTAATGACCCAGCAAAATGATTTGTCGCATACCTGTTTTAACATAAAGTGCTGCTAACAATTTTCCTCTTTGTGATTGCTTGACACAACCGATGAGTAATGAACCTGCCACTTTGTCTGATGCTGTTATTGGTGGTAGAAGGAGGAGGAAGGTGGTTGTGACTGTGGGAATGCTGAGGTGGCTTTGCATGGATCGGGATTCCAGGTTTTTCATGGGAAAATGAAGAAAAAGAAGGAACTGGGTTTAATATCTGCAAGTCTGTAAGATTTAAGTTTCTACTGTAAAAGCATGTTCTTTATTACCATGTATGTAGACACATGTGCGATTTAGGTAAAGAGATATGAAGGGCTTTTATTTCTCCCTGACATCAAAAGACTTAACTGTCACATTGGCAGGGAAAAATTACAACACAGTTCAGATACAAGCATTCACAACACAGATTTCCTTTTTTTTGTTTCCATTATTGGAAATGAGTACTTTAAAAATAAAAGGAGCTGCCCCCACCACAGAGCTGTGGTGTGGGTCATGTGTGGGCACACTGGCTCTGCTTTGGTCTTCATGAGGTGAGGGGAACATTTTTCCTGGTTTATGGTAATGGCAGACCTTTTCGGTCTACTACCATGTTTTGAAGCACAGAGTTATAATGTCCTGATTTTATTTGCACTAAGATTAGTATAGTAAAATGCTTAATGGTTTAAGTTTCAATGACACCTGGATAAGCGTTTTTGAGCTACATACTAGTTTTAGAGGCACAGTTCATATGAAGAGTTTGAAATTAAGAGTCGGGATTGTGTAACCTATCTCAAAACCAGTTTTAAGCAGGCTGTAACTGGAAAATGGGATGGACAAGAATATAGGACAGCAATGATTTATAAATCACACTTTCAGGCCTTTTTATGGGAAGTCATACAACAAATTGGAGAACTGGTTTCTAATATCCATATCGCAATCTGAGTGTGATCTGGTTCTAGCACTGTTGCAGATCTGTTCTGCTACAAGCCCGTTAGATTTTACTGATTTGTCTTCCCTGTGGCTCTGCATGGACAGGGGTTATATATATATACGCTTGAGATCAGTTTGCACCATTAGGCCTCCAGGTGGAAAAAATATGGTTGTTTTTATGTGCATGGGTAAACACACATTTTGAAGCATACGAGCATGGTAATACAATTATATCAAGAATATAAATACATCCTTTTATGTTTCATGATTGTCATTGTATTTGTGATGATATACTGTGCTTTTTGCTCTTTGGTAACAGCCTAGTAATATTTTATCTTACAGTGTTCTCCACCTTCAGTATATTCTTTGTGTGTGTGAGTATAAAGGAGAATAGGTAATTTTTAGTATGATAATAAAGCCAGTACTTTGAAAGCTTTGCAGCAAGCATGACGAGAGTCAATAGATGGTATGGAAACAGTGCCATGCTTGTTACAATATTAAATTGAAAGTACATGAGCAATCTCTTGATTGTGAGATGCTCCTAACCCTCTCACTGCAACTGAATATGCTTTGTGCAGTGATGACAGATATGCTGAAAACAGAAGATAAAGAGAGGAACAAAAGGTGAAGGGACTACTTTCTGCACTGTTTACATAAAAATTTCAGGAGCCTAAGGCACAAAGTTTATTTATAGTTGAGCAGTGTGTGGCCTGTAAGTTTTTAAGAAGAAAGGAAAATGTATCTTTTGTCATTCCTTCACAAGTTCAGATGAGTTGAGCCTCCTGGTCCTTTCAGTGCCAGCACCAGGTTGACCCTGCTCTGTGGAGACTGCTCTTTGCTTGACTGTAACGCGAGTGTAACTCAATGGAGGAAACATGAGAGCACATTGCACCGCAGTGGCACTGTTTAAAGTTCTTTCAGTGAGTGCACATCCACAGCTGGAGCTCAGATGAAAACACATGCTAGAGCTGATTTCATAGCATTATACTGCACTTCAGAAAAAAGGTATTTTAGGCTTTTAAAGTGTTTTGCTTGCCAGAGTAGTATCTTACCAGTCATAATATATACCTTTAGAAATTATATGTCATTGCTGAAGACTCTGTGGGTTTTTATGCACTTAGAACCAGGGAGATATTTGGATGTTTGTGTTCTGCCTGTTTATTATCTCTGTTTATCTGTATGTATTATAGTTCTGAAACACTTCCCTTCTCTTTGGATTCTGTGCTTGCAGTCTTCCAGCAGGAGCTTCCTGCATATTGCAACTCAGCCAAAAGGGGTTTTTACACCAGAAATTTCTAGTGCGATCCTAGGGATGGAGTGCAAATTGAAAATACTTTTCTATTGCTAAATTGAGGGTCATCTCTTTTCACCATCCACGTAAGACATGTTTCATATTGTTATCAGTATCACTGCATAGACTTAACATAGCCTTCAGTTATACATAATAATTTTTTAAGACTTGTGAGTTTTGGAGCTTTTAGTGGTTGGCCAGCTTAGTGCAGTATCTGGTAAGTGCTCTGCATTTAAACTGCAGTTTTATAATCTCTGAGGATAAAAATAAGAAAAATCATGTTTTATACATAAATGTGTTTGTATTCATGCATAATATGCACCACAACTTGCAGGTTGTGATTTCCACTCCATTATTAGGTTTCTTTCCCACCTTAGAATTCATAAGTAACCATTGTAAAACAGGAAAAGGTGGGGCCAGACTGCATGTTGTATGTCAGTCGTGGTTCCTGTCTTCAAGTTTCCATCTTTAAGATGATCATATGTTTATGCTTTAAAAACACAATGGTTCAGAATATGTGTGGAAATATGTTATGTTTTATATAAAAGTTGGAGACAACAAATTTCCCCATGCAACATTTTATCAGAGGATCAGTAAAGATACTGTATTTCAAAACTAAAAAACATGATAAATTTTTCTTCTGAAAGTCAAGCAAGAACCTAAAAGCTCACAGACAACTATCACATTAGAGGTACCAAGAAAAACAGCAGTTGATGGGCAGTAGAGGGGGGATACTAGTACTTGTGGCAGTAAGCCATGTTGGCTAGTTTCTGACCTATTCTTTGTTGGATTTACATGGTGCTTTGTGTCAGACTAAGGGCTGATTAGGCTCAGAACAGGTATTTGGTTTTTGCTGGCCTATAAATGTGTGACTTTTTCAGCACAGTGAACACAATGAGGGATCTCCACCACAGAAGCTGTTTATGTTCCTGCTTTCCCTGAGGTCACTTGCAATTTGTCACTGATCTCGACAGAAGTAAGAGCAGGCTGCACACAGGCTGCTCATATGCCCTAAATAATTGACAGCAGTGGCAGCTCCAGGTGCCATGGTGAAGTGCAGGCACTAATGCCCATGCACAGCTGGAGCATTGGTGTGGCTGCAGTAGCTGGAATCTCCCTCTTTCCCCACTGGATGTGTTTCCTTAGGTCTGCCTGTTTTCATTTCACTGGAGAAAAAGGGTTGAGTGGAGGCAGATTTCCCGCTGGCGGGACATGTTGTGAGTCTGTACATGGCAAATTCTTTGGATTTTTTTCTTTGGTTTTTTTACATACCATCGTTCTCTAAAGTTTCTCTGAGGCCATGTTTTCCTTATAGAGAAAAGAGGAAAATGGCAAATTCATGGTGTCTTTTCTTAATTATCTAAGTTTCTCTGTCAGTTTTCCTGCTTGTGTGTGAAAGTTCCCACCTTTGTACTGTACAAGTAAAAATTGAATGATGCCTGTTTTTCATTATATTTTGCGATGGTTTGTCACATTCATTGTTTGGAAGGATAGGTCTATTTTATTTCTTGTTTCATCAGTGGAGACTGCTCAGTTGAAACTAGTGCAAAAGGATTGTCAGTCCTTAAAAGTTCTGTTTTCTTCTTCAATTATACCTACCTTTATTCTGATTGTTTTGCAATGAGGTCGGAAATGGAGTCTAATCCTGTGCAATCCCTCTCCACTGTGGTGCTGTGTTCTGATGTGTGCCAAATTGAAGGGATACTGGAATGTTTCAGCTCAATGAGGTATATTGTTTCTTGCTCAGCCCAAACCCAGCAATGTATTGTTTAGATTTTGTGTCATATGTTCAGATGGATAAACTTTGTAAAACCTAAGCTCTGCATGATAGTTATCTAAACTCAGGAAGTTAACAAAGAACATAAGGTCAAGCACCTCATCAAAATATTGGTGTGATGATGATGAAGGACAGCTTCATACCACATATGGAGTGTGGCCACACATAAATAAGAAGGGAAAGGGATGCTTCTGCATATCCTTGTTATCCTAGTCATGATGAGTCTCACTGGGTTTGGTCAGTGTGGAGTTTGAGTTCCTACTTGCCAGAAGTAGGAGGGAAAGAAAGAGGCACATGTTCTCAATGTTGCTTTTTCTCTCTGATGGAATGGCACTTTCTTCAAGTAAACTTTGCCAAGTTACTTGTGGGTTTTAATCCTTGTCTCAAATGTACTCAGAATACAAAAGATTGCACAAATCTTCATTTTTCTTCTTCCAAACCTAATAATAACTACTGTAAAATGCTTACAGATAGTTATTTGTTTTATAAACTACTATGAAAGAGAGAGGAAAGGAGGATAAAAAGGTATGTTAGCTTCTCCCTGACTCTTCTGCCTTTCTTAGGCAGAGCTGTTGCTGAGGGTGGGGGGAGGGGGGGAGGTTGATCAGTTAAAAAAAAAAATTAAAATAGAACAATGAGGGTTTTTTTCTCCAGACTCATACCTCTTAGGAAAATACCTCTCATATAAAGCGGAAACAGAGGATGATAGGGGACGGAAGTGCTGTGACTCAGTATCCAGGATTTTCTGTGACCAGAAAAGTGAAAAGAGTCCCAGGTGAGAAGAGTAACTTGCAACTGCTAAGAAGAGGGATTTAGAAGGAAGAATTGCCACCTTCATGGCAGGAAATTGCTGGAGCATGCACCAGGACCTAGGCAAGGGAAGGTCAGCATGCAGGCTGGCTTCGTGGGGGCCCAGAAAAGGTGGCTGAATGGTGTGAATGGCAGGGAGCACATGGGAAATAAATAATGGAGATTTAAGCCTGGTCCAGAAATGACAAGGCTTATTTCAGGCACTGAGTAGGGATGTCAGAAAGGAAAGTAAGCCTTTGTGTCTAGTTCATCGCACCTTGTTTTGTTTTTGGTTTTGGTTAAAGATAAATGCAGACCGTAGGTGGGTAACCCTTGATGTATGAGTCATCTGGGTATTGCCAGCAGATGCTTTGAATGGGTAAGTTGTAGCAGAGGGCTGGTTAGCTAAAACAGGCTGGGGATGAGAGTGCAATTTACTATTTTCCTAGAGCCAGTCTGATATCCTGATTCCCTCTTCACATGTAACTCATTCTGAACCAGCCTTTGTGTCTTGGGTTGTAGTTCGCAAGCTTTGAAGAGATCACCGTATCTGAAAATATGTGATTTTCCTTTCCTTTTGAGAAGGTCATACAGCAAAATCTTTGTTTCCCTTCAAGTCCTGATTTTTTTGTGTGAAGGAGCTATATTTATTTACTATACATCTTTTGTTTTGAAACTGATAATGGTGCATACTGTGAAAAATGCTGTAATTTCGTTTTTTCTCAGAGAGCTACCTGCTGGTTTTTTGTTGCTTCATGTGCATTCTGGTACATAGGTTGTCCTACTGCTCTTGCTATGTTCATGGATTGGTGTTCCCTGAGATTGAAGTCTCCTCTTTCATCTGAGAAGCAGAGTCTTTGAGGAAACTCCTTCTGAGACTTTCTTCTCATGTTACTGTCACTTTTACAACTAGGTGAGATGTTTTTCTTTGGCATGACAACTGTCCTGACAAATGGTTAGTTAGCAGAATGTTCTCCTTTTGATGTTCAACTTCTCAAGTAGAGAAGTTGCTCAAGTGAAGGCTTAGCTTGCTATCCAAGTCCAAGTGTCTTTATCTATGTTTTCTTTCAATGAGTGGTTCAGGGCCTTGGGTCAGTGAGAACCAGCTACTGGGTTTTGTAGAGACACAATTTTTTTTGAGCTTCATCGACACTAGGGTTCTGCCAGCTTCTGCTTTTTATGATCTCTTTAGCCATATGGAGCTTTTCAGACTGTTTCATGCCTCGGTTTCAGGTGAATCGTTGCTGTGATGTGCAACACTTGAGTAATGCATTCAGTCTCCAATAACAGCAACATAGAATCATAGAATATCTCAAGTTGGAAGGGACCCAGCTTGAGTCCAACTCCCTGCTCCTTGCAGGACTACCTAAAACTAAACCATGAGACTAAAAGCATTGTCCAGGTGCTACTTGAATGCTGACAGGCTTCATGCTGTGACCAATTCCATGAGGAGCCTGATCCAGTGATGCACCACCCCTTGAAGAACCTTTTCCTAATGTTCAGTCTGAACTTCTCTGATGCAGTTTCATCTGATGTCCTCATGTTGCTTATTAGTGAGCAGAGCCACTGGACTGGCAGCAGCCACGGGCTTAAGCTTGAAACAAGCACATGGCATCCTGCTTAATGGGGAACTCCTTTAAGTAGTAAGGTCTGTGTTGCCCCTTCAGAGAAATACATGCTTGAAACACCTGGGGTATATGGCAACCACACAGTTATTCAAGCCCAGACTCTGTAGGATGTGCTGTTGTTAAGCAGAAATATTCCTCTTTTATTTGTGTAAGAGGCCTATTTAGCATACTTAGGAAGCACTTTGGCAACGATGAAGCAGTATGAGCACACAGGAAAGCAAAAAACCCGTCTTAGCTGTACACAGATAAAGGAAAATGAGTAAATAAAATATGACATCCCAGAGTGGAAAGGATTATAAGCTGGCAAGAGATAGAGTTCTTATTGCTGGGTTGATATCCCTAATTGATATAAACATGAAGCCCTGTGCAATCTGTGGTAGTTAAAAGATATGCATCTAAATAATATTTAAATAGATTCTTGCATTTTTAAGACCCACAGGAGTGTAATTGTGTTCAGCTTAATTAAATGAATTGAAACCCCCTGATAGCTGTGCTTTACTGCTCCTAAATAAAACGCTCTCCAAAGAGACTTGAAGAAGCTTAGTTAAGGCGATAAAAAACCTGAGCCCAGTGCCATGAAGTTTTGCATGAGCAGCTGCATATTTAGTTCATCATTTAGCCTGCAGTGGTTGAGAGTGTGTACCTCTGTTAAGTGCTGTACCTCCGTTAAGAGTCAAAAAAACCTGAGGCTTCAATGAAGTGCTTCAGGGCAGTCAGTCTTTCTGGTTTTAGATTATTTGTGTGAATATGGGGTGTCTAGTTAAGAAATCTTATTGGTGCCACCCCTCTGTGCCAGCGCAGGGCATGTGGTCCCTGCAGAAGTGAAGGTTTGCCTGGATAGCAGATGGCAGGTGGGATAGGTGGCTTTAGTGAGAGGGGACCTGGGAGCAACTTGCTTATGGGAGCTACAGGAAGCCATTTCTTCTGCTGCTGAGATTACATGGGGAAACATGGATTGCTGCCATGCTCAATTACAGTTGTTTCCTTTCCTGGTAAAAGACATCCCGTCAGGAAGCAGTAGGAGTGAAGGCAAGGTTAGTCCCTGAGCATGCAGAAGTGCTGGGTGTATCCTTCAGGCTGCAAGCTGCTGAATTTCTAGCGAGAAAAAACAGAAAAATTGCAGAGTTTGAGAAAACAGTCTAAGCATCCTTGTTCTGGCTTTCCATAGCTGGCAGCTTGCAGCAATAAATCCAGGGGTGCATCTCTGGAGTGCCCAGTGCCCTGTATTGCTGGGCACCGCAACCAGGATTGCCAATTTCCATATCTACTCCCAAAACAGCAGAGAGATCCTTGCTGTGCAAAGCAGTATTTTTTCATGCTTCATAAAAACAGATTTTGAAGTGAAGACAGATATTCCAATGGGATGAAATTTAACAAGTCCAAGTGCCCGGTTCTTCACTTTGGTCACACTAACCCCATGCAGAGCTATAAGCTGGGGACAGAGTGGCTGAAGAGGGGTCAGACAGAAAGGGATTTGGGTGTACTGATAGACAGGAAACTTAATATGAGCCAACAATGTGTACAGGTGGCCAAAAAGGCCAGTGGCATCCTGGCCTGCATCAGGAATAGTGTGGCCAGCAGGACTGGGGAAGTTATCCTTCCCCTGTACTTAGCATTGGTGAGGCTGCACCTTGAGTTCTGTGTCCAGTTCTGGGCCCCTCAGTTTAGGAAAGATGTCAAGGTGCTTGAACACGTCCAGAGAAGAGCAACAAGGGCTGGAGCACAAGCCTTATGGGGAGAGGCTGAGGGAGCTGGGGTTGTTTAGCCTGGAGAAGAGAAGGCTCAGAGTAGACCTTATTGCTCTCTACAACTACCTGAAAAGAAGTTATAGTCTGGCAGGGGTCGGTCTCATCTCTCAGGCAATCAGTGACAGAACAAGAGGACACAGTCTCAAGCTCTGCCAGGGGAGGTTTAGGCTCCATATTAGGAAAAATTTCTTCGCTGAAAAGGTGATTCGCTATTGGAATGGGCTGCCCGAGGAGGTGGTGGAGTCACCGTCCCTGGAGGTATTTAAGAGAAGACTTGATGAGGCACTTAGTGCCATGGTTTAGATGAAGCATTGATGTTGATGTTGGGTTATAGGTTGGACTAAATGATCTCAAAGGTCTTTTCCAACCTCGATAATTCTATGATTCTGTGATTTCCTTTCCCCCTTTCTGAAACCTTCACATAGATAGCAGGAGAGTGCCTGCCTCCTGAAAGTAAGCCTCTGAAATGGCACGCAGAGGAGTAAGTAGTTTTGTTTACTGTCATAGCCAACCATCTAGCAGTGTAGTAGCATTTCTAAATGCTGGGGTGCTCATTGCTGAGCTGGTGATGCAACATGCGGTGCTGCCCCATAGCTCTTGCCATGTAAGTGCAGATGAGGTGATAGGCTCATCTAACCATGAGGAATCTGGGTCAGCTGCATCCCTGCTGGGTGCTCCCAGTGCTGGATTTCCTGCAGAGTGGGAGAGCGCTCTGCTTTCATCTCTGCCCTTCAGTAATTGTAGCAAGAGGGAAGGAGCCATGCAGGATTCAGCTGCTGAGGTGGTGAGAAATGAGAGAAGGCATGAAGGACTCCCCTCCTGTCCTGATGCATCCCTGAAGCCAATACCACTGGGTTTTAGTGAACTACAGGAAACTGCTGTCCATAGGGACTTGCTCAGGATCTTGGGCCTGGCTCTCAAAAATGGTGGGGTGAAAAACTCCAGACCCAGAGAAGTAGGAATAAAGGGGCAAGGAGCACACAATAGTACACTGAAGAAGCAAGGAAAAGGGGCAGGGGGAACAGACAAAGAAGGATGAGAAGGTTTTTTGAGTGAACTTCCCTTTTTCTGGGCAAGGTATGTCTTGCTTGCATCAAACTGTCCAGGTGAAAAGCACAACAAAGTTTAATCTAAAGATGGTCATTCTCTCCTTCCGTGGACACTTGGGAAAATACTTTGGTCATGCTTATGTTCAAGTTTTACTAACAAAAGTTTGCCTTCTCTGAGCAACTTTAGCACCTTGGGAAATACTGTAAACAAGACTCGTTGAGTTTACACAGTTGTCCTGAGATACTATTGACTACTTGGTTTGCTTTGCCTTTAAATATTTCTTTTTTCTTTGCATCTTGTCTGTTTGGTTTTTTTCAGGCAACTGTTTTAATGATTGCTTACATCTCAGTTATGTAGTCCCAAATGTCACAGAAGATTTGTTTTTGTCGTGCTGTGTTACTACTAAATATAAAAAAAAGAACTTCAAGGAGACCTCTTTCACTATTCCGGTTGATATGGCCAACTCACTGAAATATTTATTTCATCATCTACTTGAGATGTTTGACATTTGCATATCCGTTTCATTAGACCTTAACTTACCTTAAACATGAAGCCACACCCATAGCATATGCTAAACTTCCTGAATCTGAAACAGGAAATTCACCTCCATCTCCTTAATGATGCTTTAATCAGATATATGTACATTTCTTGATTCTTGCTATTCCTTTGATTATTAATTTTTTCTGCTCCAAATCTCAGGATAGAAGCCCAATGCAGCTGGTGCACAGGAAGAGACACATTTCCACTCAGTTTGAGAAGATGTCTCAACAGGGTGTGCAAAAGGAGGAGGCAGTGAGAGCAAGGGAGAAAAAACTAATGAGAGGTGATGTCAGCTGCAGCTATTACATTGCTTAAGGAGTTGTTAACTTATTCTGCTTTACAAGCTGACAATGACAACTTATGCCTGACTGCTGACCAGCTTGGTGGGTAGTGGTGGCCTTTCAGGTATCAGAGCAGACAAGAGTTTTGAGTTACATTTTGATGAGCTTAGTGCAGATCACCTCAAGGAAAGGAGGATAGAAGATAATGTACTGTTATTAGGGAAGCTGGACATTAAGGGTGCTTTGAACTAACTTTCATGAATAAAATTTGCATGTATTCTTGTCTTTCAAGACCTGGTTCTACTTGTGATAAATACGTACTTTTAAAGTATGTTGGAATGTACATTTGCATAGATGCACCTCTTTTGTTAGCATGCGTGTGTTTTTTGTTTTTTCCATAGAGGACTTCCTTGGTTGCATTCCAGAGAGAGGGATCCTAGTAGTGTGCTTTCAAATTTATTTCAGTTTACAGAGGGGGAAAAGCATAAATCGCAGAAATGTGCAGAATGTTTTTCTAGAGATGCTTTGTTATACCTTCTTGACAAAGACTTTGGGGCTTTGCTGTGAAAAGTGAGGAGGAAAAAGACTAGGGTGCTGATGGTGAAAAAACACTTTATTTGCAGAATTTTGAAAAGCGTTAGAGTTTGTTTTCATGTAAATATAGGACAAGGTTTCACATATATATTAGAAAAAACTTGCATAAATGTAGTTTCATATAAATTTTCTGGATCAAGAATGACTGTGCTCTGAACTCAGTGGGTTGTCTCGGTTATTTCATATAACTGCTGCAAAATCTTTGATATCAATGAATACACCATTGTGCATTCTGCTTGTGATACAGAATCTATAACCGTTTTAAACATGTTGCAGAGAGTTTGACACAGTATTATTAGATCTATTTTTGTAACTCTGTCTGTAAAGCCACATAATTTAATGACTCAACCGTCAGATGCCATAAAAATTAATGGAAAGTATTCTTTTGAATCAGTCTGATCTGTATGTTCTCTTTGTTCTCACAGTGTCCAGCTATAGAGAGGTCAAGGGAACCATGACAACCCTTCAGCATCTTCCAAAATAGCTGTTCTCAATATAAAAATGTCATGACTTCTACACTGAGTATTTCATGCCTTCTCCTGAATATCAAGGCAAGTGCTGGCTGCCTGGCCTTGCACTTCTGTCTCGTTCACATTTCTGATCCTGCTGACTGTCAAGACAGACTTTGAACCTGTCATTTCATGGGTAGTGGAATTGTTAGTTCTGCTGAATGGAAGATTGTCTTTTCCAAGACCTAGGAAAAGAAGGGAATATTTCTCTAGTAGCTTGTTGGATTCATTTTTAATGCAACTATTTTGAAGCTGTGCCAGAAGCCAAAGATAGCCCTGTTCCTAGCAGGAATACATTGCGAGCAAGGGACAGGTAAGAGGGTCAGAAATGTGTAACAGATTCAGTTACCGTGATGCTCCCTAAGTTTTCCTGCAGATGCCTGTCCTCGCTGTGCAAGTCCGTATTACTGTAGCAAATTGAGATGCAAGCTCTAGCCGGGGAGGTGAATGCAAGTTTAACTCTTCTGTTTTGAAAAGGTTTGGTTCTGATTTAAATCTGCCTCCTTAGAAAGAACTATAGAGGAACCTGGAATACAGTGTTTATCTCAGATTGATCGACTGTAGCCTGAATTCAGGTATTAGTATATTTTGCAATGCAGGGAGTTCTGCCAGTCCAAGGTTACTTAAGGAAGGATGCACAAGTTCCTCAAGCTTTTATGAGCTTGCATTAGTAAAAATACCTAAAAAGGGCTGGTATCTTAGTCAAAGTTGTCTCATGAAAATCTGAGCATCCCTTGCTTTCTAGCTGAACCAGTTCTGCTCAACTTTAAACATCTCATAGGATGTGTTTTATATAGATGAAGTTTAGGAACAAACATGTTTTCCTTCAGCAGATGTTCTCATTTCACCACTTTGTAGTTCCTCCTCCCTCTTACCCATCTCCCCTCCCCAAATAAGCCTGTTTGCTCTGGCTTACGTTCTGAATTTCACTAATGTACTTCTTAGAGCTATCCAAACCAAAGGTATTATTGAAATGCAAGGTCATGTTCCACAAATTTTTGGTAGGCATCCATGTTAGAATCCAACTGCCAGAAATAAGCTGCTGATGAAATATGCAGTGACTCTTCATACAGTAGTCCTGTGTTTCAGGCATGGAAATGGATTTTTCTCATCTCAGCGTGTGAAGGTCAAAAACATGCCTTTGCCAGAGTGTGATTGCAGAGTGTTGTGAAAGAGAATCTTCCCTTTGCCAGTGCCCTTTTCACATTCATTTATACTTCAGTAGGAAAAAAGTCAGATTTTCTTCTTCCCAGTTTCTGACCTGTTCCTAACCCAGTTTATGCATGTGCTGTGACCATAGGGTGGGTTTTAAGTTTTGAACTTACATTCTTGCATTGTGTGCTGTAATCTGCATTGCAATTGGCAGATGGAGACCCATCTGTCTCACTGACCGAACAGGCTGGTAGCATGCACATAATTTTTACATTTCTGAGATTCATGCAGTTACATGAATTTCACCCAGTGGCTGGGAGAGTGAGAACATATATCTGATAATCAAGACCTCTTTCCTGACATTCCTAACATCTGCTGGAATAGGAGGAGAATGTACTGGAATATGCAGCTTTGTAATACATTTTTCAGATTCTGAAATAGAAAAGTACAAACTAAAATAGTTATATTTTTGGTGTCTTTTCCTAAAACTCTTATTCTGCATGGAAATTTATGCAGAAAGTATGTGTGCTGTCCTAGTGCCTGATATTTGGAGTCACATGCAGATTCATGAAATGTATTTGTTACTTGGCAAAGTCTATTATTCTTCCTTAGCTAATAGTGTTGTTATTTTATTACTATTATTAAAATATGATTTTATTTTTACTTAATTTTTGCAGCCAGCAGAGCTCTTTGACAAAACATTTTTCTCTTTTGTGCTTTCAGATGTCAAATACAAAGAATTCTGCCAGGGTGTTAAACTAACTGATGTGCAGTGACCGATAAATCCTAACTTTATAATAAGTGTCAAATCGTTCCAACTTTTCTTTGTAGTCTCTCCATTAACAGGAATCCCAATGGATTCCTTTGGTATTCACATGCATATCGGAACTAATTCTCTGGGAATTTCAGGGCAATTCATCATTTTGCTCTGTGTTTTATGATGCCAAAAAATGTTGCATGCATAGATTATAAGATGAAAATTTAGGAACATATTTGACAACTGAAAATAGGAATCTGAAGATAACTTCTGTTTTTGTTAGAATAATTTATTAAATCTTCATTTTACGTTTAACCATTTATAAATAGTGGATTATTTACTTTCCTGGCTATCAAATTATTTTGTGGAAAGGGCTCAGACAGCAGTGAAGTCTTAGGAGAAATATGTAACTTTTTACAAATTAAGTGTTTGGGGAATGGTATTTCTGGTCAGTGTTTGTGTTTGCTAGAGTTCTGTTTAACTGTTAAATTTGTAACAACACAAGAAAGAGTGTATTATGAAGTCTTGGTTTTGAAAATGTTGCTGTCCTAAAGCAGTTAAGAGCATTTCAGAGGCTGCTGAATTATAGATGTATCAGTAAGAACAAATTTGAAAGCTGTGTCTTTTTTCATTACTCACATAAGCTGTTTCAAATATCTGACCCATCTATGTGAAAATGGGACATAGCGGTACATAACTGAAGGCTTAGTACAAATTGCATTGGATTATAATTTTTGTTATCAAAACCAATGCATTTTTCTACCTGTGAAACTAAAATGGCAGTCCATGTTTGTCTAAATCTATAAAAATGAATACTGGCTCTTACCCTCTATGCATCAGAGTCAAATATTTTTAAAATATAGTTATGAATTATTTTTCTATTTTATTAATAATTATAGGGTTTTTTAAAAACATTTCAGACAATTCTTTTGACTCTGTAAAGGAATGAATGACTCATTAAGCTGAAGCTAATTTTTTCTATATTAATATGTTTAAATAACCAAAAACAAAATAGAAATACAAAGCACACTGCTGGTGTGTGAGACAGTTTGGAATTATTTGGACAAGTGGGGAGGTCACTTTAATGAATAAACAAACAAAATGCCATAGCTCAAAATTCGTCTTCTGACTAGTTATGCCTGTGGTTTGATGATATCTAAAGTAGGTCCTCCTGGCCATTATTACTGCAGCAGAAAAATGAAAAGTCTTTTTTTTTTTTTTTTTATGTTTGCCATGTTTTTGTAGAATTTGAAGCATAAAGAACGAGGATGAAGATAACTATATGAAATTTGAGGTCATATAAATCATATATATATATATAATCCTTTGTTAAGTTATGACCTTACTTATATATAACATGACTGAATGCTCCTGGATTTCACAACAATGTGTTGTGAAATACTTGGTGTCTTTGGCTTGGGTTGCTTTGTGTATCTGTATTTCTTTTGACAAAAGCAATGCTTTCTGCATGCCCGCATGCATAAACTCATAAAAGCAGCTCTTGGCACAGAGACAAATGATTCAGTCAGCATCTTCCACTACAACTTTCTGGCAAGCTGAGGTGCAAATGCAAATGTTTGTATTTTTGTTCTAGTTTTTCAAAGCTAAGGGCTTCAAACCCCAAAGCTGTCCACATCTATTTAGAGGGTTGCATGCTGCATTTGTAGAGTGGCAAATTCGTACTTATAGATGTCCTGGATCTGGTAACTCAGCAAAAGTGCATGGCAGGGCTGCAATGAGTATGTGTTTCAGTTTCCAGTTCTCATCTCTAAGATCTCACGGTTTTTTTTCTGTTCTTTCATCTTTTTTGGACATTAAGTTTGTTTTCCTACAGGACTAGCCTTCCCCAGAGGGCTGGCATGGGCCGTATTTGGAGTATAGCCTCTAATGGAAGCGCTGAGCCCAGCCAACAATCCCTCCTGTCAGTCAGGCAGGCTGGTGCCTGCAGCTACACTCCTCTGGACACTGCGGCACTGGCGGACTGGGCCACTTGTGAATAGGCCTTTCTTTGCAGCCACGTGCTCGCTGGTGGTGGGGCCACCCGCGTTCTGCGGGCTCTAATTGGGGCGGTGCTATCGAGCTAATTTTGCTCTAGGGACAGTCATAAGCCTTTAGCCTTTTAGAGGCTACCTTTAAAAATAGCACAGTGAACTGCACACCCGCACAAGTGAAAAATGAGCACTTGTTCAGCTTTGTTTGATTTGTTGGCAGTGCCACTGCTATCCTGCAAATGGTCCATGACCACGTGTCTGAGGATTTGTGGGAAGGTGTGGGGGGCAGCGCTGGAGTGTGCTGTGATCCTTGGCTCTGTCTGGCTCTTGGCTAAGCCGAAGTTCACCTGGTATGTTTGGATTTGGAGTATTTTACTCAATTTCAGAGTCATGAATTTACCTTCACAAGTTACACCCATTTCAGAGCAGGTTTATTTTATGAAATTTAATGATTTCCAAAATTGAGGAAGAAGATGAACTAATATAAATAGGCAGATTTCATATTGTTCTAATAAAAAGATGCTTTCCTATGTTGCCCTTCTACTGTTACTGTTTCCACCTTCTATACTCTTAACCACATAAGCTTATCAGGGAGTAAACAGACTCTGGCTGGGGAAGATACTCCAAAGTGGGAATTTTTGGTAATCCTTAGAGAGGGATGTTATGATGGAGTAGCTGGGATTCAGATGTCACATCATCTCTCTGGAAGTCATACAAGTTTTCTTATTGCCCACAAAACTGAGCAAATGAAGTTCAAGTTCAGTCATTGCTTTTGCAGTTTGGTGTTCATTATTTTCCCCAGCAGTGCACCCCTAGTTATTCCTGTTGAGTGTCCTGTTGTTGAGCTCATAGTGCATGTAAGCTCACCAAGCACACCCTCAGCCACCATAAGGGTTGTCCAGTTGCACAGGGAAATGTGTGGAACTTGTGGTACAGGCAAAGAGTCCATATTTCTTCCCCAGCTTGGTGAATAGCAAGGAGGTGGCTGGAGGAAGACATATTCTTGCTGCCCACTGTGAGCGGGTAGCAACTGCTGCTCCAGTAGAAAGGCACAGTAGCACTGTCATATTCTCAAAGATGCTGTTGTTTTGTCCTTGTAAAGTATACACTTGCTTAGCAGTGTGGAAAGTTGTTTGCCCAAAGCTCTGGAAAGTCTGAAATTCTCAGAAGTGTATTTTTATAAGGACCCTGATCTTCTAATGTTTGAAACATCTCCTGTATGAGACATTTGGCAGGTTGAGAAATAGGAACGACAGTTAAAAAAATACATAGATTGGGGGGGGAGGGAAGGGTAGATATGTATTTGGTAGTTACTTTGCTTCTGCTGCTCCAACAAGTGACATGCAAGTTGTTTTCCACCTGTACTGAACACAGCAGTTTTGAGAAAATGCAAGCTGTTCTGAATTTTGGCAGCGTGAGCTCTACAAAACTTCCTGGGGAACTGAAGATACCTGCTGCACATGTGGAATTGCACTTAAAGAAAATAGAAAGTGGGTTTCATAGACTCTGATATTTAATAGGCTTTCACTTCGATTTTAACTGGAGTGTTTTTTCCAACTCTCTGGAAGTCATACTAGATTAGAACAGAGCAACCTCTTCAACATAGACTAGAACCCCGAGGGTGGGACCACATACTTATTTCCTAATGGCAACATCTTCAGTAAGGTGTGGTTACTAATTAAGAGTTCCTCCTAGTTCATATGCTAAAAGTCTACCTTCAAATTTATGTATACTATTAGCATAATTATTTTTAAATTATTTCTTTATTGCTTACTTTTTTTCTTAATAATCAAGACATAATTTTATATTTATATATGTGCATCTATTAACAGCAGCAAGGAAATAATATTGTGCAATGCATTCTTCTTCTTTCAGGATAGGCACAAACTGTAGATTGTTACCTTTTAAAGAATGTATACAGTAACAGACATCTATTTCATAAATTGAACATATAGGGAAACAAAATTATTCCATCCCATCTTTTTGGCCTATTTTAAGTGTGTGCATATTGTACCTGCTGATCCCCTCACCTCACAGATCTGGCATACATATCTGAAGTTTAGAAGGATTTCTCATGTCACTTAAAATCTAGCCTGGTTTTTGTTTTGGTTTTTTTTTCTTAATTTCTTTATTCATAACTTTCAAAGTAATAATCCGGACTGTAATTAACAGATTATTACAATTAGATTTCTGGCTATAGCCATTTTATTAGCAGTGTAGCAATCCTGCCCTGCAAAGTAGACATTTGAGACTCAGCAAACCATGTTTCCACCTCCAGTATATCTTAGCAGACCAACTGGCAGTGTGTCTTTGTAAGTGACATTGTTTGTATTCTGGCCGATTTGGTTTATAAGCAAGAAGTTGAATATTTTTAGTTGCTGTAAGTTATTGTCAAGGAAAGCAGGGGTACTCACAAGTAAACAAGGTCAGTGAAACATATGTATTCTTATTGGAGGAGCAGACAGCTGCTTAAGAGAACCAGCTGAAATACAAGTATATATTGGTGGGCAGGAATCGAGGCAGATAGTGCCTGGGGATATGTTGTTCCACTGCCCTGCATTGCTGTCCCTGCCTTCACTCTCTGTGTGGGAATTAACAAGGTCCCACCTGTTTTCAAGGAGCTACTATGGTACTGCAGTTCCCAAGTGTTCTTGTGCGTTGGTGTGCTCTGGGCTAGGGATGGAAAGGATGACCTGAGTGCTCTGTGCTGCATATGCTGCAGGGAGGGGGTTTCCTTCAGAGTTCTGCTGTTACCTTTAAATTAGAATTTTAAAACTGATTAACCTGTTTTCTTTATCTCCCCCGTAGGATGGGTCACTGGGAAATATTGATGATCTGGCACAGCAGTATGCAGACTACTATAACACCTGCTTCACAGATGTGTGTGAGAGAATGGAAGAGCTGCGCAAGCGGAGGGTTTCCCAAGACCTTGATTTGGTATGTAGAAAAGTTATGACTTTATTAACAAATGATTGCCATTCATGCTTCAGATGAAGAATCAGTATTTCAGCTTGATGAGTTCTACCCAGGGAAATAACTATATGTAGTTGTGTTCATGAACACAAATATGCCAGACAACTCAATTAAGCACATAGAAATTAGCTGGATTAGTTTTTTTCTTGGTATTTGTTATGATTCGTTAAGCCTTGGAGTCTGCATTTCTTATTTCTTCTTTAATTAGAGCACTTTTTGGTTACGCACATTTGCTGGCAAACCTCAACTCTCAGAGCAAGGTAGTGTCTGACAAAAGCATTGTTTCCTTGCTCCAAGATGTTCGTGATGTGGGCTCAGTGAAACTATGTGCTGTTTTTCAGTTGCACTGTACAAACTCTAAAGCAGTGCCTCTCAGAGGCCCAAGGTGCAAATATTTGGGAGCCTGGAACCAGTGTCTGCAATTCTGTGAAACCTTTTCCATTATTAGGTATCACAGAACCTGTAGCAGGAGACATTGAATCACAGAGCCCTTCAGGACAGAAGGGACATCATGAAGTCTCTAATTCAGCCTTCAGCTCTAAGCAATGTCAATCTTGAATTCAAACCAACTTTCTCAGGGCTTTATCTGATTGAGTTTGAAGACCTCCAAGAATAGAGGCTTTACTGTCTTCATAGCAAACCTTTATTTTTTCCTGATATTGTATGAGATATTCCACATGGTAATTTATACCTGTTGTCCCTTGGTCTCATGGGATGCACCTTTTTGATAACCTCCTAAAGGTACTAGCAGGCTGACAGTAGGTCTTCAAACTGTCTTTTCTGACTGTTCAATCTCCCAGCTCTTCTTGGAGAGTAAGGGCTCAAGTCCGTGAGAACACCTTGGTAACTCTTCTCCGGACTTGATCAAGTTTATTAGCACCCACCTAGCATGCAGGACTGCAGAGTCAGGGTTGATGGTCCAAGAATGGCCTGCCACGTGCCAGGGAAGGACCACTTCTCATGATCTCCTGACTACACTGCTGTTGACACGGTGTGGAATGCTGCTGGCTGTCATTGCTGCCTGGACATGTTCCTGGCTCATGCTAAGCCTACCATCACATTTCCTTTCCTGCAGAGCAGTCTGACCCAGCCAGTCAGTCGCCAGCCTGTGCTGGTGCATGGGCTTGAGGGTTACTGAGCACTGGAACAGGCTGCTCAGAGAGGTTGTGGTGTCTCCTTCTCTGGAGATATTCAAAAGCCATCTGGAAACAACCCTGAGTAACTTCCTCTAGGATGATGCTTGAGCAGGGAGATTGGACTAGATGACCTCCAGTGGTCTCTTCCAACCTGACCCATTCTGTGACTGTGTGACTGCAGCCTAAGATGGACATCATCATCCATTACCTTGATGGGTATGCCCTCTATTTTCTCTTTGAGTATCTAACAGGATAGATCTCTGCACTACTATGCTGATAGCTGGCCTCAGCACATTAAACACTACTCCTAAAACCTTACTAGTCAGTTTTTCACCCATTCAGTTGTGTAGAGTCTCTGCGGACTCCCATGTCAGCTGAAACTAATCTATATGCAAGTCAGCTCATGCGTCATTTTTGTTAGGTTTAAGGAGGAACCTCTTAGGACATATCACAAAAGCATCATGTGTTTTCACTTTTTGGACAATTTCCTTACTCTCCTGTAACATCAGTAAATGTTTGTCACTACTTACAGTATGTACGTAGGTATGTACTGTTGATTGCTGTGTTATCCAGCTGGTAAACTTCTTTGTTAGTTTTTGTAACATTCATAAAGATCATCTGTGACAGAGAAAAAAAAGGTTTTCAGTGTTAAGTTTGTGTTTCCGAACAGAATCATATGTTTTACACACAAACTTACAGATACTTCCTTCAAATCTTGTCTCACAAAAAACAGGTTACCGAAGGGGTTTTTTTGGTTGGTTGTTTGGTTTTTGGTTACTTACGGTTTTGCTGTTGTGGTAACTTATATAACACATACAGAAACACATAACCAAAGTGTAGTTCATACCTCTACTGATGTACGGCAGCACTGTGGCAGAGCCAGAATGGGATCTGATCATGGTTCTGCAGTTCCTTTACAAGGTCAAATCCTTTAAAAGAAATTTGCAAGCTGAAGTTGTGTAATTGTATCTTCTACTTTTGCTTCCCCAAATCACAAAACTGACTAGCAGCAGGGAGTGGTTTGATTCATTTCTTTAGCAGCTATACCTGATGATGTGGATTACTTAAGGCTACTTCTTTCTTGTTGTGATTCCAGTATAGCAACTGAGAGGCTTCCAGAGCTTGTACAGACTACAAACTTCAGTTACACAATGAATGGCTTGCAGGGCCAAGGCAAAGAGAATCATCTCCTCTGCTGCACTCAAATTTTTAGTTCCTTCTTTATTTTTAAATAGAAAAAAAAAATCAAATCTATTTTGCAGATCTGTTGCTGTGAAGAATTTCCAAGGGTTAAACAAAAGGTTATTGCAGGAAATCCTTTTGTAGACAGACCCTTGAGGCTTCTCTTCAGAGAAGCTGCTGGCACAGAATTGTGGTTCTTATGAAACCCTCCATGTTAGGCAGGCCTGGTGTTCTGGGTAGCTGTTGGCAGCAATGAAACTCTCTTTCCTGGTGCTCTTGGAAGGCAGCTCCTGTGCTGGGCAATAAAGTGTGCCTTATGGCAGGAGAGGACTCCCTTCCATTTAGACAGATGGGCCTAATTTGGCGCCCTTTGCTTCCGAAGCTGCAGAAGCCAGGCTGGAGAAAGCCATGTGAGCTTAATTAACTCACATCAAAGGTGCGGATCTTCACGGTAGTTTAAATAGCTAACTCAAGACAGAGCAGCAAGTGATTCATTCTACTCGAGAGAAGCTATAGTCAGAGAAAATGGCCGTGTGAAAAGCCATCCTAGAGTCTATCAGTGTCTCTGATACTGAGTTTCCTCACACTAATGATCCAGTGATGACTTCTTGAACTGTCAAGTCAGAGAGAAGATATTGCAATTGAAAATTAAATTACTGCTCAATTTTTACTACATCTGTCACTCCTATAATGCAGTTTCTGGACACAAAATAGCCATTTTGCTGATAACATGTGAGACTACAGATATTAGCTCATTTGCACAGCAGCAGCATCCAAACAGCACTGACTGCAGCTGAAACTTGCTCTCATCAATAAGTAGTCAAGCTTGACTTAGGTACACACGGAGGGGGAAATGGCCATGTAGACTGGAATGCGTTTACAGTGTGATAGAGTAGTATGCCTGTTTATAATCTGCTCTAGAAACAGTTTGTTTAAACAGCAGAGCTGCGGGAGTGACTGCAGAAGTACTAATGTGAAAGACAGAACAGAAAAGCAACCTCTTGTGACGTTTTTCCTCTCTTTACACCTTGAGGAAAGGTAGTCTATTGACAGAGGTTTGGGGATAGTGAATGGTGAGTAATGCTGAGGGAAATGCCAGCTTCATAGCACATCCCAGACATGTTATGATAGCAAAAAAATATGCACCAGATAGCAAATATGTGCATCCCCAAAATTATGCACCAGTATTATTGGGCTGTTAGTCTAGCCTGACTTTGCTTTGCCATACACTGCTCTTCTAGAAAGGCTGAGAAGGGACAGTGCTGTCTGTATACCCTCTCTTCCCACCAGTGGGTCATGCCAGAGCTGGAGGTGGGCAGTGTATCATTTCTTCTTCCCCTCCCCAATGATCTTCTTGCTCTCTTTAGCCAAGTGAGCTGAGCAGGGCTGATATGCATGGAGTGTTAGTGCAAGTTTTCAGGGATTTACTAGAGTCAAGGTTACTGAATCAGTATGAAAATGCAGTATAAGTGCATAATAATACATAGTAGAAACATAAAAGGCCAAAGTTAGGTTGCTGCTTTTACTGAATGCTCTGAACAAAGAGAAAGAGCAGGTCAGCTCGGGTCGAATCATCCTCTAAACCCTGCACAGAGAGGCTGTGTCAGAAGGAGCAATGTAGTAACAAAGACATGTCTGAGCTGGCAGAGCTTTGCCAGGAACATGTATTTAGCACCGGCTCGCCCAGATTGCCCTTTGTAGCACGTCCACTGGAAGGACAGAAATATGAACTGTTTATTGCTGATTCTGTACACTTTGAAATAATTTTAAGCTGTTTGGGAGCAAGTGTTGATATCTTGATTGTATATTGTACTTTCTAATCAGCTCTTCAACCTTTCTTATCAGACCATGGTAGTTTCAGTCTGGATATCCTGCTCTGAAGTTGAATTTTTTTAAAAATCACTTGTAAAAATTGTTTGGGAGAGCAGCATATCTTGTAACAAAACAGTGGGTGCAGATGGAGCTGAACACAGAGTATTTTTCCAAATGGTAGTGCTGTCAAGGATTGTTAGTTGTCCCTAACACCATAACTGTTTTTTGTTTTTGGAATTTTGCCTGTGTTTTTGTAATGAAGAATGTGCTTGGGTTTGGACATTAATGTTTGTGAACAGCATGGGAGTTGCCCACATTTCCTAGCATTTTGCCTATTCCTATACACCAGGTTTTTTGGCTGAGGAAAAACTGGAGTAGATATAGTGGATTTTCAGGCCCATGATGGATGTATCACTGATAAATTGAAGTGGTTATCTGCTAAAATGCAGTTATGGTCAGAGAGGTGACTCTCTGAGGGTGGTACTTTGTAACTGTTCATACAACATCCTTGTCTTTAAATTGGAAAGACATGGATTAGATAGATGGGCCACTCGATGGTTAAGGAATTAGGTGGATGGTTGCACTCAGAGTTGCAGTCAATAGCTTGTTATCCAAGTGCAGACCAGCGATGACTGGTGTCCTCAGGTTGGTATTTGGACCGGCACTGTTTAACATCTTTATTAATGAGTTGGACAGTGGGATCGAGCACACCCTCAGCAAGTCTGCCAACAACACCAAGCTCTGTGGTGCAGTCGACACGCTGGAGGAAAAGGATGGCATCCAGAGGGACCTGGACAGGCTTGAGAGATGGGTGAACCTCATGAAGTTCAACAAGCCCAAGCTCAAGGTCCTGCACATGGGCTGGGGCAATCCTGAGCACAAATACAGACTGCGAGGAGAATGGATCAAGAGCAGCTCTGAGGAGAAACCCTTGAGAGTGTTGGTGGATGAAAAACTTGACTGGCTCACAGCCCAGAAAGCCAACCACATCCTGAGTTGCATCAAAAGAAGTGTGGCTAGCAGGTTGGGTGAGGTGATTCTCCCTTGCTACTCCAGTCTGGTGAAACCCCACCTGGAGTCCTGCATCCAGCGCTGGGGTCCCCAGCACAGGAGAGATATGAACCCATTCGAGGGAGTCCAAAGGAAGGCCATGAACATGATCAGAGGGCTGGAGCTCCTCTCCTATGAAGACAGGCTGAGAGAGTTGGGTTTGTTCTGCCTGGAGAAGAGAAGGCTCTGGAAAAACCTTATTGTGGCCTTCCAGTACCTACAGGAGGCTACGAGAGAGCTGGAGAGACACTTTTTGCAAAGGCATATGGTGATAGGACAAGAGGTAATGGCTTCAAACTGACAGAGGGTAGGTTTAGATTAGATGTTGGCAAGAAATTATTTATTGTGAGGGTGGTTAGGCAGTGGAACAGGTTGTTCAGAGAGGCGGTGGGTGCCCCATCCCTGGAAGTGTTGAAAGCCAGGTCAGATGGGACTTTGAGCAACCCCTAGGCAGTGAGGTTGGAGCTAGATGATCTTTAAGATCCACTCCAACACAAATCGTTCTGTGACCTGCTTCCTTTGTGTCTTTGGAGTCTGCCTGGCTCACTGACAAAACCAGGTTCACCTTGCCTGTCAACAGAGAGGACAGCATTGATTTGGCTGTGAAAGAGCAAACTGCATTCTGTTGTGTCATCCATCACTGATAGTGGCCAGCTAACTGCTGCTGCCAATGTCTGTATCGTAGCTGATGATCCTGAAATCAAGGAACAGATTGAGGTTTTCATGGACTCTGACAGCTGTGGTTGTGGCACTGAGAAGTTGCACCCATCTTTTCACTTGTAAATAATATAAAATAAAAATTAATGCCACTGAAAAGCTACAAGGCACACAAGTATACTTTTTTCCCACATTCCATGCAATTAATTACAATGTGTAATAGGGAATGTGTTCAGAATCTCTCTCTGTACACAATGATAAAGTACAGTGCATGTTTTTGACAAATTAATTTTCCTAATCCCATGTGTTTTTATAGTACACATACATACAGAGGCAAAGTTGGAAAATAGAAATTAACGTAAAACCATCATAAGTTTCTTGCCTTGCTTCCCAACATGTATGTAGTCCTCCTAAGTCTTGGCTGTGCGTGGTTTTAAAAGATGCTCACCAACCAGTTGTTTGATGACAAATGGAGTTGACCATCTAGATAATGTCATCACATATAAATGGTATGTGGAGCAAGACAGAATGGACAAAAAGTGGCAAGAGTAGAGTAATTCATATTTTGAGTGATAGAGTAATAAGGCTTTGGCCTATTTAGAGGTCTGTTTGTATGATACAATACTACTGGTTGGCAATATCATCAGACTACTTGAGAAACTAGCCAACCCTTGCTGAAGGAGGCTAAAATACTCAGAACAATTGCAGTCAGTGATTGATGTGTATTTAAAAAGCCTCCAAGGAAAGGAGCTTGAAAGCTGGCATGCTGAACAACTTGGTGGAGTCTGCCTGTGCCTGCTCTATAGCGGGATTTAGCCATGTCCGCTATTCTTCATATCTTGCTTACATTAAAATTTCAGGATCCTAAAATAACTGCTTATTCCTTGCTATGAAATGACCAGCTCTGCTTTGCAAATTCAGTACTGGCTGCTGTTATCATTGTCCTGAGAGGACACCTACTATATATTGCTGGAATGGGATCCCACTGTTTTGTTTTGTCTTGCTGGCTGCAAGAGGCCCTCCAAAGTATAAACAACATCTGAGTTGGATTAGAAAGGTATCTACAGCACAAAACAAAAAAAACAGTTGGAGAATACACAGATAAGATATCCTAAATTTTAGAGTTTCCAGGCCTTATGAGGCAGAAACACAAAAAACAAAGTAGCAGTAGAAGACATGGACTTTCAAAAATAGGGGTTTTTTTTTCTCCAATATAGCTTGAAATAGAGGGGATTTTTTTTCCATATGAGGTGCATGAGGTAAATTTACATAAAAAAATATTTAATGGAGATGTACTGTGTGTGCAGTCTCAGTCTCTCAGTATTTTAGGCTTTATCTTCCTAAGTTAAATTCATAGTGACATTTTCATCATTAATGGAGCTTTTCAAAGGTAGACACAATGGAAGTTCTCGAACAGACGGGCTATTCTTTGTGTCTCTGTATCGCACACCAAGACTGCAAAGGCATTTAAATATAGAGCTAGCATTAAACATGAAAATAAAGCAAGGCTTGTTCCATATGCAGCAAAGTGAATACCATTCTTAAACAGTCCTTCATCCACTTAATACTAGCAGACTATGTAAAAATCTCTCAACTTTTTGTAAGCTAATGATCTCCTGTAGTCTCACCACTGTTTTTGTTGGAAGCCTATTTATGAATAATCCCTTAGGCAAAATGTGTCCATTTATAGACAGATATATAGGCTGCAGATGCAGCAGACTGTACAGCTCTGATGGTTTGGATGACCCTATCTTCCTTTCATATATTTGGAGGGTCCTGGCTTTTTGGAGCAGAATCTCCTGTTTAATACTTCTGGTCTTCTCAAAATGTTTGTATTTTTGACCATGTCAGTGTTATGGGAAGAACAGGTTGTCAAAGGTAATTGTTAATTTTTTTCTGATCTGATAATACTGTTATGAATAAAATAGTTCTATTTATGCTATAAATAGAAAAGATAACTCTCTCCTGGTAGTCTGACTGGTAATTGTGGAGGGGAGAAATTTTCCTTTGCTTTATAAGTGTTTTTATAGATATTTTTAATCTTCAAACATGATCTGTAGTAATTTTCTCACCACTTTACATTCAGCAGGAGTTTTACTTTGAACTTTAGATCAGTTGAATATATTCTTATTGTGCTTTTCTTTTATCTCAGAAACAGTGCGGATCTGCTAGAACTGACAGACTAGATTTGTATTAACTCTGTGATTTAATCTCATTGGAGCCTGAGGACGTTATGGGGGAGGGATAATTGGTTGACTAACTTTAGCTCCCTTTGTGTATCTTTTTTTTTCCTATCTCCCCTCAGAATTTAAAAATTACAGCAAAAATGTAAATGTACAGTGTCATGCTCTCTGGATCATTAGGTAAATTTCATTGCAAAGGATAGGATCATTAAAAAAGACAGCAAATTAAATTGTCTTTAAGAAGGTGCATTCTCCCAGAGGGAAAGAAGAAAAAAACAAAACCAAAACCAACCAATCAACCAAACAATAAAAAACCCCAAACCCAACAACAACAAAAAAAACCCCACCAAAAAACCTGAAAACCCCAAACTAACAAACAAAATTGAACTTAAAACACCCAAACTCTATGGTGAACAGTTTATGTGATGTGCAGCCCAGCTTGCCATTCACATATTACTAGGAGATTTCCAAAATACCCAGCTGAGTGGCATTATTCTGGGAAGCACAGCGATGTGTATTGGCTGTGTTAGAAGTGTCAGATTTCTGTAGTCTGATGGCAGCTAAAAATGAAGAATGAAACTAGAAGGTGTAATGTCTTCTATTTAGATTACTCCTCTGTCCTTGTATAGCATCAGCTTGACTTCCCAGTCAGCCTCTGTGCTCTCCTCCTGTGGTTCCCCAACCACTGCTCACCAATCCATCTATGTGTGCTGGAGATGGCTGGCAGCAACTTCACATATCAACTCGTTGTAGCGCTAGTTTGTGCTTTTTCTAAGTCCTCAAGTAGAGAAACACCACTGTGTGTCCTCAAGGAATAGTAAGGATATTGCTCAAGACAGAAGTCTTGAAGTGAGTTGAAAAACCTCACTTGTAAGGAACAGCCTTGCAGGTCATCAGGGAAAACAAACAGGTCTTAATAGTAAATCAAGAGCATGTTGTGATGAGAATGAGAAACACATCGAGAGTATTTGTGCACATCTGTGCTTTAGAATGTCTCTTTCTCCTCAGCAGAAGGACACTCTTCCAACAAAGATGCCCAGAGGAAGGCAGGCCTCCATCTGTGATTTCAAAGGGTCTGGTTTCTTTTTTTTTTGTTTGGTTTTTATTTTTACTGGCCGGGCCCCTGCTCTTCATGATATAAGTTCTGATACTACATAGCTACTCTCCTTTGATCTGTCCATGCTTTATCTTCTCCCAGTGTTGTGTAGGTTTCCTTTTTCAGTAGTGTTGCCTGAAGCACACGGAGAACTGTTCCATTTCAAACAAGATGTTCTGTGAATTTTGTGTTTGAAGGAGAACTTGAGCAGTTTGAAGAGATGTGATTTCTTTGGTGATTGACCAATTTGTTTTCCACAGAATTATGAAAAGGCATGGGTATCAGCTGGAAACCCCTCTTTCTGACTCCCATATGTCATATCCCTCTTGATTTATATTTGTAGGTTTTCCCCAAGGGGTTAGACTGCAGCTGTATCCTACATAATGGAACAAAGTACTTTGGGATTACTACATCCAGATTTTCCCTGACTCTAAGGCTTCTTTGGTTGTTTAAGCAAGTAGAGTTGGGAAAGGCAATAATCCTGTAACAACATACATATGAAAATGAAGTTGTAATGTTTTCAAAATAATTCAATTTCAGTTTCTTATCAGAGGGATGAATTTCTTGCGTTGCTTGTGGGCATGGTGAATAAAATCAGTCATGGATTAGAAACTAATTAAAGAAGAAAGACTTGAAATTATTAGCAAAATTTGGAATTCGTAAGTTCATTACGAAACACATACTGGTGATTTTTTGTCTTTTTTGTCTGTTTGCTGTTGTTCTTGATAAGACCACAGTTACAATCATTTGGTTTACACTTCATGTGAAACTAGTGCCAGTATGGCTGTATACCCAGGCTCACTTAAGGATGTAAAGAATACAGGCATAATGTCTTACTAAATCAACGGTTATAGATGTGAAAAAATAAACAAGCTTTTCATTATAGAAGACTTTATTCACAAGCCATCCAGATAAATCAAGAAGATAAAAAAAAACTAGCAAAAGGAAAGTCGGAATTTGGAAGCTTTCTTTCCCAGGGGACACGTTTCATGCTTCTGTCAGCTTTCTGCCTTGTTACATCCACAGAACTGTTCTGGTAGCGCAGTAAAGTTTAAGCCATAGTTGAAGTCCATTTTGGCAGAAGAGAGAGATTTTAAAGTTTGGAAGTGTGTGGCAGGTGCTGACAGTCACAAAAATGAGAAGTAAGAAGAAGTCAGTCATCAAAGTAGCTGTATTTTGTTCATGTGGTTAACTATTGAAAGCTGCATAATTGGAGCCTTCAGTTGCTAGCCTACACAGAAGCTCACAAAATAGTTTTATTTCTCCTTTGTGTAGCACTTTCCACCCTCAAAACCCTTTTAAAACATTAATTAGCCATTGTTGTGTCCTTTGATGTTGGTAATTTTAGTACCATTATCCCTATTTAGGCCTCGCTTCCCTGATGATGATTTACCTATGTAATTCCGTAATTCCTCCTCCGTAGCTAAATTTGCAACAGAGTAGCATGAAATTTATAGTAAGTTCAGAACAACTTAATAACAAACAATGGCATTAGTCCTGGTGTACCCCAGTGTCGCTGTAGACAAATACTGGCCACACAAGCCAGTCAAGCGGTGCACAGGCAGTGACACTCTAGGTGACCTGCAGCTCAAGCTTCAAGTCCAGTCCACTAGGTCACATTTGAAAAAAAACAAAATTCAGATATGTCTTCAAATTGTGCCAGACTGTTACAGAGTTCCTGATCCTTCAGAGAACTGTCCTATTTTCTTCTGGAGTATGGAAGTCTGGTGAAAAGTGTAACTCTATTGGTCAGTAGCTGACTGCCAGCCATCTCTTCTTCCTGCCATCCTGCCACCTACTTTAAACAATTGTCTAACATATAGCAGGGATAATATAAATGCAGAGATACTGGGATGAAGACTGATTTCTTCAACAATGCGTTAGTTTCACTGACAAAATATCACTTGATGATGCCCCCAAAAAATCGCTCTTCTGTTAAACCCCAAACTCAGTATTTCATTTTGAACACCTGTGGGAAAGCATGAGAAATGAAAGGCGTGGTATGCAGAGTAGTAGGAGGTAGTGGTTTGATCAAGTGGTGCACAACCCGAAATTTGGTTCTTCCATCAGCCTGAGGAAACTTGAATTCTTATCTCCTATCTTGAAGTGCAGTGCTCTGCAATTTAATATTCTATATTAACCTTATCTGTCGATCAACCCCGTTCACATATATAAACACTTGCTGCTATAGCAATGGGAATGCCAGCATCTTATCTTCCAGGTAGGCATCTTCACAAAGGTAGTGTGAATCCTCTCTTCTTCAATTGCAGGTTAAAAAATTTAAATATTTCAAACACGATTCAACAGGAATGGAATAGAAATATGATCTCAGTCCATTGGTTCTTTGGCTCTTGTTTTATTTTTATATTATACATTTGTATATAAAATAAATAATGATATATTTGTTTTTTAAATTATTTTGCATATTTGGGTTACTTTACAATGGAATTATATTCTAAAAAGGAACTAAGCAGTTGACCCTTTAGCAAAATCCAAGTTTATCTTTCTTGATTGCTGTTTTTTCTCCATAACGAGTTTGGATAACATTTTGTTTGTTGTATAGATAATAGCAGACAAATGATCTCCCTTGATCTCTTTGTTTATGAGTAGCCTCCC
>WEIV01008293.1:0-36098 GCA_013390005.1 Calyptomena viridis
GTAAGAGCAGTGAACTGTTTTAGTGGTGATACTCAATTTTGATTATCTCTGGCTGGTTATGTATTCTTTTCACTGGTACTTTTGAATTGATACAATTTTAATGTCATAAAGAATGCAGATTCCAGCAGAGCTAATTTTTTTTTAATAAAACATGTAAGAAAAACAAGAGGAATACATTTTCATCCACAAGATTGCAAATTCCAAGTACTTTCATAACATTTGTTGTCATCATCNATTTGTTGTCATCATCATGAATAGGTATTTTAAAGTACTTATAATTAGTATAAAGTGGTATGTCTGACACAAGCAAAGGCATGAGGAGGTATGTTACTTGGTATCCCTGTTTGTGTTCTGAAATGAAGCACAGAGATTACGATAATGAATCAGTCTAGCACTTTCCTTTAATTTGTGCACACAGAAGACATTTATTCAGAATATTATGATGTTTTAAAATTATATTTTTAAATTCTTGGCAGCTGGATTCTTTTAAAAATCCCTAAAGGAATTCAATTAAAACCCCCATTTAAAAACATTACCAAAGATTTGAAACAGATCAGTTTAACAAGTCCTCATTTACATTGCATTTTTCTCTTAATAGGAACATTGCTTGACACTTGAGTAGTGCTTTATAAACCAAGAAATTACTCCTCACAACAGTGCAGGAGGTTAGCATTACCACATTAACTTCCATGTGAGGGAAACCAAAGTGGAAAAGAGCAAAACTGTTTAGAACTTGAGGTCCTAGTGGACAAGAAAAAACATCCAGGAAAGCCTCACAACAGCCCTTATCTTCCAGACAGTGGAAAATGCATTTCAGAAGCCTGTAAAGCTGACCAGCCTTTTAACACAGTGTGTTAACACATGCAACTCATTTATGATTTTTTTTAAAAGTGAAAAGAAAATGTTCCAGATGGAAACATCAAATTAATTATGCTTGTCTTTGCAACTCCATTATGCCACTTTCAGAGAACACGTTTCCCTGGCACTTTGTATGGATCCAGTGTCAAGTGCTTGGGGTATATATAATCTTCAGAATTTTGCAGATTACCCTTTGGAAGCACCCTTCTGTTTCCATGGGCACTACCAGATCCCTAAAGTGCAAAGACCCCAAACTTAATTGTTGTGATTGCCTGAAAAGAGATGATAAGAAGGAGGCTTTCTGTACCTAGGCATTATGAAAAGTTGATAATGTGACATTCATGGAAAATGTTTGTTTGCTGTTTGACAAAAGCATGAATTCTTAAGCACAATTCAGAATAAAAAATCTTAGTCTGCTCTTTTCAGCCAATGCTATGAAGTAAAACTGTCAATGCAATGACTGAATTAGTTGATAACAAACAGAGACTACATTGACTGTAAAGATTTCAAAACATTTGACATACTTGGCAGAAAACAATTCTTCTTAGTTATGTTACTACTGAGCCATCCAGAATGAAAAGTGCTAGAATACAATTTAAGCAACATTAGGGAAAATGCATTTACCTTCTTTGAATTCATGCACAGTCTTTGAAATAGCAGTCTCTCCCTACACTGCAGAAATAAAAAGCTCTTTATTGAGAACTATGTTATTTTCTTCTGGATTAAAATTTTGACACTTCATGTAGTCATACACTGCAAAAACTTTCTTGTAATCTAGCAGAGTTCAGGTAAACATTGGAACAAAGGAATACCACTTCTCTTTCCATTCAACATACAGCAGGAGAAAAACACAATGTTGCCTGTACATCAGTGGTGTGGACTGTCTCCATTGCATCTCTAGCACCAATAAGTAATGTAGGAATAGTGCCAAACATTAATTTCCACTCTCACACAGCAATGCAACTGTTACGGCTTGTTTCCATGAACTCATATTAGTTACATTTCATTGTAAGTTTTTAGGCATTCCTGGACAGGCTGCAAAACAGAAATTTCATTGAACTGAATATTTGTATACTCAAAGAATCAGAATTTGGCTCAGAAAGTTCTTGATCTGCAGATGAGTTGAGTTTGAAAGAGTACTGAGATCACTTTATAAACTTTCCCAGTCACCTGCTGCTGGCCACAGCAGGAGATGTGATCCTGGGTTAGATGAACATTTGATCCAATAACAGTAAGGCTAATCTAATATTCTGATACAGTCATTCTGCCTCAGGAAACCTACTGGTGCAGAATAACAACTGTAGGTGATCCTTCCATCAAAAGTTAGAGTCAAAAAAGTACTTTTATACTCCTGGCCAGCTTTTGATGATAATACAAGGTAAAAACACGGAAGAAAGCTTTCATAGTATTACCCACCCAATCAGTTCTCTGAAAATATCCATTTTAAAAAACTTTTTTTGTACAGAACACATACAGAACTTTAAACATACCAAAGAAACAAAAAGAATTCTGCCTCCACTTCACTTTGTCTCTTTTGAAGAAACTTCTCTACAAAGGAACCAAGAAATGGCCACCCAATAGCACATTCAGGCCTGTACCTTGTTCTCAAGAGGGTGTGCAAGGAAGTATGTAGTTATACATCCCCAGAAATTTCTTGTATATCCATGCTATTACTGTCTCTAGGAGTTTATTTATCTAGAAATGGTTTCTCCGTGTTTATTAGTTTTTAATGGACTTTTGTTTCAATTAATTTCCAAAATGGTTTTCTCAACCATTTTAAACTTTCAAAATCTACACCTAGTAGCACAGTTCCACATCTCAACTACCTGTGCCTGGAAGCAGCTCTTTTGGTTCACTCTGGAACTGGCACCCACTGGTATTATTTAGCAATTGTCTTGGGGAACTGGAAGACACCTTCCAGTGTACAGTAATCTGAATTAGAACCATTAATGTGATTGGTTGTTTATCCTTGGAAATGCCACAGACTCAAACAATCTAAAACTGAATTCCACAGGATTAGAAAACAACAGAATCACTGAAAAATACATCCCCTTTGAGAAAGTTCCTTAAGTATTCTTGCATGGAATTCAGGATTTCTTAAACTGACTAATATAATTAGGAAAAAAAATTCCTAACATGGTTTTGTTTTGGGTGGTGGTTCATAAAAAAAACATGCTATGCAGGAAAGATAAAAGCTTATAACAACAGCATGGATTTGTCAAAAGTTCTTTATCATAACAAATATGCAGAAAATAAAACATTCAAATGTTGTGTCCTGGCAATGGAGTAATTAAACTGGAGCTGACTTGCAATTGGAGCTGAGGAAGAAGGAGTTCAGGAATACAGAATTTAGTACCTGTGAGGGAGCATCAGAGCCATCTACTGGGGTCAGTCCATTCCTGTTGCACAGGATTGCTCTCACAAGTAACTGCCTCCCCCAAACTGCAATACTACAGTGATATTCAACACAAAATTGCTGTTACATAAAAATTAAAAAAAAAATAAAATCCATAAAATCTAAGAAAAAAACAGAGGCTGTAGCACTGATGAACTGGATGTGAGGAGAGATTTGAGTAGTTTATCCTTACTTCAAGTTTTAGAAATACTTTTAAAAAAAATAGCATTTATTTGTAAATAAAGCAAAGGATAAAATGTTTTCTGTGAGTGTTTGGATGACCAATTTAAATGCAACAAAAATTGTAATTAATCTTTTTAGTATCGTTCATTGATTATTGTTTAAATCTGAGATTGAGATTTTTCAGTATCTTTCTTTATATATATATATATTTAGATACACATATACAAAATTTCCTGCTATAACTCAGCCAAAGAGTTTCCTGCTATAATTCAGTCAAGAGTTAGAGGGTAGAGCAGTTCCTGTGTTCCATAAACATACTGGAATATTCACCCACACTCTCCAAATATCTGATTTACCAAAATACTATAATAGAATTTCTTGGAATTTGCAGAGCTAAATTTTCGACTAGGCTTTACTAACTCCCACACTAAATATTTTGAAACCTTCTTCTAAAATAGATTGTGTATATACAGAGAAAAACTTCATATTTATAGGTGGTAAGAAGCTTCACTAGGAAACTTCTACAATTAACATGCTTTATCTGCATTGTCTAGGAAAACAATTAATTTGCTCAATTATAACCGCTTTCACAAAAGAAATCAAAAGTGAGTTTAATTTAGCTGCTGGAATATAATCATATTCCCATCTTCTCTCTTAATTTAACCATGCTGCCCTCCTGTGGATGTCAGGATATGTATAATGCCATGGCCCAGTGTAAGAAAATCTAGTACAAATTGATCCTTGCTTCCAGTCTGTGACAGACTTGAAGAGGAACGAAATGGCCACTGTGTAATCACAAAAAGTGGTTAAATTAAACTTCAGAGAAAGGACTGTGAAACTTATATTTAAAATAGTTTCAAAATTATTATTTTAAATAAGTAGAATATCACATTATTCCACAAATCATGTAACTGTAGGAGCACAGAGTTATACATATTAATAATACATTTATTCTCAAATTAGGGGGACAACATTCATTACATGATGTTCTTTATCTATTGGAAGTGCCAACACAGTTGAACACATGTATTATAAAGATTATCCAACAACTCAAAAAGCATAGAAATTATTTGTAAAAGTACCAGTATTTGGTAAAACAAAAAAGTGCTAATTAGTTAAATTGTAATATTTTTTGCCTGGTACAGAAATATCAAATATATCTTGAGAAATTAGTGAGTCAAAAAAATGTTGTATCTTTAAAGAAAAATATAAAAAATGGTGTGGCATAGAAGAATTTAAAATTAAGGAGAGGTCTATAATCAATTATTCAAAGAAATTATCTTGTGCAGAAAAAAATAATCTTTTTTGATAATTACATTTCCATAAAGTTTCTGTTCTCATAAGCTTTGTTACCAATTAACTGGAAATTAATATTATACACCAAAATGTTTATATAACTTTAGCTCATCTATACTCGGAGTTGTCAGATTTGTTGAATCTGGTTTAAAACAGATCAGTACAGAACAGATCCCAAAACCACTAAAGCACAACAGGTGGAGTGACACAGTGCTGCTGATTTTCTTCCAGACTAGATTTGTAGATGCTGAAAAATTATGCTCAAAGCCTTAATGATAAAGGCTTTAAATTTATAAAAAAAAATTAAATTTTTAAAAGCTACAAAAGGTAGTGCTATTTTCTAATGCTAAAATATAACATTATGATGTAAATACATTTTCTTTAAAATATTTTTTGTCTTCAACTCAGAAACAAAAATGAAAATGCTAAATTTTAAACCAAGCTACTCTGTCAAAATACTTTAAATGTTGTTGAAAGGACAGTGAAATAAATAAAAGTCTCAGAAATGTGAAAAAATGTAAGAATTTCTTTTGGACAAGACAAGACATTTACTACAGTCACACACCATTTTGTGCCAACTAGCTGAGTTTCTAACATGGCATATCAATAAAAACAACAATTATCCTAAGTAGTAAGACTAATTAAAGGAAGTAAGGTAATTAAAAGCTTCTCAATATATAATAAAAAATTACGGCTGCAAGTGTTGCATAATGTTGTCTTTTTGTTTTCCTATTACCTGTTTTTCTCCTGAGTTTTAATCAGGGTATCTATATGCATAAAAGACAGTGTCCAGATGTTAATGTGTTGGTGGCAGGAATCAGGTGTTCAATTAAAATATATTGAGTGTGCAAGGAAAAAACCCAAGCCTTCCATTACGGAGAATACACACAAGTCAATTAAAAATGAATGTAGGATTTGTGATTAAGTTGAATGCTCACATTCTATAATGGCAATAAAATTTTACATGATATGATTAATTTATTAATAATACAATTCTAATCTAAGGATCAGTTATTTTATGTTTGAAAATGGATTCATTGCTTCTCAGTATACAAAATAATGGTATAGCTGCATTTACACAAATTGTTGGTTCCTCTCCTCTGATGCTTTTTTGTTTTCACAAACAGTGAATCAAAAACAGTTACTGTAACATCTATAACATTTTTAGAGATCTTAGCCTAGCATGTGTTTTCAGCTACTGGCAATATTTGCAATACTTAATACCAGTCCCAGTTGTGTTGCTTGCGTAACATCTCCAATTTCATTTGGATACATTCAGAATGTGTTTCTAAATGGCTTGACTGAACTGTCTGTAAAATGACATCCCATGCCCTTGCCATGTGGAATACCACACTGGTTCTTGGCTTATTGCCCTTAATCTAAAAAGAATCATTCCATCGTCTAAGTCTTCAGACCCTTGCTTCAGATCCTAGCTCGCCCTTCAAAGCTACAGATGAAAAAGCTGCAATCAGATGAAAAAGGCTAGAGAGCTACGAACATTCAGTTTTAGAAAAGAGACTGGCTGTCAGCTGCCCAACTTTAAGGGGAGCACATCCTCAGGCAGACTTCTCCACACCAGCACTACCACAAACTGAGCCAAGTTTCTTTCTCTCTTCTACTTGGTCTATGACATGGTGCGTTCCACTTAAGACTTTGAACTTAAAATGATCTCAAAATTTAACTCAGCAGTTAAAACCACAAATGCAGGCACACATAATAAAAATAGTAGCTTCTAAGCCACTGATATACTGAGCAAGGGTAACTAGTTGTATATTTAGGATTATGTACACTTCTCTCACCAGAACCGTATCAATTTTCATCTTTGGAAAAAACTTTGAAGAAAAGCAGATGGCAGTTTTGGGTTGGGAGTCTTCTAACATTATCAGAGGAGCTCTCTGGTAAGGAAAGGGAAACTGGTCTGACCCTGATGGTGACTTAGCAGTGTAACTCAAACCTACACCTACCAGAACACTTTCCCTGCCAATTTGTCACCATTTTACTCCACACAGGCAGCAGCATGAAAGATAATCTTAGAGGTCTTTTCTATCTGTTGCTCCAAAACCGTGCACAGGATTTAATATATATGCATTATTCATGAGACCCCACCTGGAGTACTGTGTCCAGCTCTGGGGCCACCAACATAAGGACATGGACTTGCTGGAGCAAGTCCAGAGGAGGGCCACAAAGATGCTCAGAGGCCTGGACCACCTCTCCTATGAAGACAGCCTGAGAGAATTGGGGTTGTTCAGCTTGGGAGAAGGCTGTGAGGAGACCTAAAAGGAACCTATAAGAGAACTGGAGAGGGATTTTTTACAAAGGTATATAGTAATAGGACAAGGGGTAATGGCTTCAAGATAAAGGAGGGTAGGTTTAAATTAGATATTAGGAAGAAATTCTTCACTGTGAGGGTGGGGAGACACTGGAACAGGTTGCCCAGAGAAGGCGTGGATGCCCCATTCCTCACACTGTACAAGGCCAGGCTTGATGGGGCTTTGGGTGACCTGGCTTATTGGAAGGTGTCCCTGCCAGGCCCCTTGCAACTCAAACCATTCTGACTCTATGATTCACTTACCTGCTCTCTTTCAGCCTTTCTAAATAAAGTGAAAAACCAAACCTCACACGTTGTGAAAAGACAAAGCAATACTGCATCACTGAACAGACATGAAGTTAATTTAGGATGGGATTAAATTAAAATAGGTTTGTGTTTGGCAGTAAGCACACAAAAAAGACTACTTGTAGTGCAGGGTGAACTCTTTGCAATTTTTATTTAAAGAAAAAGACAGAGTGAGCTAATAGTGCAGAATTTGGTATGAAAGCATCACTATACTGATGACAATGCAGAAACTGACAGTTTAGCAAAGCGATGCCTATTCGAGGATGTGAGACATACTCAAGGACCCTGACAAAGCAGTACAGCATTGAACTGCTAACACAATTGTGTTGACATTTAAAAGGACATGGACTATTTAAAGGGAGTTGACTGTGACAAATATACTATTTGAGAAAATAAGAGTAGTGCCAGGCCATGGGGGCTCTGCTATTAAGTTGAAATTAAATGCAATACTGTAATAATTGAGATTGTACCACTGTGGAGAAAACACCCAAAACCACTTAGCTGAATTTATAAAAATTACCTCTGCCTTTATATGCAGTGTTGTGTTAGAATTATTTTTCCCCATAGAGAATATTAGTTTAAATCCACCCTCATTTCCAGTGTAGCACAACTGATCCTAGTATCTAACTGAGGGAGCATTTTGACACATAGGAAGAATTAGATTGGTTACATACTATTAGTATTTAAAATTATTTTTGCTGTCATAGATACCTTTGATTTTGCAAGTGCTTATATTCCAGAAGACAAAGACAAGGTGAATTTTACCTTCCTACAAGTAACAGATGGACAGCACAAGAGACAGAAGGACCTAAGAGGTAGGTGGCACGCCCCCATCCTTGCAGCTAATAGTACTGGCACTCTCTTTATAGAAATAATGCCAGGCCATGTCAGACCACATGCAATGTCAATGTACATCGGGTGAAAATAACTCTCTCTTAAATTCGATGTCACAGATTAGTGTATGGTATCAAGAAATACGTCAGATCACCTGACGAGAAAGGCTACCAAACAAACTGCATCTTTCACCTGCATGACCTGCATCTGTGTGACGCTCATTTGTAGTAGAATACAGGAATATAACAATATAAAGATTATCTAAAACAATTATTTCAATGATGTTTGGTCCTGCAGTCTGGGTAAATAAAAATATTGCTTAGGTGACTATGTACAATAGTAATATTACTATGAATATCACAATTAGTTACATCTGCATTACTACAGACTCATGCATATATGGGAAGTTTCTAGACAACTTTCAAAAGGAACTTAGATGGCAAAAAGTTAAAAATTTTATTATGAAATAAAAATATAGTACAAAATAAACACATATAGTCTAACATACAGAAATTTGGAAGAGGTTATGAAGCAGGTATACGTGTGTCTGATTTCACTCTAATGATACTGTCAGCATATTTTGGGTGCATTTACAGAGTAACAAATTTAAGCAAAACTAAACGTCAGATTTTGTTCTGAATGATACTTTTCCAAATCTATGGGAATGTCGTAAAAATAACATTAAGAAATTTTTAGCAGAAGAAGCCAACCTGAACTTTCCAGTCAGACCAGAGTCTCCTCAATTACACTGTAGAATTACTGATAAGTTCCCAATACTTTGAACTGATTACTGCAAATTTTAGAACACTTTCAATGTGATAAATTTATTCATCATTTATTGTATTAAAAATAAGCAGCCTACTCTATGCTTTCATTTTAGTAAGACAAATGATGCATAGGAAAAAAAATGAACTGCCTATATTTCACATCCTGTACATGAAACTGCTCTGATCATGATCTCTCCTAGTGAGAACCTAGTAAGGCACAAATTTTGCTACAGCATGAGAACATTTTTTTAACATTTTTTAATACCACCTTCAATTCACATAGCACTGACTGGTCAATCCATCTATTCTTCTTACTTGATAGGAAAAACACTTACATGCAAATGAAACTTAAACCAAAGTTATTAGTCAGTGTTCTAGGAAAAAAAAGTTACAAATCATAGTATTTCCTCAATTCCTGCCTTACCATTTCATGAACCTAAAGTCTATTTTCAGTAAAATATTAGTGTATCATTTCACCTTTTAAGTTACCACTAGCTTTGTTATTTTAATGAAAATATAGGGAAAAATCTTTTTTTGCACATTAATAGCTTCCTGAGTTCTGACCTGAGCATTCCCAATAACAGGCAAGACTCTCTTTAGATTGTATTCTTTAGATTTTTAAAAATCCAATAAAGCAAATATTTACAAGCAGAAATGTAAGATTTCACACAACAACATGTATTTCATGTATTTTCAGGACTGAACCCTTACGTGAACCCTTGACAAGGGCATCAAAGGAAGCTGTTGCCCAGTTTTGCCCAACTACTTTCAGGTGCTTTAATGAAGTACCTAAAGAAAAAAGGACTTATCTACATTAGTAACTTAGTCTGAGTAAGGAGTGTGCTTTTGAAGAAAATCCCTTCTTTGCCTGCCCCCCAGTTGCAGCTCTTGGTTCACACTGCAGAATTGATTCAGAGCATGTGAACCAGATTCCTCTTGCATTAAATGAAATCATGTACGATGCTCAGCTAATGCACCCCAAACATTCCAACCACTAAAGGGCTGAAAGTCTAGTACAAGACCAGACAGGGACGGGACTAAATTCCCAGAAATGCATGTACGGTGATTAACAGGTCCCAAGCAATCACTGAGTCACTTTACAGATTTGTTTGGGTACACTTTACACTTGGCTCCCAATTGAGGCCTTCCAGATTACCCAATACCCTTTGTATTGGGTAGCATAAATTTGGTAGCCATTAGTGGCTAAAAATCTTTCCTAGGTACATCATAGGTACAAGTCTAGGTTACTCCTCTTTGAACCATTCATATTTCAATTCTTTTCTCTTCATGGTAGGGTTATCACATCTTGGTATATATGTATATACAAATACATTGCTGCAAGAACTACTAGCAAGTACTCAGTTGCCCAGCCACTCTCACATAGTGATGCTGCATTCAAATCTGCTCAAGTGGTATAGCCATGAATTAGAGGTCAGCCACATAAACTATGCTGACAAATCCCCAGTGATCCTGCAGCACAGCTCATCACCATCTTTATGGCCTGGAAGGGATCCCTTTTCTAACATGATGAACTGACAACTGCTGCCAAGGGTTTTTTCACTTTTTTATCTCATACATGCACACAAAGACCAGGAAGTGGAGATGAAGAGAGTTTTAAAGTTGAGAATTGCAGACAAAAATTTGATGGTATAGACTAGAAAAGTCTACCTAACTGTTCTATGGGTCACTGAGACGCTTGGTCATAAGTTCTGAGACATTACATGGTAAGAGGAAAAAAATGGCATTTACATATGAATGCAAGGCACCATTAAAGTAAACAATAAGAGATACTCCGTGCCAAAAGGATAAGAGTAGGACACGATGAGGTGAGACTGTGACATAACTGCATTAAAGAAGGCTGAGAACAAGGTACAAAATCCAGTATATAGGAAACAGACAGGAACCAACATGAGCAGCTCACCCCAACTGATTATTTTGAGAGGTTGAATAAGGATTTTAGCAAAGATGAACTAAAGAAGGATGGCACACATGCACTACTGATTATGGGGATTCTCTACATCTAACCAACTATGCATACTCAATCCTAGTGAAGGCAAGAAGATACTGAATCAAGTGTTACTAAATTTGTGATCTAAAGACAATACATATACAACTGAACCTGCATAATTTTGCTCATCACAGAGCTGCAGAAAACCCATATTAACATTTCAGTATCATGTAGCTTTAAAATTAAATATAAGAAAAAGGAATACCCTACATAAAAGTTTTAATAATTTTTCAATGTGAGAGCAGAATCAATATTTAAATAAAAATTATATATTAATGAGAATAGATTTTTAAATCTATTCTCAATTCTTTTACTTCATGTTTTAAAATGTTATGAGTAAAAGCAAAGCAAAATTTCTTGTAAGAAAAAAACATATTTTAAGTTTTACTAACCCATAGATCTTTTTCACATGCACTCTGCTGTGGTTAAGCTAAGTGAGTTTGGATCTAAATTTATATTTCAACTTTTACAAATATTTCAGATTAATTACTATGGAATGAATGAAGAATGACACCTTAATTAGTAACGCTTCTCTTGGCAATTAGAATTCTCTTGGCTTCTCCTAGCAATTAAAGTGGCAGTGGTATATCATTAAAGCCTTCGAAGATCCCCCATGCCTCCTCAAAAGCAATTACTGATGTGGGAAGCACTGAAAATCAGGCTCATAGCTATAATCTGTTCTCTAAGGATCTAGCAGCAGGATAAACACTTCTGCTTCTTCCTTCCACAGTAATTTTGCATTAACTCATTATCATTATCCAATCAATCATTAATGTAATTTTAATGTGTCATTTCTCTTGAAGTTCAATTTCATTTTTAAAAAGTAACTGATTATAGTCAATTGATTTTGCAAAAGTGTGTAATAGTAAAATCATTTAAATGAAGACAGTTAACACATTAGCACTTTTCTCCATGGCAAAATGCTGGCATTCTTCTAGCACAATGCATTAAGCACAAATTAAACTAGCATAACAGAAAATACTCTTATAAGACACATTGGAATAATAATGGTAAGACATCCATACATCACTAAAAGTGCTGCTTATAATGTACATAGGAAATTTTGACTTTACATGCAAATATACATATATATATATGTATATACAAATACATACAAAGTATATACAAATTCATGTTCCCTTATGAATATAAAAAAGAGGACAGGTTTGTTTGAATTTAGCCAGATAACTATAGCTACATGAATGACACTTTCAACCCTCTGGCTAAATAAACAAAAAATATTCACCACTGCTATTGGACCCAAATTTAAAATGGCAGAGGGCAATCTCTAATAGGTATTTGTAGAAAGATTTACCTTCTAAACATATTTGAGACTAATTAGGAGTAATTTTAATAGAAATTATAAAGAATACTGATACACTGAAATACAACAAGAAAATTTTTTTTACAAAATTGCAGGTATTAAAAATACAAATAAAGCATGTCTGCTGCCAAATAGAACAAGCAGTATATGACAGAGGACATCACAAACCCTAAACTACCACTGGTGCAAACACAAAATTCTCACAGGAATTAATTGTAGTGACATTTATAAAATATTTATTTAATTTCATAAGAGTTGAATAAAGATGAATTTATTCATCTTCATAAGCATATAAAAAGACACAATTTTATCTATAAAGATCAATATAGTACAAAACCCAAGAAATATCAATAAAAGTGAAAATATTTCTCCTAACTACATTTTACTTGTAGCAGAATTGTCTTACTATCTATCAAATTAGCCTGAGTTTAATTTCAAATTAAATGAGACTTAGCTGTTTTAAAAACACTTAGGCAGCTACACATAGTTTACCTCTGACTTGAATTTAGATTTGAGAAACTGCGAATTAGGCAGAAGAAAAGGATGACTGAAGGCCACCTCTTGCTCTGGTAATCCACGTTTTCGAGGCTTTGTGTCTGGACATTTACTTTAGTTTAGTAGATAATCTATACTTATCATGAATGCAATAAATATAGAGAAAAGTTTCTGAGAAAACTCAGAGAACTGAAACATAGCCTAAACACCTAAATTTTTAGGATGAGGCCATACGACTAAATGATCAGAAAATTAGTCCAAACTATCTAGTATGTAAAGATTGTAAAATTCAAACAAACTCAACAGTTTCTTCCATCCATCTGACTTTTCTTATGCTTCCTGCTCTTGACATTCACAAACCAAAAAATTAGCATTCTACCAAAGGACAGCGAGAACTTTGGTCTTCAAGGCAGCAGCTGAAGTCAGTGCTCTGCTGCCCTTTTCTGTACTGAAGGAAGAAATGCAATAGCAGCAAACAGAAAGCTAGATGGTGCTACTATGCTGACTTCATGGTTGCAAGCAGATAGGCTTCACGCAAACTTGGAAAGACAAATCAAATATTATAAAGAGATACAGAAGAGTTTATGTATGTAGATGAGGAAATGCTGTAGTTAGGTAAGTATTTGAGTAAATTATGCTGTGTTGATAAGAAATGAAAAAGAGCAACAGGAATCTCTCAAATAACCCCTTCTCCCTTTTGGAAGGGAAAAACATTAAAGAGAAAGGTATTTTCAATAACTGTTGAAAAGTAATATACAAAGTTATTGTTTTTATTAATGGAAAATAGTACTAATTGAAGAACTCCATGCTACATATTGCCATATAATAATAAGGATTAGTAAGGATTTTCTAAGATGTTGGGTAAATCTTAGGTATCATTGTAGGTTTCTAACACTTCACTTTGAAGCAACTCTATACATACTTAATCAAAGAAAAACTGAACTGACATTTTAGCTTAGCCAAGAATTTATTTTATCTTTTTACTGTTGGTAAAACAAATGATTTAGAATTATTCTGACATATTTGTGTGTTTTGGCTCACAGAAAGGACTAGCACATTTAAACTACAAAGGCCTATCCGTGCCAGGGAGCACACAGCACTTGCCGAGAAGTGTGATTGTACTCCTGACATCTTTATCTGTAGAAATAATCCAGAACTGAAATAGAGTTATTTCAATGGAGTCACCTTGCATATTTTTCTGAAATAACGATACTGGGAGCAGATCTCACCTTCAGATCAGCCACCAGATTACACATCTTGAAGCAATAAAGCTAATTCTGTTTCTCCAGCTGCTCTTCTTTGCCAGGTGACCATGGAAAAACAGCATGTGAGAGCTGGCTAACATCACTTTGGCTAACTTCAGTGTCCCCGTGGCTCTTCTTAGATAACTTATGAGCTCACTAGTAGTTATGACAATCGTTTATCCAGGTGACAGGCACACACATGAGCCCTACCACTGAGACGCCAGCAGATCCCAGTCCTGCCCTCAGGTCGGTCACCAAATTGCCCATGACTTCGGGTGATTCCTGTGCTTCATTTCACTCAGCTGCAAACCAGATTATACTCATCTTTCTCTCTAAGGAATTCTATCAATGCGTGACAAGTGTCACAAAAATGAGAAGGTAAAACTACTTATCCCCTAATTCTGCAACTTAGAAGACTGCTAACCAGGGCATTTGTTTCACAGACTTCCTTTAGCTCTAAAACTACAACAGCAGAAGGAGAAATGTGACACTTCAGTCACATTCAGGAAACAGTAGCTGTATTTATTGTTTAGAAATGCTCTCCTAAGAAAATTTCAGCCAATTTCAAATGCAAAAGAAAAATTAAAATTTTAGCTAATTAACGGTGATCTTTATATTCTGAAAATGCAACCATAAAAAAACCCACAAAAAAAAGCTGTGAGAGAAAAATGATTTCACAGATTCCTTACAATTTCAGAGACTATGAGTTTGAAAAAGTCACCCAAATACTTGCTTAACAGATGAGAGATAGGGAAAAAATCCTAAGTGTTTGCAGAATGTATACTCCAAACAGAAATGTTTAAGAAATTAAAGTTATAAGATTTCTATATGCAACATGTCATAGCAGAAAGCAGAACAGAACTTATAAGAATAAATTTTGCCCTTCAAATCTTTGAAAAAGTTTTGTCCAAGAGCTAGGTTAAAATGTTTTACTTCGGCATTCGAACCCAAATAATACCACTTTGTAATGTTGTCCTGTTCAGGCTGTTCAATTAGTAATTTAATTTTACTTTATTTGCTTTATTACTTTACTTATTTTCCTTTTTTTTTTGGTTTGACGCTTGAGCATTACTAATCCTTTTAAAGCAAGCTTTAGAAAAACTCCTCACTATTCCTTTTTTATTTCTAAATTAGAAGCAATAGAATAATATCCTTTAGTAACCACTAGGCTATGCTAACAGTCAACTTAACAGGCACAAAATCTACTTTTGAAAATAACATATGGTTCAAATGCACGCAGATATGCAAAGGCACATTAAAAAAACCCCATGCATTAGAGAAGGTATTTACAGTAATCCACATATCTTGGTTCAATTAACCTGTCCTGCTTGGGTTTTCAACCCTAATATAAATATGAGTTAAGGAGAGCTAAGTTAGCCTTCCTGAAGCAAACAGTACCTCCCTAATGCTACTAGTCTAACTCTACAGAAATAAATAGGCTTTTAGCATTTTATAGAGCAAGTTTTTAACTCCAGTTTTACTCATTTCCTCTGATGATTTATTTTAGATTCAAGATTGCAAGAGAAAAAAACTCCAGAAATGTTAGAAACCCTCCTTTTGTATGGATGTTTGCTTTATTAAATAAAGAAAATTTAACAATTATTTTGCATATGCTCTACATTTTAGACAAGGGAAAGGTTACCACATTCTAAGAGAAGACAAATAGATTACAAATTATGAGAAAGGAATCTGAAGCATTATTGTCAATAATTGGAACTGTTCTACAAATCTCCATTAATGAATGACATTTACCTTTTCATTACTTAGCTGTGTATGCTTCACCTGGTAATATATTGACAGGATGGTTATATGTAATTTGGGTTAATTCCTACTTTGAAAGCCTTTCATGCAAGAACTAAAAAAAATCTAAAATAAATAATAGGATTATATTTGCTGTAAGATGTATATAAGTATTCCTTTTTTTCTTTAAGCATTTAACAGAATGCACAGAAAAACAATGACTTGGTTCCTTGATCAAATGGGTTTTTTTAAAAATATTAGTGGAGTGACACTAAACACTAAAGTGCACAGTTAGCAAAGCCACTTCTTTTTTTGAGAAGTACAAATGAACGGCAATTGAGATTCACAGTAGTGTTGAGTCATAAAGATTTTTATTTCTTGCTCTTAGAAAGGTTACAATTCATAATGAAAAATCCCTAGTTTATAAGTTTATTTTAAATATGATTTTTGGTTATGTGCTGCAGTCCAGAATACTATTTGTGAATTAAGTACAAGACAGTACTTAATATTGCAAAACTGAATATTCTTGAATATAACCGCAAGAAAAATTTTGAAGTCTTCCAGCATATTGCCTGAGTCAGTAAGTAAAGTTAGTCTTGAATAGGAGAAACTTTTAGGAAGAGGTAAAATTGTAAATCCACTATTAGCTTGGAACCGTGGGTTTTGCCAACCCTGAAGAACTCAAAATATTTAAGTGTAGCTCCCGTACCTAAAAACTGTCTCTTGTTATAATTAGATAGAGTACTAATCTAATAAAACCTCTCCTTCTGCAACTGGCTGCGGGATAAAACTTTAATTCAAGTTTGAATAAATTTTAAGATTCTCATCTGAAAGACATTATGTAATGCCAATGGATTGCATTCTTTTCCTATGAGAGAAATAAGAATCTTGTATGTTAGTTTGTTAACTCAGATGAACACAGAAAGCCTAAGTTGTCCACTTCAAAGACTGGGCAAAGATAAAGCATGAGACACTTCTGAAAAATGAACTGAAGAATTAGAACTCAGCTGGGCTAATCACAGCTGTGATAAGGTTGTAAAATTCAACTTGCTAACATGATGAAATTTCAGCAGACGGGATGATCACATTCTGTTATCCTTTTATTTCCCTCCCTTTTGTGTACTCTATGACACTGTACTTAAATATCTGACCACATACTAACAATAAAATAATAAAATAAAATAGACAAAAATCTCCCAGTCATTTTCACTATTCAGGACAGCAGCAGCTTCCTTCGCACTTCATTTTGTCCTATGGCCTGTTTCATTACCTGTTATGCAAACACTGCTTTATAGATTGAGTTATTTGCATTTCCATGTTGTGCAGGTTTACCAGGGAACTTCAGAGCCTGGCACTGTAATAACACTGCCCAGTAGAGCATAAGCCTCTGGCTGAGTGAAGCAACAATGCCTCTACTCCCCCAGCTTCTCCAGGCTTTTGGGAACGTTTTCTACCAGATGCTTCCCAAGATTTATCTTTAAGTATGTATGATCCTGGGAGGTCGTACTATTCTCTCTTGATAACAGGACAACTGAAGTACTAAAAATTTTAGCCTTCAGATATTAAGATGAGTATCTAATTCTTAAGATATTTGAACTCTTAAGAGCACAATGTCTATTTACAGCCCCATTTTCACTGATTTCAGCTAATAGCTGTGTGTCGAGCACCTCTGAAATCAGATTCTAGTTTATCAAACTGGACACAGGAAACAACATACCACCAGTTACTATGTGGAAACATTTCAGTCTCTTACAGGGAGGTCCTTCCGTGCAGCACAACAGGGGATAAAAGCTGGTTTTTCCAGGTATCCCTCAACTATTTTAAACACAAAATATTCCTTTGCCTTCCTGTAATACCGTCCATCATCCACCATCACGTTTCCAGCTTCTTCACAAATACCTGGATCTCTGATAATGCAGTATTAGTTCAGAACCAGAGCAGCTTTAATGTCTGTTGAAGCAGGTGCAAATCCCTCTTGAAAAAACAGCAAATGACCACTTAACACTTATACTCATCCAGGAAGTCAAAAGGTGGCTGCAGAGTACCTGGATGATGGCTCTTCATAACATTAATGGTTCCTGGCTGTACACATTAACAAGTCTACTAAGCAGGTGTTTTTTTCCCTCAAAACAAACACCTTCTTTCTTTTCGTTGCAACTTCAGTGCCAACATACAGTGGCGTACATCTACCTCTTCAATGGGTATTGAAGGAATTATTAAACTTGTATTTCACTTCATATATATTTATGTTGGAGAAGTCTATACAGCCCTTCACTGGTGCCCAAAATTTTCTAGACAAGTGTGTAGGTAATAATCATTATAGCTAATAGCTATAAAGAAAGGGAAATGACGACTGACCTTGAGAATTTGGTGGGAAGAAATAACATTATTTGCCTGGAGAATAGTGATAGCAGTGACCCTGAAGTAAAATGAAGAAGTAAACAACTGTGCCAGGAAATTTGGATTCAAAATCAATGTGAGGAAGTAAACATCAGCAGCTGATGAAAGGGATAACGATCAAACAAAATTACTGACAGCAGTATTTGACTGGGCTCTTTAATGCTTAGACAAGTACACTACTGACATATGCCAGTATGGAAAAGTAAAGTGGGGGGGGTTAGGAAGACCCTCAGAAGACTCCAGAAGAATAGTTCCTAGCCAAGAAAGTCTCTGAGGAAACACAGAAGCACAATTGGATACATTGGAGCCTTGTCCTTCTTGCTGGATCCAGTTGCATATTATACTCTAACTGGGATTGCAGAGAGCATGATCCCAGCATTGTCGGTGACCTGATCAAAAATGGTGACTTCTAGTCATGGCTTGAGTTGGGTACACGGCAGCACAGCACCCCTGATGTGTGTAAAGTGAAGCACACAACTGGACCAGGTCACATGCACGTTAGATGCATCTGTTGCATATTATCCATTACTGATGTTTTTCCAATCACCCTGCATCCATGGCTGCCTTTTGACAACCCTTCTGAAGAAGGCAAGCAGCACAGTGCCACCCTGCAGCATGCTGAATAAATGAAACCATGATAGTGGGCTGAATACAGACAAAGATGTGCCACCACTACCAAACCATTTCAGAGGTGTTTGGTGACTGCAAATGAATGGGGCAGGGGGTGTGGTCTTACAGGGAGAACATCATGCTTTAGTACCAACAAACATTTTTCTCTCCTCCCCAGCTCCTCCCCACTCCAACTTAGTCAGCCCAGTCTTCCTGCTCTTTCCTGCCACATTATCCCTCTTCTCTTATTCATGTATTTTCAGCCCTACTTTGAAGTTTTCTCATCTCAATTCCAGTCTCCAAACACAACAGCTCCAGTACCCCCATTGACTCCACGACTGGTTTCCCTCTCTTTCCTCACAGCTCCTGGTCACCAGCCACAGGTTTCTATCCAGCAAGTTTCATTGTTACAGTCCTGATCATTTGCATCTAAGTTTCCCAAAATCAAAATGAGGGATGAGCTTAATACCTGGGAAATTTCAGTCCAATGAATTAACACTTCAACAAAACTTAAATAAATCTGTTTTTTTAGAGAAAATATCATATATAGGAAATGTTGGCAATTACTGCCTTTATACAATGAGAAGAATACTAACAGACGGAGACCAAAAATAAGAAACCTAAATAGTATGGACAGTACATTGATTCTTAGTGATTGCTTTTTAACAACAGTAAGCCTTGCTTACCGTTAGCAACACTACCTCTTTTTGCAGTTGGGCTGAGAAACAGCGGTGGCAGTCAATTCAATGAGATGCCTTCATGAATAATCTATTTCACACAGTTTCAATGACAGACAGAAAAACATCCTTAAACTCATATTCGTACATAAATTCCTTTCAAGAGAAAGACCATACAGAAAGGAAACAGGAGACTATGTGGCAAGTACCATCACATTCAGGTATATAAATAACCCTATTTTAACTGAAAAGTATGTTTCTCCTAAATATTTTTTTAACAAAGTGCTATAAATTGTAACATTCAAAACCAGTATCTAAATGAGCCTGGACTCTTAGTTCTGCATTTCAGATTTAGCTCATCATCTGTCTTTACATATCACTGAACATCTGAGATCTGACTAGTCCAAACTTCATGTATGAAATGAGCATATACCACAATGCCATACTGCATGAACTTTTTTAGATGCTTATAAAGCTTTACAACCTTCGTGGTTTTAGATACATATGGTTTAAACACAAGCACAGTGAGGCAAAATAAAATACAGACAGCCACGAAATGAACACTTACCCACAGTGCTTCATGTGAGGTGGTTTATCCATTCTCACTGCTAGTTTAATTTTCAAGTCACTGTCCTGGCTGTTTTTGGGTACTATCATTTTATGCAGATCAGGTGACTTTGGGCTATTTGATGTTGGATATAACACTACCTGCAAGTCATAAAGAAAAACTTCAGTGAGTTGATAAACATTCCCATCTCTCTGGTAGTCTTTCATGGAAACTTCTAAGCAGTGAAGATTCCTGTTGCATTTCCTCCAATAGAACAGATATCTAAAAAAGACTTCATAAATCTAATAAATAAGCTGATTCAATCTTACTGTAACAGACAAATTTCCAAAATTAACTCCTTCCTTTTCTTACAAATGGGAATTTTCATATCATGAGTTAATAAAATTTCCTCCTGTTAATACACTCTGAATTAACAGTTTTAAACAACAAGAAATAGCGGACATTTCAAAATGATCATCTACAATTAAAAAGGAACCTAAACTTTTGCATTACTCAGTACTCTGCTGGAAACATCCTGTTGAAATAATCTGCTGCAGCATTATGCAACTGATCAGGCCTTCAGTAGTGACATTGTTAGAGAGAAGATAACTAAAACATACTCCCTCTTATCAGCTCCATTTTTTTGACCAATAGCATTGGTAAAAGTTAGTCTTAGTAAAAATTGCAGAAATTGGAGATGAATTCGAAAGCATCTTTGTTGCAAATTGAATATAATAAATGTAAGATACATTTCATAAGTTCCAGTTCATAAGTGATATGACACAAATCTTTGTTTAATCCACAGTGGCAGACATAAAAAAATTAAAAACCACACTGAATTCTAAATATTTAATTTTTAAAATATTTACGCGAATTTTTTGAAAGTTTTGCTAACAATTAATTTTAGATTAATGTTAGTCACAAGCTGTTAAATATTTATTTACCACCCAAAAAGTTTATCCATTTATAGTCAGTACAATTAAATATTCCTGTTTCATCAAATCCTTACCCATGGTGATGTGTTCAGCAGTTAAATGCTGCTGAAATATAATGTCCTTTTGGTCTTATTATAAGCACTACTTTTGAATCAATTTAGACTCTAAAATATTCTAAACAAACTACTTGGGAGACTTTCATAACATTCAGTGAGTTCTGAATTACCATTATCATGAAGCAGTATTTCAAAAGTAACAGCATTCTAAAAAGCAGTCTTCTTTGCATCTTTTATTTCTTGAAAACTAAAATTAATCATTTTGTTAACCATCAAGTTAATTTCTTATACACAGTATTTGTGCCTTCTATTACATACCTAAAACACAATATATTCTCCTCTGTGTTATTATGAAGGTTAAATCAAGTATTTGAGCAAAAATCTTGAAGCAAGTATAAATCTAACTGATGTTATTAAGCCAAAAATATTACAATAGTTTAATTCAGATCCAATCATCAGAAAGATGATGTAAGTGGAAGGCCTTCAGCTTCTCATCTCAAGATTTTGCGGAAACACGTTCCTGCTCCAGTCAAGCACAGAAATATGATATATCACCCCAATCAAGTATGCAACCTTTGTAACACCGGTGTAAGAAACAACCTGTCTGATCTATTGAGTACGCTCAGTACCTTTTAAAGAGATAGCAAAAGAATCACTATATTCTGATTTTTAACAAACCAGAAGGCTCCCTTTCTGTTCTTTTTGCAAACACACAGAAAACACTACTTATAACAGAACTTACTCCTTCTTTCTGATTTTCATTCTGAGTAAAAGATATTCCTTAAAAAATATTTAAAAGCATTATGAGTATGGCAAGCTTTGTGTTCTCATGTATCAAAGAGAAAATGATTTTTAGTTTGTTTATCTCTAAATGCAAGATCATATAAACGGAATTATTACTCATTCCTTTTATATAATCATTTGGCATTCACACAGGACTGTAGGTGATGTTAAGAATTTTTCCTTTTCTACAGACTGCAGTTCCTGTTGTCCTGTAACAGCTTATTACCCATCATGTATCTCAAGTGACATCCTTCTCCTGTCAACTTCTTCACTTTTCAGAATGCTGATGAAAATATGAGCAGACAATAGTATAATTAATTTATAACTTCAGTAATGACAATTTCTTTTCTGAATTTTTCAGGAAGTATTACAGAGCTTCAATTTCAAAGCTCTCACTATGAATAATTATCTGTCAGACTATTTTTAAGTATGCACTGTGTTGAATTTGTATTACACTTTGTCATGCCTTCCAGCTTTAAACAACAAGAGCTGAAAGAACATTGTAATCAAATTTTTTGTTACACGCAAACACACATACACACATGCACATAAAGTATTTGACAGGCATTATCTTCACAATAACCTTCATACTAATGCTGCCCTGAAGTACAGTGATAACCACTGTGTACCATACCATCGGGTGGCACAAAGCACAAGCCCCCATGAAATGACTGAAACCAAAACACTCAGCAATTATTCCTTGATAAGAAAAGCAAAAAGTTTCTGGAATTTTTACTGAAAGCATTCTCTCCACTATGGCACACTACAATGTGACGCCATTGCCACAGAAAAACTTTCTAGACTATTCTATGTCAGATTTCCTTTCAGCACTGCTTAAGGGATTTTAATATCATATATTAATATACAATATAAATAACATATTAATATATAATATAAAGTATAATATACTTAAAAAAATGAAATGGTACTTTCTCTGGCAGATAAAACACTCAGGCACAGGATACTCTCACTGTGCCTGAAACTAAGAATTTCATAGAATTCCTACTACATCATATATTTCTGAACTTTTATTTTATTTTATTGTTCATATCCCTCTGGGTATTACCACAGTAGGTTATTCAGCAACAGCACAGAGAACTATGAGTTGCTAGTCTAGAACTTTGTTTACTATAAGTAAACTAACAGGCAATCCACATTAAAATGTATAATGAACTATTAACGAGAATGCTACAGAGTGAACATAGCTGCTGTGCACTGCATTGCTTCAACTCATTTAAAGCAAATTAATAGTATCAGAACAGTGTGGATTGACATAATTCAGTAAATTCAATCATCTCCCGATCATTAAAAGTACTTGACCACATGTTCCAATTTTATCTAGCATTACATTTTCTCAGACCACACCGTAACTAAAAAAGTGTCAAGTTCACTTTGTACCTCTCCTCATTTGGATGTTAAATAAACACAAAACCCCTAAATACTACAGAGCACCACTTGCATGCATTTGTGCAAAGTGATGTTCTCAAAACGCTGCTTCTTAATGGTAAATGATAGAGAATGTTTCTCTCCTGGGCTTAAAAAATGACAGGTTGAAAGACATGAAGCTAATACCATTTGACAACTTAACTAACCATCATTTTTGTGATTTAGTTGTATATTTAGGTCCCCAGCTGGATCACAATAGAAGAAGTTAAATGAAATACACCTGAGCCAAACAGTCAATCCAGACAAGCAAATATTAATTCTCCTCTATTTTTGGCCCATTGATTATATCTTGATTTAAAGGTACAAAAGAAAAGTTGAGCTGTCCCAAGTACTCCGAAAGCTTGAACAAACCAAACTGAGGAAAATCTTGCTGTCACAGATCAGACAACTGAGCAGAATGTTCAGAGTCAAAAGTTCTGTGCAGAAATATCTTCTGTTGGCATTCCCACGTTGAGATAAAGCTGTCAAGCTAACCATTCCTGGTTGCAGTTGTCCTGCTGTCAAAAGAATATGCAGCCCTCAAAAGGGATTAACAAAGGTATGAGGCAAACACACTGGCAAGTCATAAGGACGTTTGAGAAAAATCGAGTCAAGATATTCTCTATTTTTTCTCCCATCCCACACTTGTGGCTGAGTTCAGTTCCACTCAACTTGTGTCCTCGCATTCTGGCTGCTCCCCACCCCCTACTTCCACCCAAACCCATGATATTCAAGCGCTGACTGCAAGTACTGGAGTTACTCGCTCTTGTGACCCAAGTACTTGAGATGAGATGGATTTTATAAGTTGGGGTGATATAAGACATATTTTGAGATCTCAGACCTTGAGCACCAGATCTTGGTAATCATGGTAATTCTGAGCCAACTATGCTGAGTTTTGGCTGACTGTAAGGAGCTAAAAAGATGAAAGTGAAGATCTGCATCTGCTCCTTAATGCCTTAGTTGAAGTGGTAGGTGACAACATGCTATAACAGAAATCTTTATCTTGCCTCCAGTACAGCCCACGCCACATAAACTTAAAAAAAAAATAAAGAAGGATGCAGCCTATCCACAGTCTCCTCCTCATAATGCAGCCTGGGTCATCTTCAGAAGGCAGACCAAACCCTCAACCTGGTCCCTCTCCCAGGTGCCCGACAGATGGGGCTGCCTTGGTGTCTCCCAATCCTGACCAGCTCCCTGCCACCCCAGGGAGCTTCTGGTACCCACCTTCCTATTCTTTCTTCAAACTGCATGGTCTCCAACAGGAAAGCTAGACAATTTTATGAGACAAAAGAAGTTCTCCTGCCTGATGTTCTCCTTCAGAATACACAGTGCTACAAATACTTGTTTTTTCGCCATCGACGAAAAGTGCATTTTCTTTTTTATCTTATTCTATACATAGGATGAAAAATTTTAGCCTCAAATTTTAAAATCTGGCTAAGTTACAAACAGTTGAGAACTGAATCTTATATCCCATTGCCTTAGTCATAAGCAGCTTTGCAAGGGCTATTTAGAATAAATATTTAGAATAAACAATACATTCATGGTCATGCAAGAAATCCCCCAATGAAGTGGAAAAACCAAGCCCTCTAACTCTTGTGCTCTACCAGAGACATTTCTTACTCAATCTGTGATTTTTTAAAGCTACAAAAAACAGCCAGTGCCCAACACATAAGGTCATTCACTCCCTCAATTGCATTTGTTGGATCTTTCATCATGCAACAGGACTAAGTAGTCCTATACAAGGCTTTTTCTTTCATGTTTTAAAATGCAATGATTTGAAAAGACGACAGTGCAAGCAGAGAGAACAGACAAAATTTATGTTATGCAATAAGTACCCTTTATTTTTTGGCACATATAAATTTATGCTGCTGGTCATTCTCTGAGCAAATATCATAGGAAAACCTCCTAGTTAAATATGCACTGTGTCACTGATTTGAAAATAGTGATATAGACCAAGAATTATTGAAGCTAGTTTGAGATACGAAATAGATGACTAGAGCGACACTTTAATGTTACATTTTTTGTGTAACTGTTGCTCCATTCCCACTTACAGGACATTTACCTGGTTTTGATAGAAAAGTCTACTGACTCCTCTCAATTAACCTTCTACCCTAACTTAAAAGTTTGGAGCTGTTCTGAATTATGTCAGCTCCTTGCCCTGACTAATGTCAGAAAGCCAGAAGCTGCTGTCAGTGTGATAACAAGTGAAGTTCCCTCTATTGCCCCAGCAGCAGCCTGCCAAGCACAGCACCGCACTCACTTTCCCTGAGCATTAAGTCATGATGCACTGTTGCCAGGAGGATGCAGAAAAGGAAGCCCAAGAAGAGGCTCAAAATCAGAGGTAGAAAGGCGAAAAGGAGATGTCGCTCTTGACAGTAACTCCTTCAGAGAAGTTATCCCCTTGAAAGAATGGCTTAATAAGAGCTTGATCAAGCGAGTTTAGGAGTTTTCTACGCAAGCTTCATCATCTCACATATTGAGTAATCTCTTGTTTTTTGGCTATGATTGTATTACAGCTGAAACACTGAGAAAAGGCTTTGAGTAACATGTGGTTAAAAACAAACAAAAAGCAAGCAGAGAAACTGAACAGGTGCATGGCAAGAGAGCTAAAATAATGTTGATGACAAAGAACTGGGAAGACTTCACAATTTATGCAAGTAATGGACACCTACTGATGGTGCCAGCTGAACACTTACCATAATAGGACCTAGCAATTGAGTAGTCTTGTGTCCTTCCCAAAGAGCCTCTCTCCTATATCTAAGAGAGAGCATGCCTGAATGACACATACCTCAAGCATTTCTGATGAGAGGCATTCTCCAAGAAGATACAGAGAAACCCCTTGTTAGCATGGAAACAGTGACACTCAGAGACATAGCAGGGTGCTGACAGGCAGACTGTTTGTGGGGCAAGATTAAATGGCAGAATGGAAGCATTCTGTTATCATTTTCCAAACTCCAAATAAAAAAAGAAAGAAAAACTCAGACCTGAGAAACCCCACCTATTTCAAAGCTCAAAGGAGAAACACAATCCCCAGGATGGCAGGTTTTAAATTAATATAGTCACAGAATGAAAGTGTCTCAGCTCAGAGGCTGTTTGAATGTGGCACAGAAGATAAAGAACATGCCCAGTGCAGTCAGCATTCAGAAACCAGGCAATCATGTGAGTATAGGTGCTAACCAGCTATTTTACAATGTCTTTAAATCAAACCCAGAGTAACACCATTAATGAAAAAAACCCATAGCTGCACAACTAATTATTGCTGGCTGCAGCTGACTGTGACAAGCAGGCTGTGAGACAACAGGTCCCTTTTAATTGAATAGTCAGAGTGACAAGGCTGAAATATTCTTATATTCAGAAAGTATCAGCAATCAAATACCACCTGCTGCTTTCACACTGTATCTACATGTGTGCTAAGCATGCACAATGGCTGTCACTTTGAATTACTAGGTTTGAACATCTTTATACAAAAAGTACTGAACAAGAAAAACTGGTGTCAGATCCCTGAGCTTCAGAAATCACCAGGCTGATTTTTCAGAAGTATTTACACTAAACTCTGAAGGCTTCTTCACGCTTCCTTAGTTGCTGCATGTACAAATCCAAACATCAATTCTGCCTCTGTATGCACATACAAAGATTACTCAAGTGGCCAGATCAGTGTCAGTCACGTAAAATCTGTACCACACATTTCAAAGATGTCTGAACAAAGTAAGCTTTTAACAATTCCTCATTAGAATAAACTTAGCTCCAAAGATGTAGCCTGCCTCACTTTCTGGAAGTAAAAGTCAGGGCTTCACTATATGCAGAGGTCTGTCCAACCACAGATCCAGACCGCTCCAGAAGCTCTAGTTCTGCAGAACTCAAATCCAAGTGACATCTTTTCCCCTTTGTGCAGCACATGTCTGTTTTGTCTTTCAGTGGAAAACTGAGTTTGTTCAACTGTTCTGCCATTTGTATAGAACAGAGAATAAAGGTTAAGATTTGATTTTGAAAACACTTAAAGTGGTCAGCAGGGAGCCAGAACAACACCCTGCAGCAAATAAAATCTTCTCTTGGCATTCACGACTTGACTTATTGGTATTTTTAGAGGAAGACTGCCATGTCAGACCAGTGACACAGCAAGTATTATTTCCTGTCAGTTAATTCCATCTTAAATGCCTTGAAGGGAGATATTAAGTACAGACAACAGCCCTTCTGTTGCTTGGTGCTCACCTGGTGATCTCTGTGGCAGAGATTGGGCAGCTCCCAGCCTGAGCTTCCAAACAGGGAGTGTATAAAGCTGTAAGTGCCCACTCTACTGAAAGTACGAGCCAGCATCCTTTCTGCTCCACCATGAGCTAGTTACTTCTGGAAATCAGTAGTGTCCCCTCCTGAAATGGGGGACCTGTAGTGCTGATATAAGGGCCAACATCTTAATTTCCTAAGTGAGAGAGACTGCCATGGGGGTCAATGTAAATATCTTCTCTGCAGTTCTGGGGAAACCTTTTGCTAGCTCCACATGTCATACTTTACATCTCTTTTCCTAAAAAACTAATCCCTTGGTGGCAGATGAAACCTTTTAGTATATGATGCAAGTTCAAATTCAAATCATGTAGCTTGATGCTGCCTTCTAATTATAGATTAAACAGAACAAAACCTTCAAAGTAACTGCAGGGTATTGAAAATGCAAGCTTCAATAATGTGGAAAAGTGGTATCATGTCAAGACACATGTTTCCAGAAAGTACTTGACAGATGAGAATTAATGTCCACAGTAAGCTTACCTCAGAAGGGCAGGTTTGAGTTGAATTTTTAAGTACAGGAAAAATACTAGTAGGAAGCATCCTCAGACCTTTTCAGAGCATAAGAAATGTAGCTGAATCAGATGTACTCAGGAGAGTAAGAAACAGCAACAGAAACAGAACACTGCCCTTTCCTATCTCAGCTTTTATATATCTTGCTTTGTCTCTGGGAAAGCTGGGTCAGACTTCAACTCCTCTCACCCCTCCCAACCTAGAAAACTTCTTTAAACTGATTTGACCAGCTGACAAATACAGATGTGTCAGAAGGCAGCCAGGACTGTGAGGGGAGAAGAAGCAGTGAAAAAAACTTAAAACCATCTGGGGCCACAAGATACAGTTAAGGCAAAAGTTTTACTCAATATTTTATATTTGAAATGATTCCATTCCTTAAAATCAAATTTTAAATATTTTTAAGCTCTTGTCCTAGTAACTCAGACAAGCTGCAGCTAAGAAAGCAGACCATGGCCAGTACCTGAACTCAGGCTATTTCAGGTTGTAGAGCCAGAGGACCCTGTTAACATCTGAGATGCTTAGCCTCTTCATATTGATGATGTTTCTTCTCTGACTCCTGGACATGTGCTGGCTACTGTTCACAATGGCTACACAGCCCCCTCTTCACTATCCTTCACCTTGGCATTGACTTCTTTTCTGTTTCTTTGAAAGGCTTGAGCTATGAAGGACTAAAATTCTCTGCATTTACTACCACTGTGCCCTTCCTGTAAGTCCACTCTTTCAGTGTCTCTTCTCATTGTTTTGAATCCAGGTATTAGTGACTCTGGTCTGCTCAGTTGCATCCCTGTGGCTTCTCTGTCTCTGTCACACTGCCTGCCTGGCTCCTGCCAGGGTGTTACCCCAATGGAAACCTTCCCCACGCAGATCCCACCTTCACCTCAGCCATCCTAGATCAAGTGACCTTGGAAGCCCCTTAGAAGGACATGTGATGAGGCAAGAAGAAGCAATCCTGGGGATACAGTCCTGACTTTAACAAGTGACACAATGTGCGGGAGAATCTGCCTTTGCATAGCCACCTGTGTTCAGAAGACACAAAGTGGGGAAAAAGCCCTGCTCTTTCCAAGAAATTGTGCTTGCTTGAATAAGAAATAGTCAGGACTCTGATTGTAGAACTGAGCATTACAATGTGAGATATCCTCCATGTGCTGCATGTGAGAGAAGAAAATTTCAGCAACAGAAGAGGAAAGATTTGCAGACCCTCTCTGTCTCATCCACACTATCCTATCCTTTCTATGATACATTGCACTCTCTAGCTCTTCATTTTGGTCGAAGAAGGATAAATGAAGATAGGGAAAACATGAAAATGGAAGAGAATCTCATGGAGTACAAGAATAGCTCTTATTTTAGTCTGACATATTGTCTCCAGGATTCCTCTCCCATTCTTCTCCATCTTTCTACCACTGAAGTCCCTCCTATCCTTTCCTTTCCCAATAGTTTGCTGTACTTATTACACACCAAGTCTTATCTCTCTCCCTAGTTTGAAATAGGTAAAAGCATTGATACATAATGCAGAAATTTAAAAAAGCTTTAAACAGGACAAAGAGAACCATCACAGATCCTCGATATAAGTTTCTGAAAGGCAGTGCAAGTCAACATATCACATTTTGAACAGTAGGAAAAATCACTCTTAATAGAAAAAGCAGTGTTTGGTAGAGCTATAGCAGAGCAGGTAGGTAATGAATGCCTTATCCTATCTTATCACATGTTTTATCAATATATATAATATTTACTTCTACCCATCACTTCTCACATATTTCTCATATCTACACATAATACTCACTCTTCCCAGTTCTTTATCTTCAAGTGCCAGCACCCCGGTGCTTTCTGTAAAGAGTTTTACCTTGACAACAGGCCGAGGGTGAGTAGTGGTGAAATCTCCTTGGGTTCCCCATCTGCAATAAACAAAACAACAGAATTTAGCTGGCACCGAGGACAGCCTGATAGTGATAGGACTTTAATCTTTTCTGTGGAATGTTTATCAACGCGCTCCTAGAACTTAATTTTCAAACTTTTGGAGGAAGATGGCGGGAAAGAAAAGGGAGGTACATTTCTAAACATGCAAGATCAAATAATTACATGGAAAATTTGATTTTTCTCCATTAAAACAAATCAGAGTTTTTCTATATGACTTTTGTAATAAAAAATCCAAACCTTTTTAATGGCAAACCCCAAAGAACAAAAATTATATCTTCATGGGGAAAAAACAGAACCACGCAAGAAAGGAAATAAAGAGAAAGCTATTTTCTATGAAAAATATTATGGTTCTATCTTGTGCATACAAGTCATAATAATTCAGCAAAGAATCACATTTCAATTCACTTCAGGTGACCATACTAGAAACTAAGAGACTTAGGCAGAGAAAAAATTATATTTTATGAAATGTTACAACTTAGTATGAGAATGTAGGAAAAATGTAAACACAAATGCAAAAAAAAGGGAAAAAAGTTTTATTTATCAGAGTGACTACAGCTCTGCAAGATAATTACCACCACAAGGCTTCATGCTTTTAGAGAACCTTAATTAGGCAGACAAACTTCTAGTTGTTCATCTCTTATCTCAGTTAAGACACCTGGTTTGTCAGCCTTTCCTCCTCCTCTGTGTGTCAGTGGTACAAAAAAAGGAAAGTTATTCAAATTAGATTGCAACTTCCTGCCACAAGCTATTCCATTTTTCTAAACAACCACATGGAGCTCATTGCATTGATTATACTGATTCTGATTATGCTACTAGGTACAAACAAAATGCAAAAAGTAAGTACAGCTCCAGATTCTCATCATGTTTTTCCACTGCTTGAGATACTATGATCAGCAGAAATTAATAAAATAAACAGGTGACCTTAAGAGTGTAGTCTATAAAAGAATGTATTACACAAGCCAAAATTTTGGGCCTCATTTAGAAAAAGCAGTTATTTTATTTTACATTCAAGAATACACAATCTCTCCATGGTTGGAAAGTGAACATACAGTAGCAATCTTCCAGCAAAGGGATCCATTAGGGAAAAGAAAATCCTTCAAGTAACATTGAGTTACAGACTTCAAGACAAAGTCTAGAAAGTAATATGTAACCAAACCCAAAAAGCTTTAAGGGAGCTGCAGTTCTGAGTAAACCAGTCCTACAGGTAGCTGAACGTACCAAACTACTAAAGTCAGGTTCACTGCAAATTAACTAAATCTTACATTACATTCTGTCTTCTTTGCTTTGTCTGGATTAGATAGCTGCTTACTCTCTGTCTGTGGTGTGCATAGCCTTAGCCTCAGCAAAGGTAATTGAAATAGGAATTCTGACAAGAAATTACCTTGGTGAGTGAGAGAAAACCTATTTTATGATATGATAGATGCTGCAACTGCAGGATAAGACAATGCATAGAACTACTGCTCTTCCCAGTGGCGGTCCCAGGGGTAGGTTTTGTCACAGTACAGAAATGAGATTTCCAAGGAGAAAGCATTTTCATAAAAGATGAGATAGTTGTATCTTCAGTTTTACCTCCAGATACCACTATCCAGGAAGAATGCTGCCTTGGGATTGCAAACACAATCTAAGCCCTTTGACAGCTGCACCCTCTCTCTCAGGTGCCAAATTTGTTTGTCCCTGAGCTTCCAGAAGCCTTACATTGTTCATGCCATAATGGACAGGACCATGCAAAAAACCAAGAGAAACTTCCATTAAAATTGCAAAACAAACTCAAACCCTCTATACAAAGATCCAGTGCCATCATCAACTCATGTAAGAGTGAAGAGAAATGAGAGGTCAGGCTAACTAAAGGGAAGAGACCCATCTATTTAAATAAGAGAACACCACCAGCAGTGATTCAGCTTCTGCAAGCTGAGCAGCAGGTATGTGCTACAGGATTTTCTTGGGTTTGAGCACCCCTGCATCAGGTTCAAAGACTGATGCAACTTTCTCTGGATACCCAGGCTGCATTTCTGCAGGACACAGCAGGGAGGGATGGGGCACACGTGAGCCTTGCCCAAGGAGCCTGACAGAATTTGCTCCTTCTCCAATTTAGAGGCACAGTGTGAGATTGATGTGAATGGGAGTAACATGGGATCATCCACCTGTTGTTGGCACTCATGTAGCACTAGAAATCACCTTTAACATCAGATCTGATCACTAGCCTTGACATCTTTCTCCCATCCCTTGTTCCATCTGCAGCAGTAAGTGAAAATCCTGGGATGAAAAGCAATGGTTTGAATCAATTCCTAAAGCTGAATGTTCATGGTAGAAGTATTCCATGCATTGATCTGCAATGCTCCTGGCTAATCAGGACCTCAGCTGACTCTCATAGCATCTTAGGAAGTCTTTGGAAGTGAATTATCTGTTAGATGATCACAGAATTTACCAATTAGATTTTAATATCATTCCTCATGAAAGTGTTCATGAGAAATCATGTTCTGTTAGAAAAGGCAAACCCAAGATTGTATTGTTTAGCATCACACTTACTTGTGGGTATCTAATGTTCCCCTCACTTGCAAATATCACAGCAAAGTACACATAGCTCATCTTTTTGTTACTAAAATACAAATCCTCTTTCTTGGAAGCTTTTTGTTGTTTCAGGGGTATCAATTCACACCATTTGAAATCAGAGGTTGAGAGAACACAGCCAAGACAGAAGTGGTACCATGTTCACTTTAGTTTGCTGCTTCCAAGAAAGAATCCAAGTATAACAGATTCAGTAATCCAGACAGACATTGAATTTATCTATATGCTGTACATTTAAAATCACTTATTATGTGATGAGATAGTTGTTGCATACTATTGATAGTATTATGCACACTATTAATGCATCAGGCAATAACTGCAGTGGAATTCAGAAATGACAGTCTAATCAAAACATCTGATGTTGAACTCCCAGCTGCAGTCTAACCCATATAAATGTTCTTGCTAATAAGAATTTGCAATTTGCATTTTTTCTGGTTTGGCAGTACAAAACGAAATGTAACAATAAGAATGGCCTTTCTAGCTGTACTTTTGCACTGGCAACACCTACTACTAAACTTCAGTCCTGTTAGAAACAAAATTCTGAGCTGTAAAGATTGTGCCACAAATACATATAACAAGTTACCAGGCACTCAGTATTTATTAAGGATGATCCAAAAGAAGGGATAGACTGAGTAAAGCAGCAAGGTGTATATAAACTAGACTATTTTTAAATACTTTTTACTGTTCTGAAATTATAGTGGTGCTCAAGATCTGTCAGATTTCAACTTTTTTTTCCCTCCATTTCTGTTATGACACGTGGTCAGACTCCAGTAAACAAATCAACTATTTGTTTATTCTTCCTGTTTATGAGTAACACTTCATATTAACCAAATTCCATTGAAATAAATATCACACTTTTAGCTTCTTTATCTGAGAGGATAAAAAGAGATATCAGATTTTCAGTATACAGATCAACTTAAAATTACAATGTAAATGCAAACAAACATTTTGAATAATCTTCTGTCCCATCATCATCTGTGATTAAGAAGTGTGCAATTAAATATAGCCTACAGAGCAAATAAATATGATTATACTGAATCACTTCTTATTTCCAGTGTAAAATTCTATCATTTTTGTCCATACTTTTGGCTATTTATTCTAGATCTGTATACCTGTTCAAAGAGCTGATAAGTTTAATGGTGCAAATAGGCTAGTAGGATACCTAATAATTCATGGAATCAATATCTGAACATTAATTATCATGATGCAAATTTTATTACCATTACTGTAATTTCTTATTTCAATTTATTGATATTTATGTTTTAATATAATTATATCCACTTGGTTTCTCAAAAATTTAAGGTTTTTTTTCAAAACATATTTGCCTTCTGTCAAATGCATTCATGGAGACATATCAAACCACTAATATTTCCTGCTCTCACATCTGCTTAATCCTGTTGGAGTGAATATTGTAGCAGAATATTTCCTTTAAATTTAAAAGCTACGATGCTAGGTATAGGTCAGACAAATCTATATTATCCTTTTAAGGCTGGGATTGCACCCTGATATTTTTTGCAGAGAAAATACAGCACTTCCCAGAAATGTTTTTTTCTGATCCACGGATTAGAAGTCAACCACCATACAAAAGACTCTTCATATTATTTGTAGGACAAAAACTTCTTGGTTGTTTAATTGAACTACTTTCTGTTTTAAATAAGAACTAACAATGCGGTCTCCAGAATGTGAATGCTGAATAAAGATAAATTACTTTTCTTTGTATTTTAACTTTCAACACCAATATTTTCCACGCAAAAATAAATCTTACAGCTAACTTTTACTTTTCATACAGGGCAGCAAGTGAATCTGTAAGTTCTATCTTGGCTTTCTGTGGAAACAGAAGCAATTCATATGTGCCACTTTGACTTCGTTTGAGTGAAAAGTATATTACAGCTAATTTATTTAAAGCTTGGACTGCTATGGAGTTTCTGAACCGTGGAAGGGCAAGAAGGAAGAAGCAAATGAATTAATCTATCTTCTGAAACTCTTATTTATAAACCGTGTATCTTTAGTAATTCTTAAAATAGAAAAATGCAATGCTTCCTATTTGTAACAGTATATGTTTTAACGACCAAATGTAGGTAAGCAATGGAAATTGCAAAGCAGCCACTTCCACACCTTTGGAGGATCCATTGATTTATGAATGTCTGTCTAATGATTTTTGTTAATGTGAACAATTTTGGTGCTGAATGTGTCTCGATGGGAAGCGCAAAATTTTAGTCAAAACAAGTGTGGATCTCATGCAGTATTCATACTATGTTATATAATTACCATTATTGTATGGTGGTTTGGTTTGGTTTTGTTTTGTAATCTTGCTAGAAAAGCAGTCAAAAGTAACCACAATTTCAGCACTAAATGCTGCAAGTATACTCACTGCACTGTTAGCTGCAGTTCTTGTAGCACACTGGAGATCTGTAAAACTACCATCTTTAAGTCTGAAAAAACAACCCCAATTCTGCCTCTTCAGGCTCTCATTTTTTTCCCTTTGCATACATAATTTTTCTGCTTTTTCATATTCTCTTTACAACGGAAACTACAGTGATTTGATTTTTCATCTTTTTCATAATTTGTTCATCTTTAGCCATAAACCCCAGTATTTTCACCTTATTTATGCTGCTGTCAGAGGTATGTGGGCTGGTATCATAATTAGTGACAGAATCCATTGCCAAAGTCTATTTCCCTTCACTGGAAAAGTACCTACTACCAGCAAGAAGGTGAATTCTTATTTCAGCTAAAGATTTATCACTGTGTCACAGAAACCCCTTTGAGCAAATTTATTTTTCTACTTCAGTTTGGAACATATTTCATACAGTGGAAACAGTGAATTTCTATCTCAGGTATTCCACTCTGCTTATGGTTTCTCTTAGCCAAAACTTTTATTTATGAGATCATGGGAGTGAATGTTATAAAATTTATTATTCAAAGCAAATATCTAGAAATTTTATTTTAGTTCTATTTATTAGAATACTTTCTTTCTGATAACATACCGAGTCTACAGAATTTCACGCCATCAGGAATTTATTGTCTTCAGCAATAAGGAAATTTCCATTATGAAACCAGTACCAGAGTGTATTGCTCTCCTTGATGCCTCCTTTTGCAACTTTCTAGGTTTGATTCTTGGTTTAAGTCTACTGCATAAGTGTACCTCACTAGGTTTCTTAACTATTCATTAAATTACCTTAAGAGGTCTTCTGGAAGAGTTTTCTTATTTCCTATCCACACTACAGGGATGTGTACAAAGCTGGAATGAGCAGAAAGACCCACCCAAGCCAATTTGTTAGGCATCTTATTGCTCCACAGGAGCAAGAGATTTACCACCACTTCATCTTTGTACATTGTGGAGCTGGACTGGAAATAGAATGTTGACTTCCCTGTAAAATCTCTGTGTCTCAACTATTTCAAGAATCTATACCAATTTTGCTGTTTCTACTTTGTTTAGAAACAAACTTTAACTGTAGAAGAATAGGTATCTATAATCCTCAGGTTAGAAACCATACTCAGTGCAAGTTACAAGATGAAAGGCCTGGAAACAAAAGGACAGCTGAGGCTCAGCACCTCCCTAACACATCTGACTACCCTGACACTTCAAAACACTTCAAAACACTTCAAACCCAGGTCTGACAAATGTTCTGGTTTTACTGAAG
>WEIV01008293.1:36112-55390 GCA_013390005.1 Calyptomena viridis
TAACTCAAACTGTATGCACAGAGAGAGAGAGAAAAAATGTCAGAGTGTGAGCCAGTTGCTGTACCAGCAGTGCAAGTTACCCTACAGCAATCTGACAATAAATCTATAATTTGACAAGGAGGCTCCACTCAGCCAAACAAAAATAAGAGTTAAATCCATACTTATCTGATTTTGGCATTTTTACTAAGACTCCTAAAGAGAGTATTAGTTGTTGCTAATTGCTACTAGCTCTTCCCAACTGATAATTGGAAAAATACCATAAGCATTTCCTTTTCTATTATGAGCACGAAAATACCCATCAATTTGGATCAACCAAGATGCTACACTAGAAATCATAGCTTTAACACTAACAGCTGTCTCATGCAACCCAAAGGCATGTTTATTTTCTTTTGCATACCATACGAAATAATATGAACATTGAAGCTTCTTCCTTTAATGGAAGTTTTTGAAAAAGGATTTTGAAAGTTACTGCATAAGCAGCATAAGTTCATTAGGCAGCACCAAGGATGCAATATTACACCCATTATTTTTTCATATACATTTATTTACCTATGCATTTTCCAGTACATCGGTGGGATCTGGAATTCATGTCTGAAATCACAAGTGAAAAATCTTGTTTGCTTGTACCTTTCTTTAATGATAATAAATGGGGTTTAAGTTACAAACGTTTTTCTTGGGGAAAAAATTCCCTACACTTACTTATTTCTCTATTTGAAAATTACTCATTTATTTTGATGGAAGTACAAGGAGCATAATTTCCTTGCTCAGAGCAAGCACATTAAACTGCAGCTGAAAAGCAATGCATAAAGAAAGTTCTAAACAAATCATAACATCCTTTTATGGTAGAAACACAGATGAGCCCCAGGCTCAGGCAAACTAAACCATGAGCCTGGACACGTGTCTTGGCCTTTCATCACTGATCTCATCTAATCTCTTATGCATCTTGACTCTGTTCTTCCCTGTGTTACTGTGATTCCACTATTTTATGCACAAATCTTGTTGAGAATTACAGATTCATTGTTTCACAGTCTTTACTGAAGAAACACTGATATTTTGCATAAATGCTTTCTGTATTTAACTACTATTTTAAGGGCTGTTAGCTAGTGAAGGAGCATGACAATAGTAATAGGTTTAACGCTGAGGTTCCCACCAAAATCTTCCTAAAACTACAAAATATAGGTAAGAAAGATAATTTGTTCTACAAAGATGGATGACAGTAGGAAGGGAAAACACAAGGAAAAGGTAAGTCTTGATATGAGGATGGAAAGTCATGCAATTGTCTTTAAGGATCACCTTTGATTCCACCTGAGCAAGGTCTATACTACTGCCTCTTACCATGTAACATTTATTTCCATCTATATGGGCACTTTTAACTCAGCACACTAGTAACTTGAAATGCAGACTAACAAACCATCTCTTTGGCACTTTCCTTATAAAAAAATTGGGTGTTCAGCACCTGTAGTTGCACATACTAAGTAGCTTGTCATTTCATTTCTGAATGCATTGCTGAGTGTGGCGTTTGAATTACGGACTCCAACAACAGAAAATATCTCAAAGACAAAGACGTATATTCTTTTCTCAGCCAAGGTTCTTATACTAGCTCTAAAAACATTATTTAGCCATATACGGATACAGTAAAGCAAGTGGCCTTTAAGTTATGCTCATCTGAAAGGGGCATGATGGACAGACCAGGGTCCTTTTGTTATTACTTGTAAAGGCCTGGAGCCAAGTTTGTTTACACCATTCCAGAACAACTGGCCAACCAATTCTCTTGCTACTTGACTTCTGTAACTGACCCTCTTACAGCTGAGTCACTCTCTAGTACAGACACTCAGAAAGAGTAAATGTTTGGGTATTTTTTTTCTGTTGTTTCAGCAGCAAAATTAAGGGGGTTTAGGGTGACTGTTACAAAACAATGGGTATCCCTTCTTGGAACTTTTTTCTCAAGAACAAGAAGCTCCGAATTGTATCCTTACTTTGGCAACAGCAAGGATACAGTGTTTCAGTGGCTATGCTATATTTTAAAGCTCCCTTGACACAACTAGACTAATATTGAAGTAAAGAAAGAAAGAAAAACCTGATCATATGCAGGTTTCTTTTAGGACTTGCTTTTGGTAAAATAACAACTGTTTTAAATAAAGGAATTAACAGATCTCAAAATTACTATTTATGATGGAGCTAATAATGAGCTAGTCACAATCATGTATTTATTTTTAAACATAAAAAATTACTAACATGAAAATTCTTTGGAAAAAAATTACAACAAATCTGTGACTAGTTTATCTTTAAAATAAAAAAATGTCTAACAGAAAGCAGAAAGGCAAACCAGAAGAGGGGTTCAATGAATAATAAGCAACTAAGTAAAAACACTCATTTAGGCTTCCTACACTGAGAATGAGAAAAGTGCACTCTAACAGTACAGAATGCTATTATGACAAATATAAAACAGTATGAATAAATTATTACTTAGTCCTGCTTCTCATCGCATTTCAATACATCACTACAGGCAACTGAGACAAGACAGGGTGAAGATTTTCATGGGTATGTATCTCAACCGATGCACTGCCAGGCACTGGGAATCACTGACACATATTACGTGAAGAATTTATGAGACACATTAACTCCAGTTTCCCACCAAGTTTTAAACCCAGTTAGAGGCAGGTGATGGACACAAAGGCAGGTGATGGACACAAAAGAGTATAAGGTCATTTATACTCTTTTTTTAAATATGAAATTTCTATATGCATATTTATTTTATTTTTGCCTTGAAAAAGATCATTATAATTCCATCACAACATTGTTAGAAGTTGTGACTCCTATTTATTTCATGTTACTTAGCACTTGTGTGACACTTCAGACATTCAAAATGTTGTACAAATATGGCTAAACTCAAAGTATTTTGATGATGCTGTCACCTCAGTCTAAAGATGTGGGAAAACAAATCACAAAACAGACTGATCTACTTGCGCCTGCATGGTCTATCAGGGAAGACACAGGAATCAAATCAGACAATTTCAGTATTCCAGTTGGCATCACACCAACTGGTATGTTTTATTCTGAAACCTTTTTACTACTCCTTTTGACTCATACTGTTCTTATCAGCTGTCCACATTATTCTGCCTTTGTTTTTCCTGTCCACCTACTCTCAATCTGCAGGTATTGCTTTCAAGTAGGCACATTAACTTGTAGAGTCATACCTGAAACGATACTTAGTTATTAAGCAATTTCAAGATCTAGAAATATTTTTTCTTCAGTGGACTATTCTGTATTCTAAAAGTGCTGGACCTCTTGGCACCTCTGAGGATCAACGCACACATTAACACAGCAACAGCACAGAAGAGTCTGCCCATGAGGGGGTGAAAAGTAGTTTTCTGAATGTTATGAGCATTTGACATGTATAAAGTATTTAGCCTGAACAGGAGTCAAAAGCAAAAACTTCTTTCTCCAAACCCTTTTCCTCAAGTTTTCTCTTTACCCAAAACAACAAAACAAGACTAACAAATCTGTAAAATCTGTTGCAATTCAAATATGAGTAAAATGTTTAACAATTAATTTAACTGTAACTGTATTGTATTGCTTATAATGAATATAAGCAGATTTTTGAAAAGTGTCTCGAAACCAAGATACAGAATAGCATATTTTGAAAATGTAAAACAGGACAATCTGATTGTATCAAAAATTAAGAAAAATCCAAAGGAATTGTTTTTATTTCAACTATTGCCCATAAACAATGACTAAATTTTCCAAAGATGAGGCAAGTGCAGACCACTTCAAAGACAAATTTCATATCCACTCTACCAGAGTATTCCAGAAGGAAATGGAGGCTAAAATTTGAGGTAGGCCTTCTCAATCCTACCTTTTTTTTTTTTTACAGACCACCACCCCTCTAGGTGATACTTTACAGGCTGCCTTTGCCTTCACTTTGAACCAGCCAGAGATCAGGTAGCTATATTAGTATAAGCCTTAGCTTGATCCAAAACATTTTTCTTACAAGAAAGGTTTAATTAGCCTTGCCTCCACACAATGCTACTCATGGCCAAATGCCTTTCAGTTTCAAGCTGGGTAACAAATCTATGTAATGTTAGAGAATGCTTATATCTGTCTGCGAAATATTAGTTGCATTTGCTGTTGGATCAGGTAGGAATGTGAATGGAAACAGATATATCATGTACATTAAGCAGCATGTAAACAGTCTTTCTCCAAGCCCTGACTGTTATAGTTAAAGGCATAACAGTAGGACATGCATCTTCAAAACCAAAGAGTTCCAAAATGCACTGTGAAATAAAACTGGTATTAGTCTTGCAAGAGACATGTAACATCATTTAAAAGAAGACAGGTACCCCAAAACAGCTATTCTTTCCATCAGTGTCGCTAGATGAGGAGGCTTAGCACTTTCTCCATATATTATATAGTGTGTGTATATATATAATATATACATTTTTGGTTTTATGTATATATGTATATATATATATGTGTGTATTATATATCCTAATATATGCCTCAGTGACAGAAGGTTTATTGTTAACCATCCAAACAGAGCAGAGAATACAACCGACCTTTATTATCTCCTCTCATCCCAATTTCTTACATACTATGGTTACCTTTATCTGAAAACCGAATATTCCCTTCTAACAGTGGTGGTGTCTTTCACAAGTCCCTTAGACAGACTCAGAATATTTTGGGAGTTAATCATAGAATCACCATAAAATGTAGGCTGAAAAGAACCTTTGGAGGTCATCTAGTTCAAACCCTGTACAGAGGAAGGCCAAATAAAATCAAGTTGCTCATGTTATTATCCAATGGAGTTTCAAATTTCTTTTAATATTAAAAGCCTGTATGTAATTCATATTTCTCTGCAATAAGAGAGATGAAAAATTTCTTAGACAATATAAAATAGTAATCAGTGATACAACATAGCATCAAGGTATTTAAAATAACTGAATAGAACTGTCACTCTTTTTGTGAAACTCTTCCATCATTAATCCAGAACACAGGCTAGGATAAGTGTGGGGTTTTTTTTCTTCTCCATAATTTCCTTTGCAGAAACAACAAAATATCAGATAATTTCCTACTCTTAACAGCTCTTAACAGCTGGATACTAGACCAACGTATATGAAATTTGATCATAATGCCTGATTGTTTGAAAGGTAGTTTATTTCACCCTATTTTGTGAATTGCACCAAAAAAGAAACATGTACTGTCTTATGACAAGATGAAAGCAATGATGGAATTTATCCTTTAGAGATATAAAGATGAATCCTAGAGAAAATGATAACAATCATTATGCAACTCAATCAAACCCAATGTATAAAAGCAGACACACTTTGTTTCCTGTCATGATCCCCACCCGCCTCCTTGAAATTCCAAAATACTACTAAAAGATCATGCTCATCTTTACCAAGTTTACCAGACAAAACTTGTGTTTTTGTCCCTCCTTTCTTCCTATGTCTATTCTCTCATTAAGAATCAAAGGAATATGAAGCAGGTACAACATTTTATTCTACCTTTTCTCCTGTGCAACAGCAAAAACGTGGATTCCTACACATGTAAACAATGTAAGGACACAGCCTGACATCTGAGGTTGGACAGGAGAGCTGACCCTCAGGTGACTGATGTAAACATTATAGTTGTGTTATAAAGTGCTGCTTGCATAGAGAGACAGACGGAAATATTGTCTACACAGACAGACATATTATCTACGTGAGATGGACATATAGTCTGCTAGAGGCAGGTAGGTTACCATAGGAAATATCGGAATAAATATAGTAATAATAACTTAGGTAGCTAGAGTCAGGCTGTAGAGATTTAACTGTATGCATGAGTGCGGCCACATGTAACTATTTAGATACTGCTTGTAATAAACTTGGCTGATGTGTGAACCCTTCATGGAGTCAGCGTAATCCCAGTGTTACATACTCCCATCTTTTATCTTTTGGCATGATTATACATACCTAAAACATGACACTTTCAAGAAATCACATTATTTTAATATTCAGAATGAATAAAAATTAAAGATAAGAAAATATGTCAACACCAGACTCCACAAGACTAAAAACAAAGCCACATCAGTAACATTTGAGAAAAGAAATTAGCACTGGATTTTTCCAGATGACCTCCTGTGGCATCACAGCAACAAAGTTATGCACAGCTTCACACATATGAAGGGGCCCTCTGAGGGCTCTGCTTACTGATCTCTAGAAGAAAAGGTCACAGGCTATGTTGGAGGGATTTTCAGCAGGGCTAAAAGGCAGGAAACAGTTGGAAGGAATGAAGAAATGTTTCACAGGCATTAATAAAAATTTTATTTGGTTTGCATGTGAAGTTGTGTAACCAATCTGCTTGTATAACTATCCAACATATAAGCTCAACAGAACTACATTGTTCTAAAGCATTTGCATTTTAGAATGACCATTAGTTATTCAGTAAGATACATACATATAAGCAGTGTTTTATTTCGCTCTCTAAGGAAGAAAATGAAGCACTTCAATATAAACTCACAAAATTATTATTCAAGAAGAGAGAAAGCAGTCAGCAGTTGAAAGCATTAAGAAACCATGAAATATTTATTACTGATAAAAACCACGCTCTCTTCCAGGGACTCTAACCAAGCACCTCCTCTTTAAGAAAGAACATTGTTTCTAATTTCACTCTTAAGGTAGCATTGTTATGGTTACAAGACAGGGGAGGGAGCTACAGCAATGACTATTTATACCATTATGTCACCTGAAGGGGCCACTCTGCCCACACGGTGCAGGGAGTTGGAGAGAGGGGTTTTCCACAGGTCAGAGTTGTTCTGAGGCCTCAGCTACCGCCAGTAACCGTCCCTACTTTGCTGGGACAGCAACAAAGCTGGGAGCCCTTGCCTCGCTGCTCACACGCCCACCGGAGCACCCCTGGAGCACCGCCTGGGACCGCCTGGGACCGCCACTGCCGCTCTCTCGCCGCTCACCCACTGCTGGATGGATGCCCCTGCCACTCGCCCACCACCCACTTGCCACATGGAACCACTGGCATCCCAGGAGCCCCTGCTGCCTCTCCAGAGTCTAGCCAAGCCAAGTAGGCCAACACACCATGCCAGAAGCAACACATGGCAGGGAATAAGAGACTCCGAACTAATACCACTGACACAGTTAAGACCTGAACTGTTGGAGTAAGGTCATTTAGTTTTATTAACAAATGAATAGCTTGGCGATGGCTCTGAGATAGCTGTGATCAAGCCAGGAGCCATGGCCTTTGCAAGTGGTAACAAGGTGACCTACTGGACAAAACTTAGCCAACCAACCAAAAGTTAACTATTTTGTTGCTCAGTTACTGTTTTCCATATATGGAAGTGTTCTTAGAAAGATCTGGAGAGAGAACTGAGAAGCATGACAGAGAACTGAAAAGACAGAGAGAGAACTGAAAAGACAACCATGAGGACACTATGACAGAACTATGAGATAGAGCCATGATAAAGAACCCTGGACGTCAACTATGTATGTAAGTGTGTGTGGCATGCAAGATATACAGATGTAAAAATTAATATTAATAAAAGTCTTTGGTTAAGTCTTCGAGACTAATAACTGAAGAGATATATAAATCTAAATGCCACACTTAACCTAACTGCATGACATAGAGTGGCCAGTTTAGTAGTGTAACTCTGTGAGCACCACAGTTTTCCCGAGTTTTTGATCTCTTCTCTGTTGTGATCAGTGACAGGACCCAACAGAATGGCCTGAAGTTGTGTCAGAGGAGGTCTAGGTTGAATATTAGGAAAAGGTTCTTCACCCAGAGGGTGGCTGCGCGCTGGAACAGGCTCCCCAGGTTCAGTGGTCAAAACACCAAGCCTGACAGACTTCGAGAAGCATTTGAATGATACTCTCAGGCACATGGTGTGACTCTTGGGGATGGTCCTGTGAAGGGCTAAGCGTTGGACTCAATGATCCTTGTGTGTCCCATCCAACTCAGCATATTCTGTCGTATTCTCTTATTTTTTTTAGTTGGGCAGACAGGGGTGGTTGATGGGGAGTACCCTCCACCATTCTCTTTCCCCTTTGTTCCTAGGGGTCCACATGACAGGGTGAATTCCCTTTTTTTGTGGGTAAGCCATTTCCCTTGTATCTTTGTGGTGCTGCTATTTTTCCTTGTTACTAAACTTATTTTTTTACATACAACCTCCTCGCATTTTTTGTCTCTTTGTATTGGGGGGGGAATAAAAGGGGAGGGAGTTCATTTTATTTGAGCTCCTTCCCCAATATCTGTCTTTAAACCAAGACATTCAGGGATTTAGAGGAATATTTATATAGATTCCTAAAAGTAATTGAGAAAATATTCAGCACTTTAGAATAGTGAATTGTGAATTAAGTCTGCATTTGACTCATGCTCCTATTAATCTCTCCTCTAAAATGATACTGACTTGTAGTGGCATTTTGAAACATTCATCTGGGTATCTTGTTTTCTCTTTTCATTGTCAAAGCTTTGGAAACTTCTGACTGAATAATAGCATTGCACTGCATACACTGATTTTTCACCGATGAAAAAAAAAAAGCATATACAATTCTTTATACTGCTTTTTTTTCCCACAAATGTAGCTACCAGTTCAAAATGATAAACTGACTACAGAAAAATGTGTGTGATAAGTACATGATTTGGAGCTCTTGCCAGCACTCTCCCACAGTGGGCTGGTGGTAATCATTCACTTTTCATCACTATCTCATTCTACACTTAGTATGTGAGCTTTGGTACCCTTTTCTAGCTGCATGTCCTACATAAAATCTGAAGTTAAGATCTCCTCCAGCCTCACTGATACTTCTCCTATATATCACAAAGACAGTACTGAAAATTATACCAGTATGGAACCAGCTCCAGCAGCAGGCAAAGTAGAAGAGGTCTCTCACAGCTTGGTTCTGTTGTATCAGAAAAGAGATGAACTGGCTGTGCCTGCCCAGCTGGTCACTGGCCTCTATATACACTACTTTGCCTACTGCTGCCAAAGGACCAAGGGGGAAAGGACGCATCTCTCTTTCCAGTAGTACTAGCATCGATGGCAGCAGAAAGTCACTCCTGTTTCCACCTCTTCCTATACCTCCTGTTTCCAGAAGAACAACCCTTCATCCAGGGACTGACACTCCCCCATCACCCTGGCAGGTCCCTATCAGAGAATAGTAATGAGTGATGGAAGAAGCAGGTGTGCAAGAGGAGGCAGATGACTGTGTGGGGCAAGGGATGTGTTGGTCAAAAAATAAGATGTTGGGAGAACTGGACACAGGTTGGGTTAGGGGAGAGAAAAAAAGAGATACTTTAAGTCTTCTGAAACCCTGGGACTCCTCCTGCCTCTAATAGTAGTTCCTAGGTTCTTTTCCACCAGTTTAGTTCTTGATTAAACTCTGCCAAGCCCTTTCAGTTGCTTCTGCCACCAATCAATAAAAGTAATATTGCTACTGCCAACAGAAGAATTAAACTGCGGAAGAAAGGATGTCTGATTCCATAGGCAGCTTCCTTTGTCTTCTTACTCTTTGCCCATTATTTGCTAATTTTCATGCTTGTCTAATTTAACATCCTATTCCATTGCCTCAAATGACATTTTGCTCACAAAATTCATGTGTCTATATGCCCATAATCATACTGTATGCCCATAATCATACTGTATGCCAAAGTCTCCTAATCACTCTTGTCAGAAACGGAAAACAGTACAACTTAGAAGAGCACAAGAAGTAGATACCAGAGTTCTATAAGCTGTGCCCTTTCAAGTTACTGTTTTACAGGACAGCAGGTCAACAGCACCACTAACTCCCATTCTTCCACTTCTGTGGTACAGTTTGGAGCATCTCTCAAAAATTCCTAAAGATGCATAATTTTTTCCATACAAATCCATATGAGTTTGGTTCATATACCATCACTTATTTGGAATAGCCCATAACCTGTCTTTCTCCTGTGTTCAAGCAACTCATACCTGAAATCCATAACATCAGTTTACAAACTTGGAGCAGGTCCTAACATTACACTTTTTCCTAGAAATACCTCAGTTGTTCTTGTATTTACTTCATCTTTTCTGGAACTTCCTTTCCACAAAGCTTCTACTTTGACAGGTAGGAAAATCAACTAGTATGTTACTAACTTTTACTGGATGCATCTGTACATGATGTATACCTTCTGACTGATTTTACAATCTTTACCCCAACCTGCAGCCCTCACTATGTAAAAAAGTAAACCATGAACTAACTGTGAACTATCCCTATTATGTTTTCTTCACTATCTCTGGAAATAACTAGAGTGAAACAAAACCCTTAACATCTACACACTGTTTTCTGGAAGGACAATAAATGTGCCCAAGATTCAAGAACTAGCATATTCTAGGTGATTTAGGGAGATTTGAAGACCCATTCCATTCACACCAGAGGCTAATCAAGTTTCTAAAACAGATCCCAACAAGTTCAAGGGTGAGGAAAAAGACAGATACGCCATGAGAAGGAACAAGGACCTTGGCTGTGACAGCAGGCAAAGGCTGTAGGCACTCATTGCAGGAAACTGTACAAGAGCAGCTCTGAGCAGCTCTGACAAAGGACGGTTTAAAGATGTGTTCTCCATGAGAAAGCCTTGTGACCGTCATGGGACCCTGAGCCACCAGTGAATGCCCAGCAGGTCAAAAAATGAGCAGCTGATGTTGCACACGCACTTTATGACCTTGTTTCAATTGATACCTCTGTGTGTCTTTTGCACTATTGTTCCTTTTTAGAAGGTCTTCACGTAGTACATGCAAATGATAAGAATAAGTGTTCATATGCCCCAGAGAAGGAACACATTCAGGGACTGTGGCAAGTGAATTTTACATCTTGTCCCACATATTTAGTGTTCTGCAAAGCTGTTTGAATATATTACTGGAGTAGGCTGCTGGTTTACTTGCCAGGGAAATTGGCTGCAGCTAGGAGAAAGTCCACCAAATTAGATCTCCTCCTACTCCCAACCCTAAAAGAGACAAATAAAACTGTGTTTATAATTTTGCCTAACAAAAGTCTGTCTTTGTGGTCTGAACAGAATAGACACTACCACTCCAATTCCACAGAAGATGCTTTACCAGATGTTGTAACACTGGCAATTTTTAAATTGTCTTTCACAAGGCACACTATGATACCAGTAAAACCCTAACCTGCTGTTTGGAAAGTTATCTACAAAAGATTACAAATGACATTTTAACAGAGAGAAAAGTGTCTGAAGACAGTGTGTAGGTCAAACAAATCAACCAATTTAATTTCTTCCTCTCTGCCATTCTAACTGGTTCAACTACAGATGGCATGATGTTATCCCCCTCCAAGTCAGTTTGCTCACTGTCTCCATCAAAGCTTAATTGAAAGAAGTGGATCCTATAATTTAAAATGAAATAGGCTCAGCAGGTGAGCAAGCTTTGTCAAGACTGTTTACTGAGTATTGATTTCCCACCCATTGTACAAGTTACACTCCATGAGGCCACCTGCACATTAACCTGGAATACATAAAATCACTTTGGACTAACATCTGTCTATATTTGTATTTTTGGAGGATGCAGTCTCTAGTTCTTTTTCTCATCCATACGTTCAATGGCATTCATTTGGAGAGCATTCATGTTTTGTACTTACCTCACCATAAATAACTATTATTTCTATTTTAATTTTTCAGAAAGAATTTAAGATAACTACCCAGGAAAAAACTTCATATAACCTAGTGCTAAGTTAATTGTAAAAACTGCAAAGATAGTCAGACAGGCTCTCCCATGATACGAAGGAAGGAGATACTGGATGCAGCAACAGCAGAATGGCTTACTGTGGCCTGGAAGCTTCTGCTTGATCTGTCTGAAGCTTCTCACCCCCTTCCACTTCCATGGTGCAGTAGACAATCCGATTGGGAGCAACTGACTTTAAACCTTGCACCTCCATTATAACAATCTGAGGAAAATAAAGCAAATAGTTTATTCTTCAGGAAAAAAATTGCATAGCATAGCTATTGCAATACTAAGATCCACACAGGTAAAAAAAAAAGAAATTAAAACAAAAAAAATTCCCAAACTCTCAAAGTGCGCTCACTCAAATCTCAACAGAGTTTTGATTTTGTCTTCCATTTCCACTTTCAACAACATATAGTACAAATTGAAATTTTTGCTTTATTTCTACTTGGACAATGACCAAAAAATCACTCCAATCATAATTTAAATGCCAATAGAGAAATTTGAGACTAATGTCCGAATATAATTCTAAATCTTAATATATGAGGAAATGTATCTTTTAATCAGTCATCTAAGTGAATATTTATAGAACGAATAGGTTACTAAGTCAGAGTGTAAACAAGTAAGTACATTAATCCCATCTTGACAGGTAAACCATAGTGCTGTGTCACTGAAGGTTGCAACCCTTTAATCTCAGAAGTAATTTGGTGTTGTGCTGAGCATGAGACAGGTCAGAGCATCATTATCAACTCCTGTAAATTTTTTCCCCACTAGATATGTCTTCTTCTCTCAGTGCAGTAATTACAGTCAGTTTCAGCATGCATATAGGGAGGAGGGAGAAGAGAAAGAAAAAGCCACTGCTACCAGCTGTGCCCTGAGAGTTTTCCTCACCAGGGAAATTATGAGCTTGGCAGATCCCATATATTTTCACCTCCTCTAGACTACTCAGTTACAGCTCAGAAAAGTCAAATGCAGCCCTACTTTAAATGCTCTCTGCCATTTATAAATCTTAACAGCTTCTCACAGTGTGAAATTATTGGAATTTTTGCACTTCAGATGTTTCTAATTCAGACAAGACTTGAGAATAGTCAGGTTCCCCTGCTTGCTTTAGAAAAGCTGCTTTTCTTGCCAGTTCCATTTGGGCCTATGCGAAGAAACTGGGAAAAATGTACTCCATTATCAAGAGAAGCTGTCCTCAACTGAACCTTACATGTAAACCAACATTTGTTTAATTTGTTTTAAAGGTGCCAGAACTAATGACTACTTTTGGTCTCATTAGAGCAATTGGTTTCTTAGGTCTGCAAACAACTACTAAAATATTTTGCCATTAAACACTTTGAAAATTTGCCACTTTGTTCCAATTCAAGTAAGTTAAGGCAGGCTTCACCTCAGGTCTAAAATCCTTTGTACTTTAAAACTCCCAGAACCTTAGTAATAGTTAAATATCCTGTTAAATTGCTAGTTCGTAAGTATTACACTGAAATAACAGTCATTGATCATTTAGAACATTTTTATAATTAGTCATAAATTATCAACACTGCCTATTATGCTTTATAAGTAATAACATCAATTCAGGGAGAATAACACAGTCATCCCTCTTTTCCATCTTTTGTTGTCCAGGAATTTAAGTAGTTAACAAAGTGATCAATGACCACTGAGAGACTGCACTAGAGATGCTTCTAGATAATACTGCCTATACAGTCTTTCCACATACCAAAATGTATGTCCTTGCTGAATGAAGACTTCGTGTTTATTCACTTTTATGTTGATACTTTTCCTGAGTTTCCAACTTGATTGCACAGTACATTTTAATTTGGTAACAATTCCGGATTCCAGCAATGGAAAAAAGCTGCATTTCATTCCTTCCAAAGGAGCGTCACTAGCGGATGTACATTAGCTCATTAGCTGATAAATAGTTTCCTAAATGCTCGTCTATTTCTGAAACTGTCTGTCAGCTGAAGAATATAAATGTGTAAGTCTTCTACTACCATGATTTTTTTTTTTTTTACATTTCTGCAAATAGGATATTTGAGGAAACATCCAACTTGTAAAAACGGTCATTGTTGCCTGCAGTAATGCTCAGGGGTGTCTATAACCTTAGTTAACAAGGTCCACTCCCACCAGAACTTTATAAATATTACTGGTATTTTTTGCTGTTCATAATAAAAACATGCAGCAGCACCATGAACTCTGGCCACTTTACTCCCCATCCAGAAACTTTAAACAAGTTCTTTCAGTCATCCTAATGCTTAGACATGTTGTAGATTTCCTGTTCATTCATGTGCATGTGCAGCAGCCCTCAGCAGCAATTTTGCTGGTTATCTTACAATTAGTTGAGCCACCCCACAAGACACAACATGGGTATGTTTATGTGTTATTAAAGAAATGTGAAATGATGCATATATGACCTCACATTTTCAAAAAATTAAGTATTCTGTTTTCAAGGAAATCCAATTAGCCTTTCTTACTTGGCCATTTGCATGGAAAAACATCACATCTTCCACATTTCTGTCTTCATTAATATCAGTTCAATTGTTAAACATGGTTAATACCATGTTTAAAGCGAAAATCTGCCCTACTAAAGACTATCACATGTAGAATAGTACTTTAATTCTTTGTCTTGCACAGGATGAACTGTAGATAACTTACATTGCAGAACATCTCTTTATCCATAATGGAGAAAAAGAAAAAAAAACATAGTTCACTGACCTAATAGTCCACATTTCTGGTGGGAGAGAGGATGGCTATAAACAAAGCAAAGCTGTTCCAAATTTATCAGAAATGATATCTCCTGTCAATTTTATTTCATGATCGTTTCAAACTTTTACTATGTTTTTCCCCTAAATATCACAGAATTTTTAGTACGTAATTAGTTCTCTCTAGAGGCACATAGAAAGGTTTTCTTCTTGCATTCTTCACCAAACAAAATTTCTTTAAGACACAAAAACATTATTGCCAAACTATTTCAGGTACTTTTTAAGTGCTTCAGAACTACTCTTTGGTAATACTCTTCATGGACCATTCAAGGCTTGGTATTCCACTTGAGGCAGATACAGCACATGCGATGTGGGCACACAGGATACAGCACAAGAGTTATAAATATTTCATCTTTTCGTATGCTTCAGTACCAAGGCCTGCACTCCAGTTTCACATGTTTGATGAAATAATACCTTTTAGCATATAGAATGATGGATCTTACTACTCTTCGAAAGCTGATGTTGGACTTTTTACATTATTAGTTAGTAATATTAAAACTGCATACACTGGGATAAGTAATTTCTCTGTTATACAAAGAATTTAACCTTTTCTGTTGTCCATTTTTTACAAGTTTTTAATTCTATGTCTTTAATGATGACATGGGGAAAAATGATATGAATTTTTAACAACATATGAAAAAAACTGATGCTTGTTTCACTTAAGAAAAAACATTTAAAAGATAAAGAGTTAGGGTTTTATTATTCAAATATATTATTGAAATATTATTGAAATATTTATTCTGTAACATTATTTGTTGTCTTAAACAAACTAAAGCCACTTCAAGTGCATAGCACAAATGTGGCACCTTCTGACCAACAAATACATAATGTACACTCAGGTAATGTTTTGCTTGTATTATTGAAAGAGGGATAAGCATTTCCCAGTATGAACATTTGTGGAATTGGACTTGAGTTATGATAGACAGGAAATGTCCAAGGCCAGGTTGGATGGACTTTGAGCAAACTGGTCTCGTAGAAGATGCCCTTACCCACGGAAGAGGGAGTTGGAACTAGATAATCTCTAAGGTCCCTTCCAATCCAAACCATTATATGACCCTATTCTGTGAACAGATGTGTTTAAATAACTCATTGTATTTGTGGTTTCCATTTGAAGTCAGTTTTCCTATATATGGACTAGGAGTGCATTCCTACAGGTCAGATTTCCTGCACAGTCCCAAAAAAGTAAGACAGCTTCTTGAGGAAAACTCAGAAATTCATAAAAAACAAATGTCTGTGTTTATTCTTTAAATGCTTACAGTGAGAAAATGCTACTTTTTTATAAAATTCTATGACTGAGTTCTGGATAACAATAGTGTTTCATTATTACATTTAAAACTGCACTTAGTTATTAAATGCAGTGAAATTATTTAAAGTTACTTTTGTGTGGGAGGTTCAACTGCACACACACTGTGTGGGCCCAAATGCAACTACCGTTGTCAGAGGAAAATGCAATATTCATTTATAGAATACGGATGTATTCTAAATCCTAACTACCAAAGACACAAAGCATAACTTACTTCTTTAACATAACATTTTAAAATTAACAAGAAAGGACTAGCAAGAAAAAAAGCAGCAAGACAACTATTCTAGCAATTTAAACCATCAACAAGTTTTCCGTGAAATTTGTGATTACCTCTAATGTGAAGGAGAGGACCACATCAGACTTCGACAGCTGAACTTCATTTTCATCTCCTATGTCCAAGAATGCAGAATTCTGTGATCGCTTTAATTTCTGCAGTTTAAATTCTGGCCCACCTTTAGACACTGGCAGACTTTCCAAATTTGCCATCAGCAAATTCACTGAAGACCGCAACTCTTCTATGTACATGTTCTCCATTTCCCTTGATACAAATTTTGGGAATTTTTTTTCCTTGGAAAATATATTTTAAAAGTTAGGGAGTAAAAAAAAAATTTTCCTTAATTATACATTATGTTAATTTGCCAATTTGCTATCAGTTAAGAGATAATAAATAAAAATAAAAGGCATAATTCCAGTGTCTATTTTTATGTCTTCAAAACAGAAATGGGAAGGCTAATCCTGTCCCATAAATACAGTTAATTTTGACACAAAGAAATAATTTACAAATGGAACCTTCTGCATGCCCCCAAATCATTTAACCATAAACCCAGGTTGAATAACTACAAATTAGGTATTTTTAATACAGGTATTTTAAGCATAGCAATTGATAATATACCTTTAGTATCACCTTCAATATTTTATAAATTGAAAAAATGACCTGTCCACTAATATTTTTGTTACTTCATCCATTTCCCATGCTATCAAAAATAAGTCAATCACATTCATGTTTCTAATATAAAGCTGCCAAACTAGAACAATGACAAGAAATTCCTATAGTTGTTTACCTCTATTTTTAATAATAGGTCATTCATTTTGAAAGTAATGTTGAATTATTACACACAGAATTCTTAAAAATAATAATCTCTCTCCTAAACAATAGAGAGAACTTAAAAATCAATTTTTTTATTCTGTAGGAGTTGGAGAATAGTATTTAAATATTGCGTTTATAACAAAGAAGGAACATATACACACATATAATGCATATATGAGCACATGCAGAGCCAATTTTATATTTCTACAAACATTGAGCATTGGGCTTTTGGGAGAATGTCATTCCAGATTAAACAAATATGCAAATTATTCTAGAATTTGTTTTACATATAAATGAGAGACAAACACCATTCCTCATGTATTGTCTGCAGAGACAGGCAGACCTTGCTCCAAAATCAGACAATTTTTATCGTTATCTGTTATAAGACGCATCATATAATGTTTTACATTAAAACCTTTACAGTTGATTTTGTTTCAATAACAAAGACCAAGCAAATTGACTGTGACCCAAAATACCTGTAGCAAGTCCAGTTGTCTGGCTCATCACAACATTACAGTGCCAGTATATTACAGATTGAAAAAGAAAAAAATGAATTAAAAAGTAATTTATAGTTGGAGATTTAAAACACATGACAGTGTTCAAGGTTCTACAGCAAAAAAAAACCCCTGTGTTTTTCAAACTATACCTTATCTTGTGAGAATCATTCAAATAATATGTCAACACAGAAGACAGATAAGACAGACTGTTACTGTTAAAAGTTTGTTCCTCTTGTTAAGATGTTTCTTCCACCCCAACGTAAAAATTGAGGAAAACTGGACTAACTGATAAAGGAAATGTAAGATCACACACTATGACTTTCCAAAACCAAGTTTTGCTTTCTCCCTGTGTAAAAATTGACACAGATACTCCAAAACAGAAAGAAATTCATCTACTAGACTCGGGATTTCAAAGGATCTGCTTAATTTTAGAATCAGAAAGAGAAAACACACACTATGGATCATTCCACTCAAACTCATCTGAAGATATCTTTTTGGTACAAGAAAGCAACCACTTACCCTTGCCATTTGTTCTGCCAATTGTAGTCGTCCATCTAGTTCCCGTCTGATCTGGGCTGCTTGCTCATCTCCATTATCCAACTTGGATAGAGAACAAAAATAAATCTAGCTGTGAGAAATGCACTCAATTTCAACTTTATAGCAAGTAATGTAGATAAAAACAAAAGAAATTAATTTTCATCTTAAAAGCAGTGAACCACCAAGCAAATAAACAGATTTGAGGCTTACCAAGACGAAAGAAATAAAATGGCCACCAGTTAGTCATAGCAGTCAGGGCCTCTGAAAGGAAGTCAGTGCTCCCTTGCAGTTTTAATACTCAGGATAAACAGAAGAAGCACTGTTTCTTCATGAAAATAGTAGCTAAAACCACTTCTCCATGAAGCAGAAAACTGGAATGACAGACTGGCTTAGAAAATGTTTTCAAGGAAATTTACTCTTTGGTGCCATGAGTTTGTCTATAGGCATATATAGGTATAGGAAAAGAAAACTGTGACTATGTCTTCTGAGAACGGTATTATTTCACTTAGATAGTTCTTTTCTCCCAATACTGCCCAACTGCTCACATCAAGGCATATCCAATTTTTGAACTTTCAACATTTTCATAGCTAGAGAATAGTCAGGACTAACCATCTGACTTCCATCAGGGAGGTAAAGAGGAAGACAGATATCTTCACCTGAACAGAGCAGCTGGGTCCCAACAGAAAGTGGACTTCCCAATTCATTTTTCACCTGTTTACTTAAGGGCAGTGGGCGATGTGAGAGACCAGATCCATATCTCACTAGATCATTTAGTTATTGTATTGGATCAACCATCTTGTGTGTGTGTGTGTGTGTGTGTCAGGTTAGGGGCCTGTAGTGGTTTGACTCTGGTTGGACGCCAGGTACCCACTAAAGCCATTCGCTCACGTCCTTCTGCAAACGGGCAGAGGAGAGAAAATATAACAAAAGGTTTCATGAGTTAAGGACCATAAGAGATCTGATCACCATTACGGCCCCCCCCTCCTTTCAAATTCTACCTCCTCTCCCCCAGCAGTGCAGGGAGACTGGGAAGGAGGGTTATGGTCAGTTGTTGTTTCTACCACTGCTCGGAGAGAAGAGTCCTCCCCCTGCTTCCCGTGGGATCCTTCCCACTGGAAACAGTCCTTTAAAAGTAAACCACAGGAGAAATTAATCCAATTTGAACCCACAAGTCAGAGCTACAATTTTACTAATAAAGATCACAATACATATAATGACACAAGATAACAAAACTGCTTTGACCCACAAGAACAAAGTACAACCCAGCCCCCTGGCACAGGGACAGCACAGTGCTCCTGAGGCCCTGCCTCAGCACTGTGTGGTGCCCCTGGGTGCAGAGAAGAAGGAAAGGAAAAAACTGGTAGTTGGGATGATGGTCCTGTTGAAGGCAGCAGTTCTGTTGAAGAAATGGTAGCAGTCTCCTC
>WEIV01008294.1:0-172219 GCA_013390005.1 Calyptomena viridis
CTGTTGAGAACCCAACTGTGCTGATATGGGTAAGACTGATGACATTTTTGCATTGGTAGCAGTGCATTTTGAATGCTCTGTTAATGTACTGTTCCATATTCATGGGGGCTTTGCAGTAATGTCTGTTATGGTTAAAAACAACAGCAACAGAACTTTTTCATCAGTATTGGAATTAATGAAGCCTAGTTCATACTGACACTGTTGCAGCTCCCTCTGGTGCAACAACCCACATCTGCCCACAGTGCTTGCAGTTCCATTGCACATTCCCTGCTCCTCAGCAGGCACAAGTGTTCTGTCTTCCCTCGGTGTCTGTGCTGGGAGGCAGCATGTGCTGGGCTGGTGCTGAGTGATGTGTGCTGAAATACACGTGACAACTGGGAACCACAAACCAAATAAGGGGCCTGGAGGGGACAGAAAGGAGCAGACACAGTCTCACCCCTTTAGACAGGCTTAGTCTCAGGCTTATTTATTGAGATCTTTAATTTAATGAAGCTTGTAGGAACTTGCTTATTCTTAAGGCATCTTTCTGTGTGTCAAATATCACTGAAATCAGTGCAAAATCAATTAAATTGGATTGAACCAGACCAGACTGTACCATGAGATCTCAAATCTGATAGATTCCAGTCTGCTTGAGAACCATGGACCGAAAGCAGCAAGGTTGTAAATTTGAAAGGAGCTGCAAAGTCTTCCCACCGTGATGATACTGTGTCAGTGACTTGACTCATTAATTAACATGATTGTTAATTAATCCTGCAAACCTTTGGCATGCAAGGATTCCAAAGGCAAAATCAATATATGTTGCCCATTTTTTCTACTTTAGATGAAGATCCACTATTGCATTTCGGACACATTTTTCTTCTTTGCAGTTTAAATTAACAGTTTCCAGGCCATTGTAAATTGTTCTTCTCCTGTAATTTCTTCTTGCTTCTGAATATTTTTGTTGAAAAGGCAAGACACAATCCCTGATTGTGTGTTTTTCTGTTGCTATGTTATGTATCTAGTGGAAATATGCTCTTACCCATTTACTGAAAGATAGGTAAACTATCTTTTGCCATTTACCCTAAAACCTTCTTCCTACTCCAAAGCAAAATCATCCATAAAAAAATGTCATTTCTATGTTCATTTACAGGTGACAATTGGAGGTGATATCCCCAGGAAAACATTCTTCTCTCGTATTTTGATATATGTGAAAATCTCAGCTCCTGTGTTGAGCATTCTTGAAATCTTGTAATTATTTATCAAACTGTTCCCTTTACCATTTTCATACATATGTCTCTTCCATTATGTTTTTAGGCAATCCTACTTATATCAATAATACTTCTCCTTTGAGAGGAGGGCGTTTGTAGGTGAAAAAAATGATTTCTGTTACTTTACCAGCATGAGTGGTGACAGTTTAAATCTTCATTAACTGAAAAAGTAAAGCGAATGGAAGTAAGTAAAAAGTAGAAACTGTGGAAAAAACCTGAAGTAGTGCCTTGTAAGTGAAAATCTGCACATGCCGTGTATTTGCTTGGCTTTTGCTTTAGTTTTACTTTGTGGCTTTGGGAATAGCAGGTGGAAGAAAGGTTTCTGTACAGGTGCTTCCTACTCCTGCCATGATCCTGGGCTTTGAGGTGACTGTATCTTTAGAGTGCAAAACAAATTCTTAAATCCTGTCATTTGTACCATCTGAGTAAGAAGGGAGCAACAGACATGATGAGGGAAATGGAGAAAACAGATTGGGTACACTGATTGGGTTTTGACATCTCTTTTCTGTTTTGTTTGGGGTTTTGATTAAAATTTCCCTTAAATTATCAGCGCTCTGAAATCTTGGAGGCTTGGTGAGTAACCTCATGTAGTGCTGGTTGTACTTACAAGAATGTGTGTTTAGAGTTATGATCCTCTTCCTCTTCTAGTCCAGGGAAATCCTACTGATTTATAAGGGAGTGAAACTGCCTTGTTACTCCACAGCAGATTGTAGCACTTTCAGCTCCATTCCAGGTATCCTGGAATGTCACCTTTCAGAAATACTTTTTCACTCCTTTTCCTGATTATCATGGCATTTTAGTAGTATTGAACCTACAAATGTGTAAAATGTTTGCTTCTGTGAGTCCATTTATTTTCTGTGTTGCATTACTGCTCCTGCTGTAACCATTTCTTCTGGAACCCAAGCTGAAAAACCCATTTGTGTTAATACATCTCTGAAGTTGCCTGTAGCTCCTGCTGTGTGTCCAGCTCTGTATCAGCCTTAGTGACTGTGATTGTTACACAGCACAGTGGCCTCTTGTCAAGATTTGGGAGGCTTCACAGAGGTGCTGCAGGGTCCTGTGTCCCTGTAACCAGAAGATGATTCCCCTGGGAAGATCATCCCATTTCTAGGAACATATTTGTTAGGGAGAAATACTTCTTATTTCTTTTGGGGGGGCTTGGTTAGAAATTTTCCATGACTTACTATTACATTCTCCTGAAGTTGTGTTCTGTATGGCAGGTCCACATGGCCCTTTTGGTCGTTTGGGGGCTTGTTGGGAACTGAGGCACAGGGGGATGTGGCACAGCCTCCACATCTGGTCCCACTGCCCTTCCAGTGCTGCTCCTGCTTTACAAGATGGGATGAAGCTGCAGGCATGGGATGGAGGATTCATTTGATAAGTACTTGGTTTACAAGGACACATTGCATAAAAGAATATGTAATCTCTTTCAAGTGCAGATTTTAACAATTTACCAAGATTTTGTTCTCTTCTACCTATTTATTCATTCAGTATTACTGCATTTGGTGGCCTTTGCTTTCCAGCCATTTTGGAAAGTGTTACTTAACTGTCTGTAAAGCATATTTTATTTATATTAACAGATTGCTTGTGCAAGTCAATTTTCATCCATATTTTTCTAAGTGTTAACATTTCTTCATAGCATAATCCTACTCTTATGTTGATACATACAAGTTTTTTAACCTCTTGAATGTGGGGTCGTCATAATTTTCCTCACCTATACAAAAGTGCTAGAATCTGAGGACAGACCTCCAGAATAGGCAGGCATTACCATTTCTGCAGGCAGGGGAACTAAACAGCATGTTTTTATAGCCACATCTGCCATCATTAGATTCCCTGTGGATCCTGCCTCTGTAATGGGCCGATCAATCAGCACGTTGTTGTCATCCATTCCACCTTGAAACAGTTTATTTTCTGGTTTAAATCCAATTCTTTTAGAATTATTTTGAACAGAGCTCTCTAAAAAGGAAAACAGTTTATATCAATTAGCAGAAGCAAACATATGCTCTGTAGCTTTGCAAAGATCCTGTTTAGAATTCTCAAGTGAAGATGTACATATTTTAAAATAGAATGTAACGTCACATATGATTGTGGCAGGAGGGGAGCTGAAATGCAATCATGTTATGAATGCCACAGATGAGGCAGTGTGAAAACCTAGAAATATTGAAGTGTCACCTAATTAGTGTGAGAGGCTCTGGGACAGGCTGTGCTTTTGCAGGCCACTTTCTTTGGCTTCCGTGCCTTGCTGCCCCCGGGGCCTGGAGGCAGGAGCACGACCTGGCCCAGGGTCCTGACCTCAGTGCCCAGTGCAAGGGGCCCAGGAGCTGGCACTGCCTCGGGCTGGGCAGGGAACCACCTGCAGTAGCTTTGGTCCTTTTGGGGCCAGGAGCAGGAACAGGTAGTTGAAAAGAAGAGACAGGTGAAAATGGATTGACCAGGACATACGGCAAAAGAGGGGGAAGACATTCCAGCTTGGTCTTTGCAATTACAAAAGGGAGAGAGTAGAAGTGTGAGTGTAGGACATTTCAGGATTGGTTGGGAGTGTCTGAGGACAAGAGAAGGGGGAGACATTGTGAGAGAGGAGGAAAGATGGCATGGAAGATGGCAGAGGTCGGAAAGTAGGGAGCATGAGATGCTTGACAGCAACTGTGGTGTGAGTGTGGAGCCAGGACCTGTGTTAGGAGGAGATTTAACAAGTCTAAACACCCGGTTCTTCACTTTGGCCACAACAACCCCATGCAGAGCTGTAGGTTGGGGACAGAGTGGCTGGAGAGCAGCCAGGCACAAAGGGACCTGGGGTGCTGGTTGACAGGCAAATGAACATGAGCCACAGGGTGCCCAGGTGGCCAAGAAGGCCAGTGACATCCTGGCCTGGCTCAGGAGCAGTGTGGCAGCAGGAGCAGGGGAGGGATCCTTCCCCTGTGCTGGGCTCTGCTGAGGCCACACCTCGAGTGCTGTGTGCAGGTCTGGGCCCCTCGGTTTGGGAAGGACATGGAGGGGCTGGAGAGTGTCCAGAGCACAAGGGCTGTGGAGAGAGGCTGAGGGAGCTGGGGGTGTTCAGCCTGGAGAGGAGGAGGCTCAGGGCAGACCTGGTCACTGCCCACAACTCCCTGACAGGAGGGTGCAGCAGGGGGGGTCGGTCTCTTCTCCCAACAACCAGTGACAGAAGGAGAGGACACATCTCAAGCTGCTCCAGGGGAAGTCTAGACTGGATGTTAGGAAAAAATCTTTCACTGAAAGAGTGATCTGCCATTGGAATGGGCTGCCCAGGGAGGTGGTGGAGTCACTGTCCCTGGAAGTGTTTAAGAAGAGACTGGATGAGGCACTTGGTGCCAGGGTTTAGATGATGGGATGGTGTTGGGTCATAGGTTGGATTCGATCTCAGAGATCTTTTCCAACCTTGTTAATTCTGTGATTCTGTGAGTCATGAATGGGATATTGCTGATGTAACAATTGCCTGCCTGATAAGGCAGTCGTGTGTGTCTGTGTTCTTTGAGGCTTTTAGCCAAGAAAGAAGGGATTCTAAGGATGTGAAATAGTTGGTATTCTTAAGAAGAAAAACAAATGTCAAACATGAGGAGGTGTCATGACCATCACTCAGCATGGTTCATTTCATGAAGACAGGCTGAGAAAGTGTTCATGGGAGTTGGGCATCCCAGTTTGGTGGTACTGGTAAGTACAAGAGGAAAGCTAGGTGTGTCTGGCATTTTTCACTATTTGTAAGACATGTTTGCTCTCTAATAATTAATACTTTGTTAAGTGAAGGAAGGGCTCTTTTATGATCAAAATTGTTGTGGAGGAAAGTACAGGTGCATATCAGAGTTACTGACATGCCATGGGTAATAGACTGTGGCCCTCAGACTAATCTGAGACAAGGGAAATTTCACAATTAACATGCCCTCTCCTAAATGAGAGGAGTTGAACCAGTCCAACATGTGGTTGAAGAAACTTGAGTTAGTGTCTCCTGTGTCATTCTGATGCTCTTCAGCTGAGCTCTGAATGAGTTCATTCAATCATCATGAAAGCACTGTTTTCACCATCCTGTGGTTCTCAGCAGATGGAGATGCCCTTCAAGCTGTGTATGCACTGGAATGAGACAAGGCAAGCAGGAGGCAAACATACAGATAAGTAAAAATAGACAAGGACCCAAAGTGCATTTGCTTTTTCTCTTTAAATTTGAAATACTACTTGACAACCACTGAACATCTTGTCCTCTTTGAAGCATTTGTTTTCTATTCCATGAAGCTAATTTGGTCACATTTCAAAAAATGTTACTCTGTTCTTCATTTCTTGTTTAATGCATAGATCCCACGCACAGGGTCTCTGAATATAGCAATTAGAGTTATGAACTATAAAGGTGTTGAAATTTTGCAACAACAAATCCAATAAAGAGGATTAATTATTATTTCTTTACTATAGACAAGAGAGGGACATGTTTTTTTACCTGGCACTAAGGAATGACAGTCAGATAGACATCTGTTGCTGACTTTCATAAGCCTCCCTTCACAGTCCTGAAACACTCAAACATTCACCATTTCTTCCAGTCTTCAGGAGACAAATTCTAAGGAGTGTAATAAACCAGAGTAGATGTATTTTTAAACTGAGCTATCTCTAAGATAATCGTAGTATGTATGTCTATTACACCTCTTTTATACACAAAATATGGGTACACATGGATTTTCACCTGTGCAACTAAAGAATGTAGAGATTTAGTTCCTTTGTAAAGCACTTTAAGGGCTACTAGTGAAAATACTGTGTAAGAGCTAGGTATTATTATCTTTTATTATTTTGTTCAAGAGACTGCCAGAGGCACCTAAGGTGTGGAGTGATGTTCTTGTACTAGAGACTAGTAAAAATTCAAATAAATGACTAAAGACTTTTCATGGGTTTAATTACTTTTATACATTTGAACAATATAATCCCTAATGGAAATGTGGATGAACCTCTATTTTAACACCATTTGTTACTCTATGGAGAGTCTTAAATAGTGAGGGATTTATAAATTTTTAATTAGATTTTGATAAATCATCTTGGGGTACGTGTGTATTCTTGAAATCTGTCCCTTGAAGGAGCACAGCTCAGCAGGATGGTGCTCAGCTCTCCCCCAGCTTCAGCTGCTTGTGCAGCAGCACAGATGTTTGCTGGTGGTAAGTGCTGTTCATAAATGCCTGTGCTGGGTTTAGGTGTGGCCATGCCTTGGCCAAGTTTTTAGGTTATGACAGATTGCATCATTTTGGCTGCTTTTTAAAAATTTGTCAAATACATGCCAAAAAGTATGATTTTAAGGTGTGTGTGTACTCCCCATGGCTTAGGGCACAAGTGAATATGGGAGTGCAAATGTACCTGGTTAGATGATTGCAACTGAATGCACAAGTTATTTGTGCAGTGTTATTGAAAGTATTTGTGTAACAGACATGTACACCCAGCAGTAAATGATAGTGACTAAAATTGGAACTCCTCAGCTCGTGGGCACGTACAGGTTAGGAATACAAGTTGGAAAACAGTGTTGGAATGGTAGTAGTCTTCTAAACTACACTTCTTGAATGTGCAATTTATCATTTAGAAGGGCCTTCCATCAGAAGGTTGTTTTGGCACAGAGGTAATGATGTTGTATGTTCTGAAAGGATGGAAATGAATTGTTCTGTAGTTGCTGTGGAAATAGCTCTTTACTTAGCTTGAAAGCAGTGACAATGCAGGCTAGAATGGTGTAAAATTGTAATGAATCCTATGTAATATCAATCTGTCTTCATGACAACAGATGCAAACCTTGCAAAACTTCAGCTGGCCTGTAAAGAATATGTTGTATCACTGTGCTAACAAGCTGCTTCAATGTTTTTGTGGATTTCAAAACACTATTCAGGGCATGGAAGCTGTTTGCCCTTTTATATCTAACTGAGAGTGGGAGTAAGACTGGCTGTGACTGAAATCCTGTGCAATAAATTCGGTTTAGATTTTTATGAAGCTAGATTGCTCTTTGGAAAACTGTTTTCCATTCTGAAACGGGTTATAATTAGTGTTGTAATTGAAAACATTAGCCAAATCAAGATTTTAATTTTAACATGAATTGCACAGTATTAACTATTTTAGCATTAACCAACATGGACCATGTGTTCTTCACTCCAAATTATGGAGTGCTGTTTTAAAATGAGCAATCCACTTACTGGTAACATAACAGGGCCAATTTTACTCCTCGTGTAACATCCAACAGAAGCCTGTTGGATTTACATCACACCCTGATTTTAAGGTGTGGACTTTTTGTTTTGAAAAACAGTTTCATATTGCACTGTCCTTCCTGGGGACAGCTGTGCAATTTTGGAGTATTTTACAGCTTCACTAAAACCCTGACAACCCAGGTCTGATCCCATTCCAGAGATTCATGCTTGCCAGCCTAAGAAGAACATGGTCAATTATTTTCCTTTTAATCCCACTGCATTTCCCTGAGGAGTAAGGAGAAGAGTTACTTCATTGCCTGGCGTGTCAGGATTTTGTAAATCCACTGCTGCTATTTCAGTCATGGTGTTCATATGCATTGGGAAAGCAAATCTTGAAAGCCTTGTCTCCAGAGCTGCAGAGTGAATAAACATGCACTTGAAAAACATATTCTAACATTCAGCCAAGCACACTAAATAAATTATATTAAAGTACAAAGGAAAATCTAGCAAAAAATATACTTTTTCATCAAGTTTCATTAATTTATTACATGCTTTTCCTGGACTCTGTTTGAAATATGTCATCACAAGGACAAATCTGTGTATGGTACATGTAACATATATTGTGTATCTATGTGAACTCAGTTGCTCACAAAGAAAATACAGCTCTACAGTGTATTCACTATCCAAGACTGGCTATGATTAAGTTACTTAAGTGACGTTTTAAAAGCTTTCTGTAAAAAGGAAATTCTGTGTCAGTGAAAGGCTGCTCAATGGTCTTTTTATTTTGAGCTTTTGGGCAGAGGCCATTACCACTGTTCTTATGCATTACAAATATTTTTCATAAAATCTGATGTCCAAAGTACAGCCTGGGACATCAGTTCTGGTGAAGACTGGTGAAAATGCTCTTGCTTTGATATCCAAATAAATGTGATTGCTTTATGTGTGAGCAGAGTGTATTGTGGTTACAAACACATGACACCCACAGCTCTCGGGGAGGAGATTCAGGTGATGCATTCCCTCTTTAGACATTCTGATAAAAGGGAAATTCAGGAAAAAGAAAGAAAATGTAGCAAATAAAAATAACCACAGTTGTCTCTCAAGTTAAACCCCCATCTATTTAGCTGCTCAGTGGTATAGCTGAGTCAGCCTACTTTTTTTTTTTAATTTCCTTGCTGCTGGGAGATGAGGTTTGACCACACGCCCCAAGGTCTGTTTGGTGACCCAGTACTAGTGACAGCTGTGCCTGCTTTGCTGAGCTGCCTTGGGGAAGGACTTCTTAGATAAGATTATTCCTCACACTACACTATAGAAAAGAAAGCTACTAATCTGTTTGATTAAAACTGGAACCCTGGCCTGCATCTCTTGCTGTAGCCCCACTAAATTAAATGAAGCTGTTCCAACTTGCATGTGCTAAATACCTTTCCTGACAATAACAAAGCAGTGAGGTGTAAAGACAGGGAAGAACCTTAGCTCTTATCCACTCTGTACCAAATATTATATGTAGCTTCACTGTGTGTTTCTTAGCCTAATTTTTCACTATGAAGTCTTAACAAAGCTTTTAGATTAGGTCTTGTTCCTCAATCTCTTGAACAGCAGCTATGGATAGTTGTACAGCTATGTGTATTTCATAGATTTTGCATAGAAAAACTGCAGTCAGCAGGCTTTTTTTCATTTATATTTATATCAGAAATCCAAGGTTTTCTGTCCAAAACAGCCCATTCTTCTATAAAGCAAATGTTGTTTTATTAAATTAAGATGTAGCTTTTAACATTCACTAAACTTTGGAATGTGAAATAATGGGCAGATCCCAAACTAGGCTTTAAAGTATTAATGATCTGCCATCTGCTGGCCTGACCTGTTTGAGCTGTTGTATTTCTAATTCCCACTGATGTAATTTTGCTGAAGTCAATGGCTTTAATATGCTCTGTGTGGTTAATGAGCTTGGGTGGGAAAAGCATCTGGGTTACTCGTGTCCTGGACCTTGTCACTGGGACTCAGGCTGGACCTGTGGGATCTGCTGGTGGCCACTTGCAAAATCAATAGGGAACTTCCCTTTGCTGAAGGAGCAAAACTTGTGCTAACCTTGTTCTAGATGAAATTTCCACCCTCATTTTTAATAAGTGGTGGTCAGAGGTTGTGTTGCCTCTTGGATGCTATTGAGATGGCTGATAATGCACTTCTACCCAAAGTTGTCATGTATCATCCCTACTTACAGCTCAAAAGCATTGAAGTAAGTGCTGAATAATTGAGATTTGTTTATATTGCTCTCCTGTCCTTCCAGTTCTTCCTTCTAGCCCAAAGGCATGGCAGATTTACAGACTGGTTCAGTCTCTAAGGGTTTAAGAGACATTGTACAGCACCTGATCTAAAGATCCTGTATTGTTTCAGGGTTACATCTTATCTAAGACTGGAATCATTTAAATGGAAAGGAAGGAGGTCAATATGATGGAATGGCTGTACATTTATTTGAATATTTAGGGGGCATGGCTTTTATACCAGTGGCATAAGTAAGTGCAGGTCAAGTGTAAGAACTGTAGCAGAACTAATGTACCATCCTTGAATATACCTTCCTAGAATATACTTTCCTTGAATACACATATTTTAGGCAATTAACAGAAAGCAGTATGTGATTTAACACTACTGACATTCAAAAGATCTAAAAAATATTCCTCTGCAGTGATTTGTTGTTGTTGTTGTTTCTTAATACTCAAATACAGCAAGAACAACAGAACTCAATATTCAGGCTGGTTATTGCATTCTGTCTTCAAAAGGGCCTTACAAGTGTTGACAACCTAACTTCATTTACCTAGGGAAAAGTGGCTGCAAAACCATGCTGGCATTTCTACCTGCCTGACTTGCTGTATGACAAACACCAAAATGCAGAAGTGTTTTGTGAGATGGATGTGGTTGTTTCATTGCACCTGGAAATCTGCACTGTCTTGGCTGAATGGCTCTGAAATGGCTGTACAACCAGGATACTGTCAGCAAACATGGATTTTTATTTCTCCACACTGGTGTTCTCTCTGCCTCAAAGAAGGAATATTCATATGTGAACACTTGAAAATCAGTATCTGTTGCCCCTGCAACTTCCTTTAGAATTACACGTGGACACACAATTTTAATAGTTCCACAAATGGGCAAGTACAATCTGATAAAGGTGGCAGAACTTCCTTCTCCTGGCCAGTTGGGAATTCCATTCTGTGCAGAAAGAGCAAATGAGAACAATCTAACCATTGTTTCCTCCAAACTTTTGTCTGGTTTCTATTGAACCCAGGGTTCATTTTTCTAACTCTACAGTTATTCATCTCCAGGGGTGGTCTTTGGTTGCACCTCTCTAACACATTTATTTCTAGATGTCAGCTGTGATATGAGAATGAGAATTCCAGAGCAAAGTCAGGCTTCCATGCCTGGGTATCCCATGGACTGTCTCTTGTGAATGTAGGTCATCACTTATTTTGCCCAACTTGCTCATAGTTTTTGCTGTAGAATGGGATTGTCGTGGGCAAATCAAAATTCTGCTGTTGTGACTATATATATATGGTTTCTGCTTTTAATTGATCCAGTCATGTATTTCAGGTTCCCTTGCTCTTATTCACCTCAAAATCTCAGCTAAGAAGTCTCTATTCAGCTGAATGATAGTGACATCTTAGGGTGTCCTCAGACTGTTAAATGAACAGAGTTCTTTTCTAGATGCTTGTACTGGGTTTCTGTGGCCAGGTTTTGGTAGCTGGGGGGCTGCAGGGGAGGCTTCTTTGAGAAGCTGCCAGAAGCTTCTCCCATGTCCAGCAGAGCCAGTGCCAGCAGCTCCAGGCCAGACCCACCACTGGCCAAGGCTGGGACAGTCAGGAGTGACAGTAATGACTCTGGGATAGCAGATTTGAGAGGGAAAAACCTGAGGGCTTAGATGAAGATGGGAGCCAGAGAACAGCAGGGTGAGAACATGTGAACAGCAATGCAGACCCCAAGGGCAGTGCAGGAGGAGGGGCAGGAGGTGCTCCAGGCACTGGAGCTGAGGCTTCTCTGCAGCCCAGGGAGGGACACAGGGACACAGAGATCCCCCTGCAGCCCAGGGAGGGACACAGGGACACAGCAGCCCAGGGCAGGCAGGGCCCAGGAAGGAGGATCCATCCAGTCCCTACTGGGAACCACTCGGTGGAATGTTGTGCGTATTTTACTCTCTCAGAATCACTCTGCTGAAACTACATAAATATAAATGTGAGTCATAAAGAAAGGAACCCTCATTTTTGTGCCAATAATAATAAATGCCAGCATATTTGAATAGCTGAGGGGAAAATTTGCTAACCCTATATTTAACCATGCACATTACAACATCTGCTGATGACAACTGTTTGTAATCTACTATTGTGCAGTTACACCAATTGTGTATAAAAAGTATATTTCTTAGGAGTCGGTTATTTTGGCTAAAGGCTCAGAACTGCCCATGTGTTTCCACTTGTGAAAATACATATGCTCATAGGTATCAGTGTTGCTTGATGGTTCCATGACTGCATGCACCATTGGGCTAATTTCACATATTTAATGTCTCTTAAAAAATGCATAATTTGAGAACATGAAACAATAATATTTTTCAAAATTCTGTGATTGAGTCAGATCAGTCTCTGCCCTGTCTTTTTACACTTGCAGCTGTTTAGTTGATGAGTTTTGTCTTTCCTTTGCATTCCAATGTGACTATTGGGAGAAAGTGGAATCTTTGTTATTTTGATTTTATTTACCTTTCTACCTGTTAGGGGATCTACCTCAACTGCATAATTATCACCAACTGATTTTGCACCTTCTGTACCTCAAAATTGAGCATTAAGTTCTTTCTTCTTAATAACTTTACACACAGGACAGTCAGATTGAGGCTTTGTTTATACCATAATTCATCGGAGCTGGGAGATTCTTAAAGCTTTTGAAGAATTGTTTGGGATTTCTGTAGCTTCATGGTACACACTGTGAGACAAATCTTCCATTTTGCAGTGATTAAACAGGTTGCTAATGTGCAGAGAAAGCTGAGAGGAAGTTATGTCCAGGAGCTGACTCTCATTGTTTCACATATTAAATTATCCATACCTTCTGAAAGAAAGCTCAGTTGTTTCTTCATTCTGTAATTTGGCCACTATGAGAAGAAATGAAAAGTGACCAATTTATTGGAAACTTGTCTGCTTTCTAGGAATGGGATTGAGACCACCAACTCATTTACAGTTGGCCTCTGAAGAGCTAGAACATGAAAATGAGTTTTGGTCACTGCTGACCTGAGGCTGAATTCTACTAGTGCTCTACAGCTGAACTGAAAAATTCCCTGTCCCCATCTCAGCTGAGGCAACCAGCCTGTGTAAAGAATTGTTGACATTTTTTGCCTGCTACAGAAAGTTGAAAGAGCAGTTGTGTATCTGGGTAATGACACAAGAAGGCTATAGATTACCTTTAGTTATATATACTCCAATAGTAATCAGATAAATGAGACTCTTTAATGGCTGATGATTGGATGAAAGCTTCTCTGATTAAAGATCAAAACTGACGGAGTATCAATCACTGCTGGGTTTGATTAAGTACCTCACTAATCCCTGGCACTGTATAATGACAATCCTGCAAGCAGGCTGATTGCTGCCTGCAAATCATTTACATTAATCAAGTGAAGGAAGAAGATTGTGGTGGAACTTGCAGGTCAAGAAGAGATGCTGATCTCGTGCTGGAAGAGCTCCATGGCCAGTGTAGCTTTGGGAAGAAAACCCAGCAGAGCTGCATTCAGTGCTGGGTTCTAAAAGCTGCTGTTACAAGCAGCCACTGTGGCTCTCACTCACCCCAGCCTGATTTCTAAGCTTGCCACAAGCATCAACAAGTCACACTTAGCAGGTAAGAAATTTCAAGTGTAAGTAGCAATTAACCTGAAATCACTCTAAATTAACAGGTGTTAGACTTCATCAAAGGAAAAGAGGTTTGCTCTTCTGACCAAACCAAAGAAACAGCAGATCTTGTCTCCTGCATATCTTTGTTATTGCATGATTTCTGGAGATTTCTTGTTATTTGAGGATGGTAAACTAAGAACCTTTGTAGTAAAATCTTTACAAGAACTGTTGTAGAAACTTTGTTAAAATAAAGCCAAGACTCAAATCTACAAATACAGTTGCCCTTATACTTCAGTCTGTGGATCTCTGGAAAAGCCTCTAGCTGTCACTTCCAGATTTCCAGGAAATACTGAAGCCCTGCTGGGATCCCAAAATGTGCTTCTCTGTAGCAAAAACCTCTTGTAGCTTAGGTGCCAATAAGGTATAACAGATACAAGAGTATACCAAATGTACCTGTATACAAAATAAAGGTAAGAGTCACCTACCAGGCTGCAGCTCTGCTGGATACAAATAGTATGAAGAAATCTGCAGGGAGGACCATATTTCATTTCTTTATTTGAAGACTGTTGTAGTTTAATGATATGGTGAGATTAAAATGAAACTAGTTGAATGTAAAAATTTGAATTAGAGGCTGAATTAAGAGAGCTAATTTTGAGTAAGTCTTGCTTTTGCATACGAGTAAGAAACCATTCTTTAAATGACAGCTTTTTAATTATATCAGCTATAATAATCCCTTAATGGGATACTTTGTGGCAGGCATATTCAGATGTGAGCAAGGCACAGGTTTGTTCCTTTTGAAGAATAAAGACACATCTTTACCCCCCTTTCTTCCCCAGTTGCTCCTTCCTTAATCTAGAAAAGCCTCAAAATAGCTTGATTTCTTAAAAACTAATTTTCCAATGAATGAGAAGATACCTAATAGTGAAAGTGAACATTCAGGAAGTAGTCCTGAAATGTTCAAAACTCTTATTTTGGAGTATTTTGGTAAATCTTTCTTACTTTATCTTGCCCTTCTTGAAATATGTTTTTACTGTGAAGGAATATAATAAGAAGACTTGGATATTAATAAGTGGAGCCTAAAAGCCATGCAAGACTCAGTAAATGTTCTGCTTTGAAAAAAATGTTTCTCCATCTCAGCATAGCAGGTAGAACATAAGGGTTATGGGATGTCAGTCCACACAGTCATTAGAGGATGACAAGAGCTCGAGAGTTTGATAGCCAAGCCCTAGTAGTCTGTGTTCACTTTGTTCCATTTCTGTTCAGTATTTTCCAGTGTGCCAAGGAAATGGAACGTTGTTGATGCTATTTTTCTGCACTTGTCATAATATGCTGCAGGAGCAGGGAAATATCAGTGATTATGTAGTCATGAGAGAACACTGTTACACAACTGCTGGCAGGAGCAGAAAATGCAGAGACATCCATTGTTCTGACAGTCTGTCCATTAAGATGAAAAAGATTCAGTAAAAATAAAATATATTAAAAGAATGTTGATGAGTTTTTAATGTCATTTCTGTTACTGGAGGTTGCTGAAAAACTGAAGAAAAACAGTTGAATGTGTTGATATCCAAAAATATCAGAAACAACAATCCAGTCCTTTAAAGTTAAAATGGGCTAGAACTAGTAATTTAACATTGTGCCTTCTTTGGGAAGTGTACAGCAAAGATATTCTTTAAAAGTAATAAAATATGCATTTGAAATTATGAACGTAGCAAACCTTGCAATTGAATAACTCCATCCTTTCCAGTAATTTCCTTAACATTTTATATATCCCAAACTTCCCTTTGTTGTGTTCTCTTTGAACCACTCAAGTGCTTCTAAAGCCTTGGGGCAGTAGGATCATAGAATATAGAAATTTCCAGACTGGACAAAATGGGAGGTATGTCTGCTCTAAAATATAACCTCCAGTAGTACCCAAATGCTATTAGCAATAAAAGTGTGTGATACAAGCATTCCAACTTTCTCAAGGAGGTTTTACAGCCTCGTAGGATTACAACAGAACTTACATCCACTATGTACAGGGGATTTTCTCTCTTGGTTTTTTTTCAGTTTTGCATTTACCACCTGCTTTGGAAGAATACCAAATGCTTTTCTTGAAAATAGAGTACGTGTCCCACAGGTGCTGCCTGGCCCAGGAGCAGCACAACGAGCTGATGAAAAGCATCCTTCCAATGCCTCTTCAGAGGTCTCGGGGTTGCCTGTACAGGTATGTACCAGAAATGTGGGGAACCACCCATGAGCAACAGCTGTCTCTTGCTTTCAGAATAAAACACATTCAGACTGTGGCTTGTGACCAACAACTTCTGGTGCCCAAGGTAGGTGCCAAATGCCATGTTGCATTGTAGGTTGACTCATGATGCAATTTAGAAATATAATGAACTTTTTTACTGAGCAAAGCCAAATAAAAATAAGACTGCAGTGATTGAATGCCTGGGGCCTATTTTACACCCCTTTGTGTACAGACCACTCCAGTGTGATATATGCTTTTCATCCCTCTTGAGCTTTCCACATGGGGATTATTTTACTCAACAATTACCTTTTCTTTTTTGTGTCGTCTGAGAAGTCAGATGCAACTTCTTAATTGATACAAGAGTTCATTTATGGAAAATAAACTGAGAAAGTTGTATTCAAAAAAGAATCCTCTTCTGTATTCTACCATTTGTCTCAGATGCCTCTAATTTGACTATGCAGGGGAAAGGAAACAAGGCCCCTTAGGTCTCAGCACGAGACACAAGAGGAAGTGGTTTGCAAAGGGTACTGGAAAATGATTCTAAACCAAAATGATAAAGAAAGGACTTGAATGAAATGTCAGATACAGATAGAATGGGACTGAAGGGAGGACAATTCTTATTTCTGACTGAAACCCTGGACTTAAATTAGAAAAACCTTCTTAGAAGTGTAAAGGATTTATATTTTTCCTGTGCCCTTAGACCTACTACAAATTCATAATATAGCCTTTAAACATTGTTACACAGAATGAAATTCATTTTATTCTGGAATTCCTTTAAATTAATGCTTTGATAGTCTTATTTTACACCCTGACATTGCTTTCAGAACAAGCACTAGCTACATTGCAGCAGCTTTTCAACCTGCCAGCTCTGACTTGTTAAGGAAACACCCAGCAGGGTATGAATGGCAATGGTATTCAGTACTGGGGACATCCAAGTTCTTCACACACTCATTCTGACTTTTTGCTGTTGTAGCAAGACAAAAGTTTATAAAATTGTGACTTATATGCATATCCTTCTACACCAGAAGTGTTTCTCACTGATCATAAAAATTAAAAAACCAACAGAAACCACATGAAGCCACCCATTGCTTTAAACTTTTTGCCACTTACTGCCTTCATTTCCATCCTAATACTGCTTGATAAGTTAAAGGAGTTAGCAGATGTCCTCTGTTGCCAATAAATATTCATACCCACTTCAAGTCTAATTCTCAATTACAAAGTGGAAAGAACTTTGGATTTTGTCCGAACCCTCCAACCGTGAGAAGTTTTTCAGGGTTTTGCATTTAGGGTCAGGGCTGATGTAACCAAGGCAATCTTGTGTGTGGCCATAAGAACAGGCTCACTGTACCCAGTGTGAGGAGGGCCAGGGCAGCAGTGCAGCTGCCAGGGGTGGATGCACTGGGTCACCTGGGGGGCAAACCAGCAGTGCCTGTGTCTGCACACACCTGGGGGGGTGAGACACTGCTGCTGAAAAAAGGTAAAGGTCTTCCTTTAGGGAAGGTTTTCATGCCCCACCATCGTTTGTGAAAAGGCTGTAACTACTGCACTTGAAAAGGTTCCAATTAGGGGAAACCCCAGAGGCAGCAGGTTGCACATCCTGACAAATCCCCCCATTCCTTACAGTGCTGGGAGAGCACAGATGTCCCGGTGTGCAGCCCCTCTGCAGTGGGCACAGCTCGGGCAGATCTCCTGGGAGGGGACAACCCCTGCTGGTCCCTGTGGGAAATAAAGGCATTACAAAGTTAGGGGAGCTGCAGGCTACAGTACAGAGATGTAAAAGCAAAGTTTCTGAGCTACGCAGCAGAAAACTGCAATGACATTTAATTTCTGGTTATGGATACAAATACTTTTTTTTTTTAATGAAGCACTTCAAAGAGGCAGATCTTGAAAGAGTCTTTATAGGAGATGCCCATAGAAGATCATGCCACCAGTACTGATCTTGCTGAGCTCTTGAAGCTCTTAAAGGATTTTAGAGAAAATCTTCCAGAAAACTAATGTTGGTTTGTAGGCTAAGAAGCACAAGATTATTTACCTATCTTCTGCATATGGTTATCCAGTCACATTAGCACCTCTCTTTTTCTCTAGTAGTGGTAAATAAGCAAAAGGGAAGACAAGTAAGAAAAGCCTGCAGGCATTAGGAAAACTTTGATAGTTTTCATAGTCATCATTCCATAGTGAATTTAGTGCATTTTATTCTTCAGAGGACTGTGCAACTAAGAAACTGAACAGTTCCATGTGGACAGTGCTCACAGAGCAGTGCTGTCACTTCATGCTGGTGGTAACATTGTGCTTCTCTCATTTCTTCTGTGTTTCCCCTCCATCTTCCTGGTCACAACTCATTTTATACAGACTCACATTTTTTGCAATCTTGTCAAAACAACCTGCATTTCAAGTCTAGAAGAAAGTAATGGCAGGAGATTTCTTAGTTGCATCATTTCAGCTCTGGGGATTTTGCTGTTGCTTCTGAAGTAATTGTTTCTTTCACCAATTTGATGTAACTGCTACCAGTAGCCACCCATTAAATATGTATATTTTTATGACATTAATACAATAGTTTTGAAATGTTGTGCAAATTGATTATCTGTAAAGCTTCCTCTTTCCAAGCCAAAATAACAATTATGTGTATTTTGGAAGTTTGGGGATTTTTTTAGCTGGATGGAACATATATAGTTTCCTTTATTAATTTCAAATTTCATTTAATCAAATATCTGTTTTGAAACTCCATAAGAACTCTGTGACAGCAGTCATTTTTTTATCAGTCACACCTATCCACTGGCATTCACAAATTATTGTGTCTTGTATTCTCACTTCTTTAACAGATTCTGATTAGTGGTAGTATCCCTCTTGCTCACACAACAGAATATTTAAGGCTTATGGCAGAGTGGGAAAAGGGAGATAAACTTTGTGCACGGCAGTGTTGGACTTTATCATTCAGGTGTATAACTGCTGAAGAGCCTCATGCTGTTGACAAGAACATGCACTGATAGATGTTGCAGGAGGTTCTGATGGGAAACACGGGGAACCAGGAAACAAAACTCCTTTCAAATACAAAAACTTTAAAAAATTGGGGTCTTCATTGCAGAAATACCTAAATTTCTGTGCTTGGCTGTATAAGTGAATGTGTAACTTAAGCTCTCAGGTTTTTGTGTGGTGACCACTGTAGCAAAGATAGAAAAAGTGGATGTAGGTACTAAAGTTGTCAGAATTCAGTGATTTTAGTTTGGTCACTTGAACTTGTGGGACTTGATAATTAAGGTTACAGACAGATCCTGTTAGGAGGACCTGGAATCACTCTAGATGTACAGGGCTTGTTCACTTTGGTATGGGACCATTTTTAGTTCCTAGGTCTGGATTGATGGAAGTTATTGTAATACATTCCAATGGCAGTGTTAAGTTTTTGAGAAGTCTCCACTTCTGAAAATTCATCTCTTAATCTATTTACACAGGATAAACTAAGGTGAATGGTAATTACCTGGCTTTTGATATTTTGGTGAATTTCAAAGATATAAACTTCAATGACTTGGTTAAATCTCCACTAATTAGTGAAGCCCAGTTATATGTATTCCTCTAGCAATTAGTAGATGTACATTGGTGCCAGTGTCAGAAAGGGGATACAAGCCAGGGCTCATTATCTCACCAGAAATCCTTAGTTACTAATCAGAATTTGAGGAAGATTAGATGGTGCCCTGCTGGAATTTGGCTATTAAATTCCATTTATACTGTTGCCCCATAAATACTATAAATTCTCTTTCATTAGCAGACTGTTCACAAAATCCTTTGAAAATAAAGTTTCATTTGAGGATGACTGAGCAAAATGGAATCTAATTAAGCGAGAGGACCCCAAACCACCATAATTTCTCACAGTGTAATAATGCCAAAGTTATGCTTTTGAAACTGTCCTGCTACAGTATTTCCAAGTAAATGTGTGTCATTAAATTAGGAGGGCTTAGCAAGCTGGGATGCATAGTTCTGGTCTACAGGGCAAAGATGTATAGGTGTCTGTGCAGAGAGCTGGGATTTTGTAAGTTAAATTGCACCCGTGGTGCATTGCTGCATTTGAAACCATTTCACTTTACAACATTTTAGAGGAAAATCAGTCTTCCAGCAGAAGCTGCTACTCTGCTTTCTCACAGAGAAACTGGAGGGACACAGTCCCTTGAGGCAGGATCTGCAGGGTTTGTTACTGTCACTGTGGTGAATCCAGGCTGATAGGAACACCTGGAAGTTCTGTCCTAATTACAATATAAGCTTGGGAAGGATGAAAATTTTAACTTGCTCCTGTTTATCATGTATGGAAGAATAAACTTGCAGAAAGAGGTATTCATGTTTCTAAGTTAGTTGGCTCTGGGGTCTCATCATGCCACTGTCAGTCTTCATGAGCATTTATCTGTAGCCATACTTTTCTATAGTATTTGAAAGAATTTTTGGAAGTTGTATATAATTGAGCATATTTCCTTGGTATTCACAAGTGGCAATGCTGAATCTCATTGGCACTTACTTGTTACTGATAATCAGACAAGTGGTGCTGATATCTTAAAATCTTCTGCAGAACAAATGGATTTCTGCTAATGGTATAAATATTTCATTTATTTTCTTATTTTGCTTTTCTGTTCTCTGCTTACTTTTCAATCCATCCTTGGGTCCTCTTTCCACTGTTTGGCCCTCAGGAGATTTATAATTGTGAAAGTATTGGATCCTTGATCTCTGTACAAACAATTTGAGTGCAGATGAACACTTGGTAGCCATGCCACTGATATTTAGTTTTAATTTCATTGAGGGAAATATTTGTTTGTTCTTCATAAAGACATTTGTTAATGTACTAAAAATTTTTCTGTTTGCCCTCACTAGGTGATGTGTGTGATTGCAGATTATTCCCAGTCTTGGGAAATTTTGCATATTCACTGAGGCCACAGAGAATGAATGGCCTGTAAGCACAAATTGTGCCAACTCCACCCCACAGCCACGTGCTGCACCAACACTGCTTCAGTCCTCTGCAGCCAGGCCCTCTGAGCAAGTGTCTTTGGACAGGGAAGGTCATTATTGCAGTTTATTGCATGTGTATGGTCCCTCTGTTCCTTTGGGTTGTCCTATTTCATTCCCCACAGATGGTTCAGGCTGAATGTCACCAGTGATTTCCCAGGGTATGGGGTACTCCAGGGCACAGACAGGAAGCCACCCCGGAATGTTTCACCAATACCTTTATAATAAATCTGTAACCACCAGAAATTATGCTGCCCCTGACAGCAGATTAAACTTCAGTGATCAAAGGGGCAAAAAAGCTCCATTAGCAGTTCTTCCCATTGAGATGAAGGAGTAAATATTATTTTGTAATCTTGAGAGCAGCCACATACATAAACCAGTGAGGCTAGGGAGAGAAGCTGAGGGTGATCCACAGCTTAGGTAAAGGGGAACAAAGGGTGTCTGCACAGCACAAAGCAGGTACCTGAATTACCACCAGGGAGCTGCCAAGCTTGGCTTAAGAAGCCCTGCTCAGCAAAGCCCTTCCCAACAAGGCTATTTAGCCCCTCTGGAGAGCTGCACTAATACGATTACGTGACTTCTGCTGTGCAGGATTTCTTGCTCAAAGGTACCTAAAATCTTTACACAGGATTAGCTCATACAGCACAGAAATACTGTTACAGAATTGCTTGGCTGTATCTGAGGACATGAAAGCAGATCAGTGCCCTTGAGTGCTTTGTGGAGCTCAGAGAAGAGCAGTGGAGCAGCAGCCAAGAAGCGTGTGCAGTACAGGCATTCTGCTTTGTTTTGCACTCACCCAATGAAATAAATAGGAATTCTGACATTGCATTTGCAAGCAAACACCACTGAAAGGAGACTCTCCTGCTTTATGTGTCATAGAGCATAGCCTATAAAAATTAAGCCTGTTTTTGTAATTGGAACTGACCGTGGTAACACCTTAACTGCTTTCAGGATCTTCAGTGCTGTTTTATTTGTAGACTTACACTGATTTTGACTTAGGATTTTTATACCAAAGCAGCTTCTGCCATTCATTTATCAGCCTGAGTGGTTTCACAAAAAAGATTAATCATTACTATATAAAGCACACTTTGTAATGGTAGTGTCAGAAGTGAGTGGCAGTTTGTGAAAAGTAGAACATGTGGAGGGAATGTCTCTATCCCGTGTTTACAATGAAATATATGGTGGGAGGTAAAAGTGGATCATCATGTTCTTGTGCATAGTAAATTATAATTGACATGTCTACCAGTCAACTTCCAGGCCTAGAAATGAGTCTTCTCCATAATCAAATAAAGCCTGCAATACCACTCTCTTCAGATTGTGTTGTGGGTATCTGTGTCATTCTGTGGGGATGGAGGCCGCTCTGTTTCAGTGGAATCCTTGAAAATCCAAACTGTCTTCTTTCATTAAGAACACCACAACTGTTGCATAGCTGAAATCCCTGCCTTTCAGTGTGGAGATGCTGTTCTCAATGGAGTAACTACCAGTATTCTGGTGATGACAAATAATGACTTGGATTCTGTGCAAGTTCATTAATCGTATTCCTGCTCGAGATTTCCTCTGCATGCATGGCCAGCTGACATATTAACACAGGATACAGTGTTAGTAATTCTCCTTTTCAGTGGAATGTGGATCGTTTGAATTGCTGTGTATATGGCTTAGTATAACATCAGTGCAGAATATCACATGGATGTATCCAAATTTAATACAGAACTGTAACTCTGCCAGGACTCTGCTCCAACATGGGCCTCCCACGGGGTCACAACCTCCTTCCAGCATCCCCTGCTCCTGTGTGGGCTCCTCCCTGGGCTGCAGGGGGATCTCTGCTCCCCTGTGCTCCTCCCTGGGCTGCAGGGGGATCTCTGTGTCCCTGTGTCCCTCCCTGGGCTGCAGGGGGATCTCTGTGTCCCTGTGTCCCTCCCTGGGCTGCAGGGGGATCTCTGTGTCCCTGTGTCCCTCCCTGGGCTGCAGGGGGATCTCTGTGTCCCTGTGTCCCTCCCTGGGCTGCAGGGGGATCTCTGTGTCCCTGTGTCCCTCCCTGGGCTGCAGAGAAGCCTCAGCTCCAGTGCCTGGAGCACCTCCTGCCCCTCCTCCTGCACTGCCCTTGGGGTCTGCATTGCTGTTCACATGTTCTCACCCTGCTGTTCTCTGGCTCCCATCTTCATCTAAGCCCTCAGGTTTTTCCCTCTCAAATCTGTTATCCCAGAGTCATTACTGTCACTCCTGACTGTCCCAGCCTTGGCCAGTGGTGGGTCTGGCCTGGAGCTGCTGGCACTGGCTCTGCTGGACATGGGAGAAGCTTCTGGCAGCTTCTCAAAGAAGCCTCCCCTGCAGCCCCCCAGCTACCAAAACCTGGCCACAGAAACCCAGTACAGGGGAACAGCCTCACCCAGAGGCACAGCTCTCAAAAGGAAGTGTCTTCTCTCTTCCTCTTCTTTTTGTCCATAAGACAGCAGAAAGAAGGAAATTTCAGGCTGGATTTTTTCTGTCCCTTGTAGCTGACTTTCATCAAGGCAGGGTGTCTTCTGCTTCAGTGTAGGTGGCTGAGTGAAAAAGAATACCTACACCATGTCAGATTTGGCACAGAACTGGCGCTTTTCCACTTGTAAAATTGGGTTAGTTATTTAGCCTGGGAGCTGTGAGGGTCATTTAATTACCATTTATAGAGTACAGAAGAGCTAATGTGAGTTAGATATTTTATATTCATAGTGCCTTGCTACCTTACACTCCTCAGCCCTAGAAATTGGTTAGACTTGTGAAAAGAAGAGAAAAAAAATTTTTTTTTCACTCGTACTGGAACACAAGTTACTATGTGGTAGAATTTCTTAGGGCTTCAAAATATTTTCTTGTTCCCTTAGAGATGCCCCAATGAAAACCCTTCAATGCTCTTTTGGTAAGTACCTCATGGCACTGGTACTTCACATGTTTCATCTCCAGAATGTTTAATCGCACTCCTAAATTATTATTTCTGACATCCTTTCAACTCATTTTAGGCACTTAAAATGCCAAATGTTCTAGTATTTTTTAAATACAAGAAAACAAAGACAAAATGTATTTTACATAGTACATTTTCGTAGAAATAAATTACAGAAGGACAATTTCTTACAGGCCATTGCTCTGGAATTTGAATATAGGTAGATCATAAATTTAACTTAGGCTGTGGTAGCTCAGAAAATAATACTGGCAAGAGTAAATGTACACAGCATGGTTGGTTTTTATTGAACTTGCAGATGATGAATTACATTTTTGGATATTCTGAGAACCAAAAATATCCTTACTGTATTCTGACTACATCCACTTTGAATCCAGCATGGTGATGTATTGCTCAGTACTGAGACAGAGAATAGCAATTCCTCTGTTCCTGGGAGGTCAGAGAGCGGGATGAAAGCTGCCATTGGAAGTGTCTGCTCTGGGAGGACTTGCAGTGCAGTAAGTAATGAGCACCACTGCTGTTCCACTTGAGCTAATTGTGGTTCTGTGCTGATGCTTCTGGCACAGCCTGACTCATGCATATGCAGCACATGTATTCAAGTAAAATAAAGATGAAATAAAATGTGCACTGAGTGTGTGAGCCAGACAACCTTAGGCCATTTTTGTGGTTAAGGGAGGGGACTTGGCTGTTAAGCTGTATTTCCCTAGAGCAGGAGGAGAGGCCTCTGGTGGTGAGAGGTGCAGCACTAGTGCAGCCAGGGTTCCTGGAGATGTAAACCAGAAATGATCAGCCTCCACACCTATCCCCTTGGCAGTGAGAGGCAGAGGGACAGAGGGGCTGTAATGGTTCAGGCTGGAGGACATATTATGGTCTTTTTGCTGAAGCAGACACAGCTGTGGTAACAAATGGCAAAACCTGCATTGCAGGTGAATGACTTGGAGACCCAGAAACACTCAAGTGAAGTCGAAATCTCCACAGGCATCGATGAATTTTGGACCTGTCTTGTCACAGGTGCATTGATGTTTGTTCCAGCTCTTAGGCACTGGTGACCAGAAACTGAGACACATGTTCTTTTACAACAGATAGAGGGGCCAGAAAAGTTACAGCTGGCTGTCTGGAAGCTTGCAAGGAATACCAATATGGGAAAGCTGTAATGCTGTTCAGCCTTGTCTCTCTTAGAGGTTGTACTGAGCACCCTTTATTGCTGAAGCCAGGGCTAACCCCCATCTGAGATGAGATCTGAGATTTCTGTCTCACAGAGGTAATAACTGCACAATGACCCCTCTTCCAGTTAGACAGGTATGAAAAATGCTCCAGTGAGGCAGACCAGGTTCTGCTTTCTGTTCAGCAGGTGAGTACTTTGTGTGCTGGAGGGCATGAGGAGACAGGGAGGGAAACAGCAAACAAGATTGGGAGAGCAAGGACATCTGCTACTTGAACAGATCTGGTGTAATTGGAGTAACTGAAATGTGGCCAGTTCAGGAAATAGGCTGCAGCATTACATTACCCAGACAGAGTTTAAGGACAGGCAATTGCCACTGAGAACAGAGGAGGAGATATGACAGTATAAATGAGGAAGGACATGATGCTGAAAACAGAAAAACATTCACATGGTTGGCAACTAAAAGACACCTTGAACTTGAGACTAAAGACTGAAATGGCAAAACAATTATAATAGAAAATAATTACTGATCTCCCAGGGCTGGGTGAAAGGACAGGTCGGGAAATACTTACGCAGATGGAGGACTGTACTTGGGTTGGGACATTGATCCTATGAAACTGCAATTACTCTGACATTGACTGGAATGAGAATTGCAGAGGGACTTAGGAAGCTGGAGCTGTATGTATTGACAGATTCTTTTTACCCTGCAGTGTGACAAGCAACAAGATTAGAGGCCATTTGGATGAAGCTGCCATGGTTAAGGGAGGCAGCACATCTGCTGAAGCCAGTGCTCAGTGCCAGGAGCTGAGAGCTGGGGTGGAAGGAAATTGCTGTTGAGTGTTAGTGTGATTCTGATTTTCAAGGGTGAGGAAATCCAGGCACTGTTGTACTCTGTGGGCTGTAACTTTTGGGTGAATTGGAGATCATTTTACCAGATGACACAGTTTTCAAGGCTGTCTGTCCTGACACAGGTTTGAAACAGAATCACTGACCTTAATGGGTTTTGGTTTTCTTTGTCTTAAAGGTTTTAGTTCATGCAAATATGATTTCTGACTAGAATCAAGGAAATATACAGCAAGTATCTGGCCAAAATTGCAAAGGCTTAGCTTTTGTAAAGGACAAATGAAAAAGGAGATTTATGCTTGTTAATTGGGGAATAGATTACAAAATATTGGAAAATTACAGGCCCAGAGCACAATTTAATTCAGTTTGTTTTGATTAGACAAAAGGAAAGAACCTGATGCTTTTAAAGCAAGTGTAAAGGTGTTGTCTAGATAAGACACTGTGAAGAAGTAGTCCCTTCTAATGATTCTAATGATTTAACCTTCGTGAGGTTAAATAATCAGGGGTTACTGTCACTGACACATGTTACTGCAGTTATAGTAATTGCATCCAACAAAAATGCAACTTCTCAAGCTTATCATCATAATATGTTCCATATATATGCATATATATGCAGATTACTTTGCAGTAAAACAGCAAGGGACAATGGCTTTTTGGACCTTTTCATTTTCCTGCTAGTCTTGTTGTTTCAGATGTATTTGAGTTGTGCTGTGGCAGCTGTCTTTGTTGGAACTGAGGAATCCTCTCCCTAAAAGCAGTTAACTCATGGTTTGTTTGGTGTATTCAAGCAAATAGCCTTGTATTTGCTTTGTTGGGTTTGTGACTATGTGAGGGTAAACCCAACAAGCTGACACTGAAGAAATGAATCTTTGAAGCTTCATCAGATGGCTACAATATAAATCAAACCAATATATAATCAATAATATAACACTGGCTGTGAAGCTATAGGAAGGAAGTTTACAAAGAATACAAAAAGTGTTCAAAGAAACTTCCTAAATGAAAACTGAATAAATACTGACTAGAGGGAGACAAATCTTCACCCTTTATCTTGCTCAAATAGTGCAGCAATGTTTAGCAGTAACACTTTTTAATGTGATATGATAATACACTCTAACCCAAATACATAGTAATGCAAAGTCTGTCGTTTCTGTCTTTGGATTGTTACAAGACAGGATGGCACAAGTCTAATGAAGAGGTGATGTGATCCCTCCATGCTGTTTCCCTTGGTGCCATGGCAGGGTGTTTCCATCCAGGGGACACACACCGAGGTACCCAGTGTTGACATACACTTTCTATCTGCTAAGGGACTAAAGGCTGCTTTTCATTTACATGAGAAGATACCACTCTCCTTAGTGATAGACTGCAATAGCTACCCAAACACAACTGCAGTCTTTTTGAAACCAGTGGAATCATTCAAAAGTTGGTTCATCAGAAAGCCTTTCAGTACCACTCAGTGTCTGACTCATGTGAGGCACTGACAGTCTCTGCAGACAGGGCTGGACTGTGGCCATCACCTGAACCTCACTGATAAAGTCTGCTCAGTGCAGACTGGCTGCAGCCACAGCTGACTGAAACTGGCCTGGCTTTTGTAGATGCACAACAATTATTGCTTAAAAGGCAATATCTGTCCTCCACCCTCTGAGTGAGGCAATTTTCCTCCACAATGCTCAAGGCTGTGCTAATGTGACTTTTCAGCTTCTTGGCTTGAAATAAAGTTAGCCAGCTTGCTTGGATCCCACACAGAGTAGGCTCAGATTTATTTGCAAAATACCTTCTGGCCATAGTGTGATCCAGCACAGAGCTCTTGAACTTAGGGTGTTCTGTCTGCAGTGCATCAGTGTGAGCCTGGACTGGAATTTATCTCTCTGGAGGAGGGAGAATTGCATGGTATGGAAGTAGCTAAAAGTGGCCTGCAAAACGATAACTTGAGGAGTTGTTCTCTCTAAACTGGAGGAATTTAGACTGATAAGGTGGGAACACATACTTTCTCTGTGAGATGTAGATGACAGCAGAGTTACATGGTTCAGACAGAGCACTGAAACCATCACACGTACCTATGGAAAGGAAAATGGCAGAGATGCAGAGAAGATTCCAACAGTCCTTACTTACATAATCTGTCCTGCAGAAGTCTTTTAAAAGCCACAAGACATCATTTACAGGAAGATCCATGTCTTTTCTTACATTGACATATGGTTGTTGACTAATTCGTGGTGTATATTTGTAATGTTGTAATGAATATTTGATGTAAAAAATTTCTCTCATGGGAGCTTCTGTGAGCTGTTTGCCAGGAATGTTCATCATGATTTTTGAAGTGTTTAACTCCTTTGAGTGGACAAATTATATTCCTCCACTCATTCTGCCAGGTTCTCAGTTAGAACCTGCAAATCTCTTTTGGATTGAGACTAATGGGGCAGCATCACACAAGCCACACATAGACCTTGAAGATCATCCAGTCCCAGCCCCCTCTGCCATGGGCAGGGACACCTTCCCCTAGAGCAGGTTGCTCAAGGCCTTGTCCAGCCTGGCCTTGGACACTTCCAGGGATGGGACAGCCACAACCTCCCTGGGCAGCTCAGGGTGTCGGTGTGGGCTGGGCCTGGGGCAGGGCAGGATTTACAGAACAGGCTGGGATGAGCTCTAAGCACAGCACACTCATGGTGGCATCTGTGGAGGAAGTTGCAAGGGGGGAAGAAGGACACAACACCAAGGGCCAGTGCTGCTAAGTGGCATGTTTAAAGCACAGCACTGGCACAGGCATATGGAGCACTGCTCTGGGGAGGTGCCTGGGGGAAGCTGGTCTCTTCTACATATTCAGGTTCTTTCTCAGTACAAGTTTCTGAGCATAGTTTCACAAATAGCATTAGCATACAAATAACATACAAATTAACATACAAATAGTCCTTAAAGACACCTGCTGAATGCCAGCTAAAAATGTGTTGCTTTTCTTGAAATATGCAGATGTGATTAGGGCTAAAAATAATACCTAAGTGAAAGCTCTGGGAGCTGTGCATCTCCAGTAATTTGTCTTTCCTTTAGACACCAAAGAAATAGTAAAGGGAGTCACAGAAACAAGAAAAATGGCTTAGCTCTATTCCTTCTGCGCTCTGCAGTGTGATTTCGTTCCCTGAACTCGGGTAGGCTGAGTTCTGCCCCTTCCCCTACGCGCCTTGGCTGCAGCTCTTTCTGGAGCGTTCTGATTGCTGCGAAGGGAAGCACTGCCATCCCCTGGTCCAGCTGCAGTTATTCCAGAGAAGAAGAAATCCCTGCTCCTGCGAAGGGAAGCACTGCCATCCCCTGGTCCAGCTGCAGTTATTCCAGAGAAGAAGAAATCCCTGCGAAGGGAAGCACTGCCATCCCCTGGTCCAGCTGCAGTTATTCCAGAGAAGAAATCCCTGCTCCCCGGCGGGAGCGGTTCCCCACCGCTCCCTGGAAGCAGCGCTTCTCAGAGGGATCCCCACAGATGTGGTGCAGGCCATTCCAATACCATTATTATACCAGTGATTATCTGAGCATGCAGAGAAAAAGGGACCCTTCATTCACTGTAGGTTGGCTGCCGATTTGTACATTTGTTCCACCCTGGTGTAATACGTTAATGGAGACTAGTCAGTTATTTGTGCTATAACAGCAGGTCATTTTAAGCACTCTTTCCATCAATAGTGTCTTAGGCTTCTTTAACAACACCCCTTGCAAATCAGCAATACCCCTCTGTGTCACAAATCCACATAAATTCTATGTGTACTTTTGGATTTGCTTCCTGAAGTGACCATTTCAGCACAGGCCATTCAAGAGCTTGAAAATCTGTTGGGGTGAATGACTAAAGGCACAGCTGGATGCCATCAGTCCCCTCAACTAGTCATATATTGCCAGTAAACACCTCATGTTTTCTTTACTGTTTAATTAATATTCCTGTGACTGAATATGAAGGGACAAAACAACTGCTTTTCACTTGTTTGGAACAATTATTTCTGTGAGGCATTTATGTCTCCCCTAAAAATCATAATCTTTGATATGATTGTATTTTCTATGATCTTTCTTCATGAGAAAATTTTGGCTCATTTGTAAGTCGGCCTAAATATTTATTTATGCAAATACCAGTTTTGAATGATCATCTCCTAATTTTTATCTTCCAGTTGCCTGCCTTCATTTGACCTCTGAATTCTCAGGCAGAAGTAATTAAAAAACACCACTAAAGTAGAGCCCCCTTGGGAGGGAATCTGCCAGCTGCTGCTGTATAAAGGCTGCACTTTTCTAAGTGCCAGTGAATTGTGTCTCGTGTGTCTGGAAAAGACTGGTGAGTAAAGAGGCAATGCTGAAAAGTACCACTGCAGCATTTGGAGAGTTTAGCTTGTATTTTACAAGAAAAAAAAGTCCTTAAAGAGCGAGACCAGGGGCTTGCAGCCATGTAACATTTAGATGCATTGTGCTTGTTCACATCCTTTCTGCCCTCTAATTCCACAGCTCTCTCAACAGACTCTGCATGCAAGAAAATTTGGCCAGAAGTTGATACTTGTTCTTGACAACAAAATAAGGAGCAACATTTAATCTTTTTTTAAAAATTTATTTATTCCTAGTTCCCATTCATATATACAATGAAGGGCAATAGTTTTTTATTCTCTACCATGTAGCCTGTGGGACTTTCAGGATAAAGGATTTTGTGTTTAATAGTTCTCATCTTCTTACTTCTTAAAGAGCAGAGAGTAATTGATGGCATTTCTCATACTCAGTAGGCCGCTGCTCATGCTATTAACTGTTTCTAGTAAACAGTTTATCTCAGAGCATTTTGTTATGCCCCAAAGAGGTGGATGTTTGTAATAATATGTATTAGCCAAATGTTCCGTCATACAGGAAAAAACCCGATATACAGCAGAACAGCTAATACTAATTGTAAAGGGCCTGTCACCAGGAAATAATTTAGAAGAAATAAAACCTGACCCGGGTAAGTCTGGGGGCTTTTTAATTATCTTCAGTAGACGTACAAGATGAATGCAGATTAAGGTTTTGACCTGTCTTTGCTATAAAGCCTAACCACAGTGGACAGAGAAGCAGGAATGGTGGCAGATTTAATGATGGATTTTGCCCACATGCAGCAGACCAGCAGGGCACTCATTTCAGAGACTCATAAGATTATTCTTTCCCTACAAAATCCTCTTGCTGTTTTCTTGTTCACTGATAGCATCTGAAAATGTGTTCTGATCTGATGGTACCACTAATACAGGAATTCTCTTTGGACGTGATCAATAATGAAAATTGCAAAAGATGTCACTTCTAACCTGGTAACTGATCTTTAAACTCACTTGAAAAAAATATTTGTCAACCTTGCTGAGCTGGGAGTCAGCCAAAGATTGCACTGACTTTCCTGTTCTCTCCTGCAGCACCTGCTTTCCTGTTAGTCAGGGGGCAAAGCCATGGAACACAGCAGCGATTTTCATCCTGACCGTTTTCAGCTTTGCTGTCAAGCCTGTGCTTTTCTAAATCTCTAAACAGTCCAGGGCCACCATGTAGAGTAGGGTCCACAGTGTTCCTTTCTGCTGAAAAAGAAACCATCATGATCTTTTCACAAAACAGGCTGAGCTTCCTCATCTTGCCCATCTTTTCGGCTTTCCCTCCGCCGAGGTGTCCGAGGGAAGGCTGCGGTCCTTGGGCAGGGGCTGCCGGGTGTGACAGGGGGGCCCTGCGGCTCGGCCCTGCAGCACGGGGTGTGCACAGGGTGCAGTACGGGAGTCACACAGGGTGCAGCACAGGGTACACACAGGGTACACACAGGGTGCACACAGGGTACACACGGTGCACACAGGGTGCAGGACAGGAGTCACACAGGGTGCAGTACAGGAGTCACACAGGGTGCAGTACAGGAGTCACACAGGGTACACACAGGGTACACACAGGGTGCACACAGGGTACACACGGTGCACACAGGGTGCACACAGGGTGCAGTACAGGATTGACACAGGGTGCACACAGGGTACACACGGTGCACACAGGGTGCAGTACAGGAGTCACACAGGGTGCAGTACAGGGTACACACAGGGTACACACAGGGTGTACACGGGGTGCAGTACAGGATTCACACAGGGTGCAGTACAGGATTTACACAGGGTGCAGTACAGGGTACACACGGTGCACACAGGGTACACACGGTGCACACAGGATTTACACAGGATGCACACAGGGTACACACGGTGCACACAGGATTTACACAGGGTGCACACAGAGTGCCCGGGCTGTTGGTTCAGCCCCAGGGAGCCCCGGCAGCGGTGACTGACACTGGGGTTCAGTGCCTGGAGCTGCACCCCGGACCGGCCGTCGGGAAAACCCTTCCCGTGTCCGCACCGGAGCCAAGAGGTTTCCCTGGCAGAGCCAGAGGTTTCCCGGGGAGGAGCAGAGCCCCCGCCTGCCCCGCTCTGCCCCGCAGGGGGAGGACGGGAGCGGAGGCTCCGGGGGGACGGAGCCTTCCCGGGCTGCAGCCACAGGCGCTGCTCTGCCGGTCCACTGTCAAAGCGAGGGGTTTTCAAGGAACTAAAGAACGAAGGGAAATCTGTTGGTTTCTGTAGAAGTTTTGTGTAGGGAGAGACTAAACAAAAGCAGAGGATCCGTGTTGCGGGATGTGTCGATCACACGGGTGTCCTGAGTATAAACTTGACGTTTTGTGGTTCTGCAAAGACAGTTGCAACCAACTCTACAGCACTGTGATTGCACTGAATTTATGGAATCTACGTTTGATTTACATCAGAGTAGGCAAAAGAAATAAGGCCCAAGGTTTGTTATTTCTTGCAGCAAGACACACTATGTGTTGTACCAGCTATAAAATTGTTTGCTATTTCAGAAAACTGTAATAAGCACTCTTAAAAATAAGACAGAATTGAGTTCCCATGGGGTCAGAGAGATGACTGATGCATCCTTGCCAAATCCCTCTCTGCAAGCATTGCATTCATGTGATAGCTTCATTAACTTTCTTGCAATAATTTGCAGACAAATTCCATCAAAAAAGCAAGTATTCCAGCACCTCTAATAATATGAATTTGATTTTGGCACATTAAAACTGTGATAAAGCCATACTAATTATTTTTAATTATCTCAAGATGAAAATACATCAGTCATGTAAGTAATTTAAAGCTGATTAAATAATAATGATTCTTTGCTCATTGCCTTCAAAGTGCTTATGACCAAATTTAATTTTAAGCAGGCTCAAGAAAATAATCACTTGATTCAAACATTAATTACTAATTTTTATCCTAATTCATTAAAACCAGACCTTTTTTTGTGGACTCTGCAGGGCATTAATTGCCTTTTTACAAAATGAGTCATTATTGTGGCAAGGAGAAGTATTTTTCAAATGGGGCATCACGATGACCAGAAGGGACTGTGAAGGAGCTCCAGGGGAGCTTTGGTGCTTTATTTAGCAGCAGTTTGGCTGCTGCAGGAAAAGCTGTGGTGATTCAGCTGCTGCTGCTCTCTGCCTTCCACTGCTGCAAGACTTGGGAAGGAGAACCAGCAAAGAGGCATCTTGGTGCTTTTTGCTCCACGGAGAAAGTGTGATTTTGTACTGACCCAGAGTGCTGCCAGTCAGGCACTAGGCCTTGGGAACAAAACTGAGGTGTTCAGTGCAGCAAACACACTGTCCAGGCATGTCCTTCTCTGCACAAATCCATGAAATGGAGGGGCCGGTATTTTACTGAAGCTGTGGAGATACTGATGGATAAACCTGGAGTAACTATTTGCTGCTTAATGGGGTGAAATCCTGATGTATTTGTTAAATGGGCAGTGTGAAACAGAACAAGCAGCCAGCCAGACATTTATTTTAATAGAAAGCTATCTGCAAGATGAAAACTTTTAATCACTGAAGAGTACTCCCAGCCTTTTAATGTGCACAGGACAACTACAATGAACAATAATAATAAAAAAGAGTCCTCTGTCTTCCTCCCCAAGTTTCCTCCTGTATCCTGTGCCTTGGGGGTGGGCAGCCCCTGTCGTGGCAGATTTGGAGTCCAGGCCTTGCTGTAGGAAAGGGTTCAGGCACAGGGGCTGTGGCTGAGCTGGCACAGCCAGCAGGGCTCAGGCAGGGGGAGCTGCTGGCCCTGGGCAAGGAAAAGGTGGTGAGAGACCTTCTGAAAATAGTTCCTGTTGCTCTGAATGGGGCTCACTTAGTCTTTTGCCTGTTGTTCTAAGGTGTGGAATTTGACTTCACATCACTTCCACGTAAGCCATGAACGAGTTCACAGGGGCACAAGTGGTACAAGTTCTCATTTTGAAGATTCCCTAGTGCTATTTGCTCTTTGCTCAAGACAGCTTATGAGTTCAGACTATTGAATAAGCTGTTAAGACTCCAAGACAAAGACCTGGCACAGTCCCAGTCCCTGCCTCTCATCTTGCCTGAGCAGAAAAATGAAAAAAAATGCAGCCATCTCAATTGATTTCCAGTTAACAGGCACTTAATGCCTTTTCTGCTGACCAGCTGATTGCCCACATGATTAGGATCAAAGGAGAAAGCAGGCTGGAAAAAAAAGCCAGTCAAATCACCAGCGGACAAGAACTTTATAAAAACTGGGGCTGATGAAGTAAGTGGGAAATGTGGGCTCTTGGTGGGTTGAGAAAAGTGGCTGGGGCTCTTCATGTACTGAGACTACTTGAGCTCAGCCTTCCTGATTGGTGTTACTTACGTGCCTTACTGCCTGGGGTTCCTTCATTTGAATTCCTTTATCCCTATTTACCTTGTATTTCTGATTTTTCTCTACCTTCTATGTAGAAGGAGGCTCTGAAACAGAATATTCTCTCCTGAAAGGCGAGGCACGAGCACAAAGCTGAGCAGAACCTGCTGGTGAGGGGGAGCTGAGCCCAGTCCTCCCATCTCTGCTGTCCGGCACCTTCCCAGCGTTACCCACTGCCTACAACAGGAGTAGCACACTGACCTTGCTTCTCTTTGGTTTCTGTCCCAGGGCTACATATTCAACTCTCTTAAGGCTGAAACAGATCAGATCTCTTGTTCAGGAGCTGCTGAACCAGTAGCACCTGGTTAAGTTTCTTGCAAGTGAAGTGGAAATTCAACCACTTGTCGTGGCTGTGTAAGAACGTTCAGGCCACCAGACTTCAAGGACTTAGGGAATTTGACAGGGTGATTTTGGCAAAGAACCAAAACCTAACATGTCTCATCATGCAATAATGGGACAAACAGCAATTTTCATCACACATGAAGATGCAAGCAAAACTGTTGTTGAATCTCCCCTTTGACATCTTTCTCTCAATTGCTTTGAAGAGAGGGAAGTCAAAGTCACAGGATCTTGACCAGAGGAGTGGAGGAAGGGATTTAACTCTTATTCTCATCTTGGAAACCCAAGGAACCCTTTCAGGTGTGCAGATTTAGTGATTCTTTCAGTGAATGGGAAGTCTCCACAAAAGTCAGCCCTGGACAGGCAGGGAAATGCAGAGCTCTCATCTGAAGGAGAGCTGGGAGCACTGAGTGAGTGTCCAAGGCAGGAGGACTTGGCAGCAGAGGAAGGGGATGGGACAAAGCTGTCAGAATGGCCTCACTCTTCTGGACTGATGGGCCCTTCATGCAACACATGCCCCCTGGAAATAATAAAAGTTGTAACCAATTCTGGTATTTTGAATAAGTGTCAGAACATATTAAACTGAGTTTAATACTCTGAGGGAAGACTCAGATCTGCTTCGGGTCAAGGGCAATTTTAGATGCAGGGCTGGAGGAATCAAAGGCAACCATCCATTTTTCTGGATCCAGTTTTTGTCTTTCTTTGTGCAAAAGAGAGGAAAGAGATTTAGGTCTTTAATTCGGGCTCAGTAAAGACAGGATGCAGTTTTTGCAAGGAAGAAAAGAGCTATTTTAATTCTTCCTTGTTCCACAAAACAAAAAAGGATTTAACCATCAAATACTTTTTACTTCCTCAATCTTCTTGAAGTTTAAAAGGTTCTCCTTAATAGCCCAAGTAGTCTCATCAGCATCTCATCAATAGAAATGCATCCTGATCAGATACCTTTCAACCTTCCAAACCCACAGGAGTGCTCTGAATCCCACCTGACAGAAGGCTTATTGTTGTGCCAGTCTGGGCAGTGTTTGCTGAATGGCTTGATTTCAGCTCTGACAGACCCAAGCATTCAGCAAACCAACCACACAGGGCAGCAATGATAAAATGACAGCAGGGACTAGACGAGACAATAGAGGAATTTGAAAAATTATATTACAGCTTTTATCTTGATGCAGGATACATGCATTTAGTTAAAAATACAGAAACATGAAGAAAAATATAACACTGTTAGTACAGTAGAATCCTTCAAACTTAAATGGAAAAACCCTCTAAAATATTCTCTACATTTTTTCTTTTTACAAAACATTTGAAAATATCAATCCCACGAATTGATATAAAAATATATCTGGCACATTTTGCTAAAACCACAACAAGTTCTGCTTCATGCAAAAACACACCCTCCAACTTGTGTCATTTCAGACACAAATGCCCTGGCCCAGACGAGGTAATTGTTGTTAGGCACGAAATGAGCTGTAAGTGCAGTGCTGCATCTTACTGGAGCTGCTGTGGCTGATCAGTCACTAACTTAAAAATATTTTAGATTTGGCCTAATTTATGGTCAGACTACTGTGGCCACTCCTGCCCTTTTTACACAAGGTAAAACTAAAGGCCTTTCAAAAAGCTTGTCCTCTTCAAGGAGTTCTGTGTTCTGTGGCTTTGTTTTAGTGCAGGGATTTTCATCTTGTGCTCTGGGCTCATCTGGAAACATCTGTGAACTCTTAACTAAGCAAATCAAACCTATTGTTCTAAGATAATCAGGTCCTTTGTCTTTAATTCATCACTAAAGCCAGTGTGGGCTTCAGAACACAAAGGTGAAACCCCTCCAGCTGATTGGGGTCCAGGTACCAACTAAACCCTCTGGGACACTTGATTTCAGCAGTGGGTTAGAGCCTGACAGTTGCATAAAGGCTGACAATTAGAAGGACCTTAACAGTATTGTCCTCATGGCAACCTGTGTGATATTCTTTAACAAAGTGAAAGGTGCTACTCTGCAATCACAACTGAACAGCCTCTTGCCAGGACTATAGTTTTAAAATACTGTTCCCCTAACATTTATTACTTATGTGCTGAATTCTGATACTCAAGGATAATCAAGGAGTAGAAACTGATGAAGTAAAGGGAGTCTTGAGAAACTTTACACATAAATATGAGTTTACTTCTGTTCTCTAAGGAAAACACAGCCATTTAATTGGGTTCCCTGATGTATTAATGCACAGTACTTCTGAACCCTGAAATCTGTACTCGGAGCAAGTACATAAAAAAATATACTCAGGTCCCTTAAGTGCTCTCAATATATTTATGGGAATTAAAATGAGATTTTTGTATGTATCATTGTGATGTTTCACCTTTTTTCTATCAGTTTCCTGTTTTTCACGTCATTAAAGCTGTATTATACATGTAAAGCACTACCACTTTTCCAAGCAGTTTACAATTTTATGTCTTTGACTCTTCCAGTACCAGTGTACCCAAATAGTTCCCCAGTTCCCTCCTCAAACTACTGTAGGAAGGAAAAGTGAATTGCTCAGTATAGGAAGGGAAGTGGGGCATGGTGAGACCAAGCACTCCAAAATTCAGGTAAGGACATGAGAATTTCTTCAATTTATATTAAAGAAAGTGTCCTTCAGCAATGAGGTGCAAATTTGAACTTCATGGTTTAACACTGGTGCAACAGAAACCCAGGTTTTAGATACAAATTGTACTGGGCTATAGTATCAGTAAGCCTGTGTGCTCTGTGCTTTTATGAATGAGCTGGTGGTTGGGTTTTTTGCCCTCTTACCAATGAACAATGACCAGATGTTTAGAAATTGTGCCAGACAGTTATAATGCCAAGTGTTTTGACAGATGAAATAATATATTTGAGCTGTTACAGATGTAGGACTGTTTTAGATTTTTTTTACATTGAAATTCCAATTGTTAGGCCTTAGTGTTTTATATCTTCAAATCACTTTAGAAACTTGAAACAACGAGTGCTCAAAATATTCCCTAATTAGCAGTAGCTGCTGATAAAAGACAATATGACAGAGAAAAAAGGATTTGCCAGAGTTCAGGTGGACTTTTCAATGTTTTTTATTCTAAATGGAAAGGAGATGTGTATTTGTCTAAATCTGCAGCATCTCATCTAAAAATTCCAGTATTTCAGTCTGCAAATGAAGAGTGGGATATGAAAATGTCTAATGCTCCAGGTGGCCAAGGCCTGGGTTTGAAAAGCCATTTGTACATTGGCCAATTCCAGGAGAAAAGTGGGACTGTTCCCCCAGCTCCTCTCAGAGCCAGGGCAGCTTCTGCTGGGCCAGGCCAGGCTGGGCAGGACTGGGCTGGGCTGGATTAGGCTGGACTGGACTGGGCAGGACTGGACTGGGCCGTGTTGGGCTGTGGACACTCTGCCAGGCACCCCCTCAGCCTTCACAACCTGCTCTGAGTGATTTACTGCCTTTTTTGACAGAGCCTGATTAGAGAAAAATGTTTCTCAGGTCCAGAAGCATTTTCAGCCAGGATTTATTTCTGATCACTTGCACCTCTTCTTCTCCTCCAGGCTATATAATATTTATGTTTAGATTGAACTGTCTTTACCTTTCTCATTCCTATCTTCTTTTAGAACATCTGTTTCCATCAACACCCAGCTACTGCATTTCCATATAATTAATTCATTATTTGGCCTCGGCCCAGAGCTCGGACACTTCACCAGCCCAGTGGCCATTTGTCTCCCACTGCAGGCTGAGCTTGCAGGATTCCACCAAACTGCCTCTGTGTCACCTTGTAACAAACTCTCTCACCAAGGTCCTTTCATTATCAATTAACTAGAAATATAGCAAAATACTTTTTTCAATCTTCAAGTGCATGAGCTAATATTTGTACTGCAAAGTTTCATCCCACTCATTTCATCCCCTTCAGTGTTCAAAGTGTTACAGGGTTTTGTGTGTACTGGGATCCTTTGCCAGAGCAGTGTCTCCACCTCAGCACCAGGCTGCTCATTCCTGTGCAAATGTGAAGCAAAGTCAGTTACAAGACACAAACATAAGAAGTTCCACTTGCAGTTGCCACCTGACTCCTCTTTTCAGTGTTGCCCTCTTCCCTTTAGCCAGCTGCTCACACACCTCAGCACCATGCTGCTGTTCCCACGTTCTCCAGCTTAACTGTTTTCCACATTTTCTACACTTCCATTGTATCAGATGCTCCAAATCTATGAAATCTGGACTTGCTCAGTTGTGCCAGGCCTGATTCCTGCTTTGCTTTTAGCCCTGGAAATCCTGCAGACCTAATATCTCTTTGCTTGCAGGTCGGTTTGTGCATTGCCCTCTTCTTTTTCCACTTGAACCTGTTCTTTTCCAGCACTGGAATCAAACCCCCCAAGTTTTACAGCATCAAAACAGTTTTTCTTTTCTACCTTAACAGGAAGTCTGCAGAGAAAGCCCAGCTTTAGGGGCCTGCACAAACAGGAGGAGTTCAGCTCTACACTGCCAGCTGGAGCTGATGGCAAACCCTGTTGCAGCTTCAGACTCCTCCCCACTCCACACAAGTATCACAACTTAAACTGGAATGGAACTTAGAGGGTATAACAGAAAATAAGATCATACTGTCTTTCCTTATAACATAAACCAACCTTTAATAATAAAAACTTGTATCATGTTTTCAGTGAGAAAAACAGACACATTTCAGTGCCCTCTGCACCCCTGTCCTGCAGACCTGGCCCACGTCCTGCCCAGGCCAGGGCTCTGTCTTACTTCTGGGTGTTCCTACAGTTCTTGTCACACTAAGTACATTTTAAGTTGAGGATTCAGTGAAGAAACATCCATTTCTTCTTCAACAGCCAATGGGAAGAGTAACTGTCCCCCAGGTACCCAAAAGTGCCTTGCAGTAGTGATGTGCTGCCCTGGCCCAGGTAGCACAGGTAGCCCAGGCAGCCCAGGCAGCACAGGTAGCCCAGGTAGCACAGGTAGCCCAGGCAGCACAGGTAGCACAGGGAGCCCAGGCAGCACAGGTAGCCCAGGCAGCACAGGTAGCACAGGTAGCCCAGGGAGCCCAGGCAGCACAGGGAGCCCAGGTAGCCCAGGCAGCACAGGGAGCCCAGGCAGCCCAGGGAGCCCAGGCAGCACAGGCAGCACAGGTAGCTCAGGTAGCCCAGGTAGCCCAGGTAGCCCAGGTAGCCCAGGTAGCACAGGGAGCCCAGGTAGCCCAGGTAGCACAGGTAGCTCAGGTAGCCCAGGTAGCTCAGGTAGCCCAGGTAGCCCAGGTAGCACAGGGAGCCCAGGCAGCCCAGGTAGCCCAGGCAGCACAGGTAGCCCAGGCAGCCCAGGCAGCACAGGTAGCCCAGGCAGCACAGGTAGCCCAGGTAGCCCAGCCCCCCAGGGCTGTCCTGCTCCCAGGGCACCTCAGAGCTCAACGCTGCACTGGATGGTCCCAGCTGGAAGGGACCCCAAGGGTCACTGGGTGCAGCTCTGAAGGGAGTGGCCCATGGCCCCAGTGTTGTCAGCACCGTGCTCTAACCAGGCTCTGTAGCTCAGGGGACACAGTTAAAATAAGAGGTAAAAACAAAACACATTGCTTCCCCCAAAATCATTTCAGTCTGTGAGTGAAGGAAAAACAATGACAGAATTAAGAAACAAGGTTCAGAACAATGTGCATCCCCTAACCTGTCACAGGTCATTTTGTGTGGAAGAGAGGATTCAAAAAACTTCAGAGGCCCTCGTGTCCAAATGAAAAAGTCTAATTTTAGTTTTTGAGTTGGGTTGGATGTTAATAAAATAAAGTCAACTAAAAACCAAACATCATCACAAATAAAACCCCCAAACGTTTATTTTCTAGAATACACATCACTGCATCTCCTGAGTGGAGCTGGTTTGACTGGGAGCTCTGTGCACCTGCTGCACTGGGGGTGGCTGTGGTAAGGCACTCACTCCACAAGAACATTGTTTCTGTCCTGAGACTGCTGACATATTTTGATTAGTTTCAGCCAGTAATTTGGAAAAAAATTACTGTGCTTAGGATAATACTGACAGAATGGAGAACAATTTTTCAAACAAGAAAAAATAAAGTACATTATATACATGATTCCTTTTTTCTTTTAACTTAAAAGCATCCCTAATACACCTTAATAACTGTATTAAAGACTACTTAAATATGGAAAGATTTTAAATAATGCAGATTCTTTTCGGTAAACTGGGAGTAGCTGTGTAATTGCCAGCGTATTGGTCCCATTTTTAACAATATAATTTTTATTTAAATCTTGTATATATAATAACATGATCAAAAACACATATTATTCCACTCCACATAAATAAGTATAGTACTTCTGACCTGTTTTAAAAACTACACCTGTTCAAATAATCAGATTGTAAGACTATTTTTTCCTTTGTAAAGTTTCCTTTAAAATCCTTCACTCCCAGTCTCTCCTCTTCACTAGCACTGTATTCCAGAGTACAAAATCACAGGGCATAAGTAAAAAGAGTTAATCAAACACCTGGAAGCTACAGTAAGTAAAATGAAGTAATGGTGAGAAATATTATGGAATGTAGAGCATCTGCAGCATAGAGAGAGTGACTCTCACTGGGCTGAAGTGGAAAACTACTCCAGAAGAAATTCTTTGTGTTCATATTTGAATTAACCATAGATTGTGCTATTCTTTCTTTGAAAGTGCAGGTCAGTTCATGAAAAAGCTCCAAATGCTGCTGGCAGTTCCCGGGCAGCACAGGGAGCGCGACGTGTCCACCAGCATTTCCTGACCCAGTCTGTAACTCCAGAGCTTCAGGGGGCAGCACAAACAGGGCCCCAGTAAAACTGCACCTTCTGGAACAACAGTGGGCACTTTTCTGGGCATCTGGCAAATGGCAGCAACCCCCATCCTCCCCCTGTGCTGTTTGTTTCAAGAATTTCTTCACGAAGCCGAGGAAAGCCGAGAGTCCTGCAGGTGCTGCAGGAGCTCCAGGGCAGGTTCTGGTGCCCCCAGGGCAGCACCTCCAGGCCTGGGCAGGTCTGGGGGACCAGGAGCAGCTCCCACTCCTACAAATCCCCGTCTGTGGGTGGCTGGCACAACCTGTAGAGCCTTTGGGGCAGAGGAAGAGCAGGGAATTAAAGGTCATACCACGAAAAATAAAGTTATGGCATCAGATATGGGAGGCAGCACCTCCTTTGTCATTCTGCAAGTTTTAGAGATAATGCCATATCAAGAATACCACTATTTTTAATCTTAACAATTGCAAACTTAGAAGTGCCACTAGTGGTTTGTTAACTAAAGTATCTACAACCATTGTTTACAACATTATTTGAGATTTTCCATTGCTCCCTTTTAATTTTGGCTCATTTTGGATCTTCAACAGTCTCTTCTCTTTTGGTTTTAAACTCAGTTTAGCATTTTCCCTGAACAAAAATGTTCCCCCCCTCACAGATATTGGAATACCAAGGACATAAAAACATATTTGCATGTTGACATGATTGAACAAACTTTAAAATTCATAATAATCTTTTTAGAGAAATTTTTTGACTCACAAGATTAGCAAAGTGAGAGCAGTAGTTAAACCTAAGCACATGATGAACTGTCATTCATGAATGATTCTGTGGTAGCTTTTTCTTCTTTACATCTGAATAAACTCAAGTCTTTTATAACTTCTCTTTCAAGGGGCTGTTACAGAGTTTGACAAACCTCAGTGCTAGGAAATACAATCCTCAGAGTTAATATTAATTCACCAGATCTCCTTTTAACTTTGCTCCCTTTTATTTCACATGATGATGATGGAACCCAGTAGAACACACGTATCTGAGCTTTACTGCCCTGAAATAATCCAAGTAACTAGTCCTGGAATTTATCATTGTGAGTTAGAAATGAAATGCCTCATCTTGTGCTTTGTTTGTAAAGCTGTTTCTTTTTGAACATAACATGCTGTTGTGGTCACAAAACTGGCACCAAAGTAATGTACAGCCATTAATAAAGCAGAACCAGCAGCTGCCAAAATGCTGATGGATGGCACTGGGGCCCTGGGACAGGAGCCAACAGCATTGTTTGATTTGAAAGAGCAATGTCTGGTTTGCCTTCATGCAAACAATGCCATTAATGACCAGACTCAGCAGCTTCTCTCACATTTGTGCAGGAGGATCCTGTGTACATTGGCATCCAGCCCAGGAGGACCCAGTGCTGCCACTGGGTGGAAATGCCATGTTACAGTTTAGTGAAAACTCTTCTCTCTCAGAGATGAAATGGGAAGAAATTGATACTTTGCTTAACAATGAAGGTGTTCTGGAGAGAGAGGGGAACACCTCCAGCTCCTGCCAGGGGCAGCAGGATTCCCAAATGCCCAGTGCTTTTCAAAGCTGCCTTGCAGACAAACCCAGAGGGAGCCTGGGCAACTGCCCCTCCTCAGGGCTGCAGTCTTGGAGTTACTCTGGGGCAGCACTTGTTACACCTGCTGTGCCAGAACTCAACCTGTGGGCACACACCACTGGCAGTTCATGAGTGAGCTTTGCATATCTGCTCTCCTGGAATTTTTCTTTCTAAGCTTTCCAGATGGCTGTTAATCACTGGCTTTGCCAAGTCACAGCAACAGTCCAAAAAATCTTGGAATTTGCAGAAATCTTGGAATTTGATGATCTACAAATGGTAAGCAGCAAACTTGATTAATCCACAGTGCACTAACTTTAGTACAGGGAGAAAGAAGAACAGGATTCTGGGTTTTTTTGGTTATAACAAACTCCACAATTGTTACAGAAACATCAATCCAGCACTCAGAGAAAATACATAATACATAATAACCTACCGAGGTGCACACTGTGGCATTTGGTCCATCACTTTCAGATTCTTGGCAGAGATTTCAACCCTTGGTCCCTATGGAAAGGGAGAATTTATGGTACTGACAGTATTGATAAAGCAGATGATCCTTAGGGGGAAACATAATGGGAGTATGGTTCCTATCTGAGAATCCATTAACCACTTCTGAGAGATGTGGAACCCATTGGGTGGATACATTAGTCATCTGTGTTAAAAGATGGAATTAGTCCCAAAGCACTTTACAAGCACTGCTGTGTAGCACTAGGGAGTTTCTGCTTTTTAACACTGTGATTGAGACTTGGTTTTTCTCCACCCAGAAACTCTTAAATATGCTGCAGAGTCTCTGCTTTCTAACCATGCTGGCACACAGTACATAATGGGCACTGTATTTGGATTGCTGCAATGGCTGTACATGCACAAGTTAGTTTGTTCCTGTAGCTGTGCAGACACTAACACAGGTTAGTGTGTGGGTTTTAGTGTCCGAATCACAGCACCACACCAAAAGCAGCGGGGCTCCTCCCCGCAGTGGGGAATGAGCAGCCACACCCAGCACTCACTTGCTTCCGCATGAGGTCTGTCGCCTGCATGATGCACTTGGGCAGAAGTGCGTGGCTGCGAGCCAGGATGGCAGCTTGTTCCAGGGACACACTCAGAGTACTCCTGGCCAGGGAACACAGGAGAGCACAGGTCACAGTCCAGAAGCTACAGCTGGGGATGTACAGGATGCTTACCTGGTAAGCATTACCTCACCGAGCTGTTTACTTATGGTCACTTGTTCCGATTTTTTTACCTACAAAACTATTAAATTACCTCAGTCCTACATTTCCAGTCTTGTTACACTTAGATACTGCAGCTGTTTGAGTCTCCAGCATCATTAGTACAAGGCTGTGCCACTGCACTTCTGCATTGATTTGTTTAAAGGGATTCACAAACGAATCTTTACTTTTGAGACACTGGAAGAACAGTGGTGTGTTGAAAAATCAATGAGTGCACACATCAAGATTCTAAAACTAATTTTGAGCAGCTTCCTGCATTTTCAGCATGTGACTGAAAACTGGAGGTTCAGAACACTGAAGATCACTCAGTTGCATTGGCTGACACACTGAAACAAAATCTTTCGTGTGTCAATACTAATTATTAACAAAAGTATTAAAAGCCACGACCTACCCCGAAGTAAAGATGTCAGTAGATTTAGGTCCTTCCTACACTGCCTTAAACCGTACCTCTTTTATTTGGAACAGAACGCCGTCTGTGGGGCGCTCTGGGCAGAGCAGGGCGCAGCGCTCACCTGTGCAAGCCGGTGCCGCACAGGGTGATGTGACAGGCGCCCAGGCGGTAGCAGAGCTCCGAGGACACGGGCAGCAGCGCGGCCCCCGCCGCGGCACAGCCCGACTGCGGCGCCTGGGGACCCACGCAGGACTTGAGCAGCCTGCAGAGCTCGTCCATGGCATTGATGGGGCGAATGAGCTGAACAAAGCGGCACAAAAAGGATCATTTCAATCTTCCCCCTCCACTTCTGGAGAGATTTACAGGTCTTTGTCCTGTATCTAAGCACAGTATTCTACACCAGAGTTAACTGCCACGCGGTAGCAACTATTTAGAATACACATGAACTTTGGAAGTGGCAACATGCAATTACTTTGGTTTGGGCAATTCCTTGCAGTTACCACAAGTGACATGGACACTTTACCATGCAACAGCAAAGACGGTCTGTGGCTCTCTGCTCCCTGCAGCAGCATCTCCTGCCTTACCTGCACAAACCCACATGTCACTGCCCCGTTGGACAGACCCAGGACATGTTGGGCAGTTCCTGCTCTGGTTTCTCTGTAACTGAACAAAGTGTGACCTGCAAAAACGTTGGTTCTCATGTGTCTGTGGGAGAGGAAGATGAGCCCATTGTGCCCAACCTCAGCCCCCACGTCTGGCAGGGACAGGCAGGGTCACCTCAGTGCAGGGTAGGGGGGTTGTGTCTACCCTGGTTCTGCACATTTTCTTCTCAACAAAAGAACTGTAGTCAATCTTCAGGAAATTGACATCACCCCTTTAGGGTAGGGAACATATTAAAAAGCTCTTTGGGTTTGTACAGATCTGCCATACAGTTATCCCACAAGTGGGATTTTAGAGATGTTGAAATAATAATTCCATGAGAGAATTTATTGCAGAAATTAACACAGCAACAATACCTGGTCAATCTTCACTGCAGTAGTATTGGAATCAGTGGGCAAATTTGATCTCTCTAGGTAAAATGTCCTGAAAAAAGGCCACCAAGGACTACATTAGTTGGTTTGTCCCATTTCAAGCACATATATGTACATTATCTTGTATAAAACAGCTGAGAAAGCTATGCTAAAAATCTTGTACTTGAAGATCTGCTTTCTTATTGAACCATTGTGATTGAAGCAATTTACAGACTATAGGCTAAAATACTCTAAATCCCCATTAAAAAAAAAGTAATTTTAGCTCTGCACAAAATTCTGAGGTAAAATTTGATGAGAATTTCATCCTGTACAGTGCACTCCCTCCAAATGAGCTTAACTATGGGAAGAAAACAAGTTTACCACACAATGAGGATCTTCAAAATTCTTATTTGTACAAAATCTCCATGAGGAACAGGACCTCTTTTTCATGAAATTTTAAGGCCTTTAGCAAGGAATGCTCTGAAATTTTCCATGTCTTTTAAGGCAAAGCAGAAGCACAAAATACCTGAGTTTACGGTAGTACTGCTGCACTTTTTCAAGTGAAATACCATTAATTTGCTGTGGAAGTTCTTCTAGAGATGAGCCAGCTGGTTGTGATTGTCCCTCCATACTCTCTAGAGCTGAAGAAGAAAACGTTTTACTAAAGGATGTTATTAGTGTTTTTTAAAAATCCATTTATTTATCTGTGTATGACCTCAGTGCTCAGCAGGTGTCAAGGCTGATTCTGTTATTGCACAAACTTAATGCCTTTCCCAGTCTGGGAGTACAGTGGTGGTGTCAAAGGTGGGCTTCACAGAAAGCAGTTCTACCCAACAGCAGTTATTGCCCATTAATGGTCCCTTGGATGAAATCTCCTGTGTTGTATTTTGGTGAGAATATTTGCTTACCAAGTTGGTTTCCAGCCAGGACAATTCTGTCAGGGTGTTTGCTTTTTAAAACTCTTCTCTGTAGCCTGGGCAAAAGCCCTGACACCACACTAGACCAGACTACCCTTGTAGTCCAGTATAGTGTCTCTGTGGCCATCAGGGGAAGGCATAAAAAAGCCCCAAACAGGCATATTTTGTTCTCATGACTGTGTCTTATTTTAAAATCTAGCACTTCCCAGGTCTTCCTAAAATACAAACATCTGCTTCTTAAATGTGTCTGTAGGTCTTAGCTGTGTTTTTCAAGAGCTTCATGGTCATTTTTTATTTTGAATCTTTTAAAATCATCAGCTTATTTTCTCAAGAAAGCTTTTTACAGACACCTGTTGTAAAGAGCACCGTGTGCAGTTTGAGGCTCCCCCCGTTGTGAAGCCGAGCAGGCAGTTTGGAGAAGTAGTAGCTGTGGAGATAAAACACAACCTTCAAGGCCTGACGACTTCCCTCGATGTGGTAGAAAACATGAGTATCTGGAGAAACAAAGATAAAACACTTGGTGCTTTACCACAGCAGGAGAATTGGGAAACCACTGCCAACAGAGTTTGTTAATTACACAGTGACATTTCACATCTCCACCAGAAGATGAACAAGGGAGAGGATGCAGGTCCTCACATATTATACTTCAAAAGATAAGTGTGACCTATTATGATGTTTGATGCAAATACAATAAACACAGTTAGTGATTGAAACTCGTGTTCTTTCATGGCATCTCAGTCAGTAACCATGAAAGAGGTGGCAGGGGAGGGCCCTGGCCCTGCAAAGCTGGGGATTCACCACAGGGCATGTGGTGACCTACAACCATCTGTGAGGAATCTTCTCCCCCTCCCCAGGTACCAAATCAGTAGCAGGGAAGGCACATGGACACAGTTCTGAGCTCCACAGCACAGAACACACCCACTATCCCATGTCACTCCTGCTTTTTGTGCTGAGGGAACCCAGCAGTGCTTCAGAGAAGCTGCCCAGTGTCTGACATGGTCTCAGATTTATAATCACAGGGATATTAACACAAAATATACAAACGACCAAAAAAAAAAAAGAGCTTCAAAGAAACAGGGAACTCACTTGCTACGAGACTTTCATCCAGCTGCTTGAAATAGAAGGCAACTTTTTCTAGTTCAGCCAGAGTGACCTGGATGTCTTCCAGCATGGTGTGCTCCTCCTTCTGCAGAGCAGAGACACAGACAGGTTACTGTGTGGCAGGAAGGTGTCCTGCTCTGGGCAGGCTTTGGCTCAAGAGACCTGGAGCAGAGTGCAGAGCTGTCCTTTAGCTCCATCCCAGCCAGGTATGGATACAAGTTTAACCACCCTTGACTTGGATGTCATTTGATGTGATCCACGGAGTAGAGAGATTTAAGGACTGAATACACTTGAAGGGATCTCTTTCTCCAAACTTTACCCTATACCTACAGATGATCAGTTACTGCCAAGTAAATATTGATACATTCCTTGCCATGCAAAGAAATAGGAGTTACATACACAGATAGCTAGGATTGTATTTTATAAAAAAACCCCCAAACTCAATCTACACTATTTCCAAAGTCAAAAACATTCTCCCTTCTCTATCATGTCAGAGCCACTTGTCTTTTTTATGCCCCTTTTTTCTTGGCATTTCTACAGTTATGGCAGCTGATCTCCTGTAGCTGTGGCTCATCAGTGCAGATGAACTATGCAAACGTGGCTCCTCTCCTCAGACCTGGTGCCTCACACCCCAGCACCTCAGACCCGAGAGAGGGACTGCAGTCTGTTTGTCCCAACTCCTACAATACTCTGAACTTTCCTGCCTGTTTGCCAGAAGATGGCAGGGGACACTCAGGTCACCAACAGCTGGGTGCTAGAACCTCCCTAAATGCAGCAGTGTTGTTCCAAATGGGAAGGCAGACTGGTTCCTGTGGTGTTCTGGTGTGACAAGGGCTCCAGTATTTGTGAGGAGATGAAAATGGCAGGATAAGGAATATGGGCACTTGGTTGTCAGCAGCAGGAATGTGCAGAGTTTGCTGCAGTGAGAGTCTGAACATGCTGCTAGAAGGGAGGGCTCTGGCTGTGCTGTGAGAGGCACAGAATCCCACAGGCAAGTGTGACAGACCCCAGGGTGCCCCAGCTGCTCCTCTTACCACAGCAGGGGAGAGAAGGGACTGGTAGTGCAGTAAAACCCCAGTGGCTGCGATCTGCTCCAGCCATTTCCTGCTGGCCTCTCTGCTGCTTTCTTCGTATTCCCCATTGTTGTTGTACCGAGAGTTGAGAGCAGCCACTAACTGCTCTGAAAAGGTGCAAATAGCAGCCACAAGAGACTGGCAGAAGATGGAATCACGTCTCAGCTGGAGCTCAGTATCTGCCAGAGAAGGGGAGAGAAGCACAAAGAAGTCATGATTACACTTGCCTTTCATCTCACTGCCACCACAGCAGTTTGTGTGTGTGCACATGACTTTTGGCCTCTGCTGTAGCTTTGCACCAACTTAACTGATAACCTCTCCTTGCTGTGTGACCTGGCTGGAGATACCAAGACAGCAGAGCTGGCATTACATGCATGTGCCAAAACTTTCTAAGCCAGTTGGCTCTGCCAGCTGCAGAAACTCCTTAGTTACAGCCATAGCTGGACTGATTCCCTTCTTTTTATGTTCACAGAAGAAAAAATTATTGAAAGGAGGTCTCTGATATTACTTCTCTCCTGATCTATTAGAGATTAATCTTCCCCATTCATCTGTATTTTGTGGGCTCCCCATATGCTTAATGCATTAACTGGGTCCATCCATATGGTACCAACTGGTTTATGTTTCCTGGGAGAATTTCCCCTGCATCAACTTTGCTTCCACTGTGCCTGCCAGGCAGCACATGCTTGTCAGAGCAACCTGCTCACACTTAAGGGGATTGCAGGCCAGAGAGGCACATGAACAAGTGAAGAGGTACTTCCCAGGTGCCCCTGCAGTGCAGCAGGCTCTCCTTGGCAAGGCAAGAGGCTGAAGACATCACCTAGAGGCTTTGAAGGTCTGGATTATTTTTATAAGCACAGAACACATCAGACTGACTAATACACTCCAGGCCCTGGGCCATGTTCCATCCTTCTTTCCAGCCAGATGGAGCTGCAGGAGGTGGGGCACACACAGAGAGAACCTTCAGGAGACATTATCTCTGTGATCAGCACAAACAGCCTTTTTGGTCACTAGACTGATTCCACTGGCTGGTTTGCACAGACTCCTGGACCAGCCCTGGCAGGAGCTGAGAGAGAACTTAGAGCCATACAAACCTATCTTCATTCTGTGAAATTTGAGAATCAAGTCTGGCACAGTGAAACAATGACATAACAATGAAATAACTATTCCAGTTATTTATCACCTGGCTTTCAAACACAAGGACACCAAACAAGTGCTACAATTACAAAAAGGCTCCTTGGAAAGACCTTGCTCTGCAGGCAACTGTTTGGTGCACAGTGCCAAGTTTCTGATGTCCCTGGTGTATTTAGGTGCTCCTGCACATTTATGTTCCTGGTCAGCCCCTGGCTGTAACTCAGCATAGAGAATCCTGCATGCCTGCTCTGCTTGGAAAGATGAGTCCATGGGCCTGCAGAAAACTCTGCAATAGAGCTCAGTTTTGCTCAATGTTCTCACCACAGCAGGAAGCAGTAAAGGAGGGTTGTACAGAGGAAAACATGAAGACAGTAAAAAGAAAACCAGTGGTTGTGAAACCAGCAACCAGCCAGGTAACACACACAGCCTCCAGTGAACTGAGATCATGTAAACTGCACAAGAGAATCAGATCCATGGGAAGGTTGGCCTAGATGCAGAGCAGGAGAAATGTTAACAAAAATGCCAGGGAAAACCCCCTAAACATAAGGAAACACATCACATTCTGACATATGCACGTGAATGCACATAAAACTGTCTTAGGGACTTCTGTATCTATGTTGTTCTTTTGCAACAAATGAAAATCCCTTACCTGTGCATTTCAACAAGGCCAAAAGCAGCTGATTCTTCCCATCTAAAACAGTGAAGAAAAGGAATGCTGTAGTCAACATAATGCCAAGGTAGGTGTGACTACATTTGCTGAAGAGCCTCCTCATCCTCCCCAGTCCCCAGCCCATGTCTATTTACTCTGGGAGTCCTCACTCACACAGACATGGTTGTGACTGAAAAGAACCAGGCACAAAGCAGAGACTTTTACTGGTTACATGCTCTGTTAACTACCATGAATTACTGGGAAAAAACCTGCACTTGTAGATGAACCCCTAAGGAGGTGATTTCTGTCCTGTGCTTTGCACTGGGCTGTAAATATCAGCTTCATCTCCTGTTTCACTCCAACCAGACTGCAATAGTTCAGGATGTTGTAGCATCTGATTAGCATTCATTTCAGTTTAATACACCAAGCACCTCTCTCTTCATTTTCTAAAAGGCTTTAAAAAGCACAGGGAGATAGATCAGTCTCAGATCAACCTGAATGGGCTGAGGAAATAAAATAAGGGAGTAAAGTTGTTTGGAATTGCTGCACAGGTACAATTTTACCACACAGCACCAGGACTCTACAAACCATAATGCTCTCTCTGGTCCTCTCTAGAGTCAAGGACAGCCTTATTACAAATTGAGATCAAATTATAAAATCAACAGCTAGATTTGATTAGATCAAGATCTTTTCTCCCTGCAGCCAATAACCAATTTTCTCTTATTTACAGACCTTCCACATGTTTGTGTATGATTTCCACAAGGTTCTTGATGCGCACTGGAAGGTTCCATGGGTCTTCCTGAATGCTGGCTTGGATGTTATTCCGGCACCTCACTGTGGTTTCTTCCTTCTGCTTAAATTCTAGAGAACAGGGGCTGTGTTAGCCCTTGGGGAAGTGGTACCTGGCTGAGAGTGGCTTATGAGGTACATTGTCAATAGGCTGGAAGCAGAGACAGCATCAACAGCAGTAACTGTGCACTGAAAAGGTTCTTAAATAACTAATAGAGAGGGAGAAGACTATTCCCATCCTCCCCCCCTGCACGTTGTGAGCACCAGGGACCTGTGGGACATGCACAGTGCAGGGGGCTCTGCCCCTCTCTGGTGTAGCCCCACTCAGCCCCTTCTGTACATCCACAGTGTCTGGCTGTGCAGAGTCACATCAGCTGTTTGTCACAGCCCACTGGAATGACTGAAAGTTCTGAAATGTTCTGCTTTCTTTCGCCTGATGGAAGCTAATTATTTAATTATAGAGTAAAAATTTATTCTCTATGACTTAGCTATGTAGCTAAGCCAAATTATTGGTGATAAAATATAAATATCTGTCTGCATAAGCAGACAGGGAAACAGAGAAAAACTGACACAAATAACTGCTTCTGGACAGGAATGGGGGAGCATTCCAATGCCAATTCACCACCAGAAGGTGTCTGTGGCAGCTATTAAACAGACACTGTGGTCCAGAATTCCAGCTGAGTTGTAAGCAGGGCTTGTCTGTTCCTCAATGTAATGAGAGTGGAATGATCAGTTAACTAAAAGACTCCCTCAGGCTGATCAATCTAGTTTTAATAAATGAGACTCTGTTTAAGTAAAATAAAATAGAGGAAGTGTCTTATTTCTTCACTTCATTCAAACAGTGCATAGAAAGGCCAACATTCTACACACACGTGAATATGTTTGTAGTGTTGAGTTCATGTAACAGAATTTCACAGGAGTTATTTCTGGAGTCAGCAAAGAAAAGCAGGAAAAGCTCTCTAGTTCTAGAGTTTGCCACTGTAACTAAAAACAAGAGCCTGCCAGAGGTTGGGGTGTGACTACAGCACCTGAGGTACAGCAGGAATGGTAGGAAACATTTCAGATTTATGTGGGAAAGGAAATGCAGCAACCGTTCAGAAAATAAAGTCCTGTGTATTTCAGGGCAAGAAGAAACCACATCCTGAGCCCCCAAACCATTAAGACCAAAGTCTCATCACACTCCCTGAGGAGAAAGAAGACACGGTATCATCTGTTTGCTCTCCATGGAATCAGTTAAGTAAGTGTCATGTGAGGATGAGTTTACTCTGGCAATCACCCATCTGAAGAAAAGCAGAGTAAGTCATTAAGCAAACTCAGGCAGAACCTTTTGGTGCCTGGATCCTCATCAGCTTATCAGGGCACCCACTCACCTTGTATCTGACCTATCCCTACTCTGTACCTTTTCAGGTATGTTCACATCAAAGCAGGGATCTGGAAACCTGTGAAAAAGCTGTGAGGATTCAGCAGCACAAACCCACAAAAACAGTGTTCTGTGTGTTCAGGAGCAATTCACATGCAAATGGACTCTTAAAGATGCCAGATTTTGGTGTTCAGACATGGAACCTGCATGACTGGGTGGACTGCAGAGCTAAGGCACTCTGTGTGGCCAGACTGCACACGTGCAGTCATGTTAAGCTCTTAGGTCTTGGAAATCACATTATTAAATACAATCAACCTATTTCTTTACCTTGCAAACTGTGGTCCATTGGAAAGTGCTTGGTTTCTTCAAAGGCTTTAGTTATTCTTGGTCCTTTTAGAAGTGCATTGATTGCATCAACCTACAATTGGAATGTTACCAACCAGTGTCAGTGAGACTTGCAGAAGAAAATCTGAACAGAACTCTTGTGGGAAAATGCCAAAGCCATTTCACTATTTGTATTTTGGAATGACTGACAAATACAAGTAGGACTTTGCAGCCACCAACTGCCCTCTAGAGCCTCTCACATCTAACACACCATTTGCATGGTGATGAAGAGAATACAGTGTCACACATCTACAGACATCTGCAGGCTAAACTGGGCAGAACCCTCCTGAAATCTGTAAATGGGATCCATTTACATCATATGAAGTATTAGAAGTTTGTTCACCTTTTCTTTTTTTCATGAAAGCAATTTTCCCCTTAGTCTCATGCCTCAGATAAGGCATTTCAGCCTTGCTTAAATCACATGAAGCAACTTGAATGTGACCAAATTGATTCCTCAAACTATCCTATAATATACCCCCAAATCTTGATAGTTTGCCTTCCTCAAAATAGGATTTTTGTAGCACAGTCTAGTGCTTCCAAGTTCTTGACATTGACATTGTTAAAGAGAAAGCAATTCTGTGTAAAATAATGCTTTATATACCTGGTTAAAAAGATGTTCCAAGCAGCCATGAAGTTTGTCTTGCTTGTCTAAAGAAATCCTCATATCACTGGGAAGCTCATCTCCTAATAAAGGAGAGATGAAAAGCTTTTAACTTAAAAACAATCTGTGATGAGGCCACAGATGACACGGGCACACCTTCACACAGTAGCTGTGGGTGAGCAATGATTGCTGCTTTATCTCCAACTCTTAGACCAAAATATTCATTATTTTCATATAATGCAAGTGGTCCAATAACTAAAGAAACTTACCCCTGCCTGACACCTTTCCCATGTTCCACTGTGGTGTATTAGAAAAAGGCAAATCTCTGTCTTTAGGTTCTTGTGATTAGTTTTGAGGAAACCACATTTGCAACTTAAATATCCAAGTGCTTATAATCAGCAAAGACTCACAGCTGTGCTGAGGGGTCCAGCACGAGAGGGATTCCTGTGCCCTGTGCCCACACTCACCTGAGCCCACCCTGTCAGTGCCCAGGTGATGTGATCCCTGCCCACACTCACCTGAGCCCATCTCATCAGTGCCCAGGTGATGTGATCCCTGCCCACACTCACCTGAGCCCATCTCATCACTGCCCAGGTACGAGCTGTTGCTCCTCACGCTGGTGTAGGACAGCACAGAGTCCCGGTTACTGTTACACTCACTACAAAGCAAAGCAAAGAGGGCACTGAACAAAGGCTGCCCTCACACCAGCCCCTCACACACTGAGGTTAGTTCTTGAGTAGCACTCAAACAGTGGCCTCCTTGAGCAGCCTCCCCAAACCCCATTCTGTTCCACAAATGCAAAGGAAAAACTAATGAGATGCAGAACTGCCATTAAGTGCCACGGGATGGCTTTTCCTGTTTGCAGTGGCCACTGAGTGCTGGATGTGTGGCCCTGGTTCTGTGACTCACCCCCTTGGCTGGGTCACATCACCCAACTCCCCTGTGGGCACCGAGCAGGGGACACACAATGAGAACCTGAGAGGTTGGGGCTCCAGTGAACATTTGCCACCAATGCTCAGGATATTCCAGCACTCGGGGAGGCTGCAGTGGCACAGACACTGGAGGTGGGAGAGGAAATGTAAGGAATCTGTGCCACCAGAGAACCAGGCACTGCACATCCCAACACTCTGTCAGGAGGCAGAGGAGTCACAACAATCGGCTTCGTCTCAGCTCATGCACACCTGGAAAATTCTCGTGTGAACCTCCTCTCTGAGGTTAGTTCACACTAACTATAACTTAATTAAAAATGCTGTGGATCTGAGGCTGTCCCTTTCCAATGAACTGACAGGTTTTAATGGCACAAGCCCAAAGCAGAGCTTACAAAATTCTCCACATTGTCTCCTCCTCTGATTTTATTTCAGACTGACGTGAGAGAAAAATGTAAGAACAACTGAAAGAACCCTAATTGGGGTTCTTGCTGTCCTTTGTTAAATCTAGTATCAAAGAGATCTGTTTTTCCTCAGGAACATTAATACTTATGGCAAGTAGTCTGCAGTACAAACCCTTATGAATTACTCTCCAAATGATCCCAGAGAAAACAGCATGGTAATGCAAACAAGGTATTTTCTTATCTGTAATTTGCCTGGGTTTGTAGCTCCTCAATAGTTCTCCAAATCAAAACCCATCAAAACACATTTTATCCCCCCTTGAGCAACTATTATCTGTAATATGCTTAATTCTCTGCCTCTGTCTAATAGATAAGACAGAAAATGTTTCTCATCTTCCATTTATGAGTAGACCTTAGGAACAAGTGACAAATCCAGAGAGACTGTTTATGCCATCACTCTGTTACCCAGGATACATTAGGCTCAATTACAGACATTCAAATTAAACAAGGATATCTATTAATAGTGAAAGAAATACAGCATGTTTCACTCAGAAAGCTTCAGAGCACATGTGCAGATTGAAATCTCACAAAGCAAACAGATTCCCCAGATCTCAGCACTGGAAGTGCTGGTTCTATCTCTTTACTGACTTTGTATTTGCTGTCCTTTGAAACAATCAATACTGAGCTGGACAAGACCCTAAGCAACCAATTTCATTGGCCCTGTCCTGAGCAAGAGCTGGGACCATGTGGGCTCCAGAGACCCCCTCCAACACCAACTGCTCCCCTTCTGCCAGTCCTGCATGGATGGAACTATTGCTGCTGGTACCAGTGCCCAGCAACAGCAAGGAAAGCACCAGGACTGCAGCAGGGAAGTTCCACAGACCCATCATTCATTCAGGCTCCTGTAAATCCTCCCAGCTCTAGGGCCTTACTAGAAATGTAAAAATGGCCTTTTAAGGATGTTAAATTGCAGTGGTCAGACATGGCTACAACTTGTTATTCCATTTCTTTTGAAGCTGAGTTTCCAAATGTTTCTTCCCAAAAAAGACAGAGTTGGACTGTGAGAGATTTCCTTTGGTAGCAAATATTCCTGGAGAATCAGCAGTCAATCATGTCCCCAAAACAAGATCTTGAGACACCTGAATAAACATTTGCATTTGTGGTTTCAAAGGCCCATTAAAAATAAAAAACTCAATGTCCATTTCTGTTTCTCAGTGTCTTAGACTTTTGGCAAAAGTGGTTGCAGAACTGAATGGAAACATCCCCTTACAATAGCAGCTGGGCTTCTGTAGTTTCTAGCTGCAGGACACAGAAAGGGAAAGTCATACTAGACCTATTTATTTAATTTTACTCAGTTTTCTAGAAGCTTTAGTATTGTGACATTGTTTTTTGCTGTATATTTCATTATGGTAATAAATGTAATGATAATGAACACTTTACTAAGTGAATAGTAGATAATTGACTGACTGGAAAACAACCTGCTTGTTGGATCCATACCTGAATTAGAACTTTGAAACATTACATTAGTAAGGTAGAAGTGTCACAATCTTCAGACTAACCTGTAGGAGTCTCTGAAACTCAATGTGTCATGTCCAGAGTCTTCCTGGTCCTCCTCAGAAACTTTGAAACAGACCTTCTTGATTCCACCGTGCTCAGCTTTGTCATCACTCTCTTCTGCTGCCAGGGAAGGTGGAGATGTCTCCTCAGCAGATGGGGGCTCACAGGCACCACCTTCTGTAGGTTCTGTTATGGTGGACAAAAGCCTGCAGAAGTACCACACACAGCTCAGTCTCATGAATGAAGTATCATGACCAGGGCTAAATCTGGCTTTGGGAAATCAGAAGCAAACTTGTGAGCACTCTACAGAGACTACATAGACTACTTCTTAACACCTGATCTAAACCTACTGTCAGTTTGGAGTCATTCCCCCATTTCCTGTCACTCCAGGCCCTCGTAAATTGTCCCTCTGCATCTTTCCTGCAGGATCCCTCCAGGCACTGGAAGGCCACAGTTGGGTCACCCCAAAGCCTTCTCTTCTCCAGGCTGAACAAAGCTAATTCTCTCACAGCAGAGAGGCTCCATCCCCCTGACAGACTGGCTCCAACAGGTTGATGCTCTTTCCCCAGAGCTGGAGGCAGCTCTGCAGGTGGGGTCTCACCTGAGTGGGCAGAGGGGCAGAGTCCCCCCCCTCCCCTGCTGCCCACACTGGGGGATCAGCCCGGGACACGACTGGTTTCTGAGCTGCCAGTGCACACTGACAGCCCATGCAGCCTCTCCTCCTCCAGCAGGGCAGGTCTGCTCTCAGTCCCTTCCCTGCCCAGCCTGGATTGCCCTGACACATGTGCAGCACCTTGCACTTGGTGGAGTTAAGCCTCAGGAGATTCCCAGCAATCTCAGTTGCCTCAAGGCCCTGTTTCCACAGACCCCCCTCCTGGAGGTGGAGCTGGGTCACTGTAANAGAAGGCCCTGTTTCCACAGGAGGTGGAGCTGGGTCACTGTAACCGTGGTGGCCTGAACGTGCTCCCTGTGGCCACCCCAGGAGCTGGTTGTTCTCCAGGGCAGTGCCCACCTCAGTGGCTCTGCCCACCCTCCTGGACAAGCTGAGCCAAGGCCCCCCGGGCTGTTGGTCAGGGCAGGTTTGGTGGGAGTGACTTTTGTGCCATCTGTTCAACTGTCTTTATCTCAACCCCTGAGTCTTCTCACTTCCCCCCTTGTGACTGTCCCTGTGCCACTGGAGGGGACAGAGCTGCTGGCACTGCTGGCAGTGGCTGTGCCCAGCTTAGGGCACCTCATGGCTCTCCCACACAGGTCACCCTTGCAGCCCCTGCCACCAAAACCTTGCCTGTTATGCACAACACACAGAAATGCTACTCAACAATCTTTCATTACTGTTACCAGGAGACCCAGAATGAGAGAGAGACAAAGAGAGGAAAGGACACCACAGGTGCCATAGAGAAACCTGCCTGAAATCACCAGTTTTGCTTAGTCTCCCTTATGACAGACAAAAATCTCAAGGGTAGGGACTATGTCTAGATGGGATTCCAAAACTGCTCTTGACATGAAACAGATTCTTATTTTGGAATATACAGTAAGCAAAACATTGGCTGTTGAATTCAGGTGGACTTTTTAGGAGCAAAGGACAATAATACAAACACTGGTGGATGTGCACAAGAGTAGATGTGACCCAGTCAGCAAGGAGCTGATCAAGCACAGAATATTCTGAGTTGGAAGGGACCCAGCAGGGCCCTTGTGCAAAGGCAGGTGTGAACAGGTGAGTACAGAGCTGACAGTTGGGGCCAGCAGCACAGTGTGAGTTCAGAGGTTAATGCCTCAATGGTATCAGAATTTCTCTCTCCAGTGCACACAGGATTCTGGACTCACTTATTTATCTGAATGACATATTGCTTCATTTCCTTCACTGCAATGTCAAGTTTGTTAAAAAGGTGCAAGTATGAGTCCTGCATCTCCCAATCTTCCTGTTTCAGCAGAAAACTGAGTCCCCTTTCTTCCTGAATTGTTCCTCCATTCTGCTGGCCAAAGCTCCCATCAGGATCTCCATCTTCTGGGGTCAGACATCTCCAGGATGGTGCAGCCATAGTGGTGATGCAGTGTTGAGTATATGAGACTGGATTTAAGGTACCTACTGAACATCAAAGGATCTAGTTAGTGTGGCTCTCGTGCCCTTCCCCAACCCATCCCAATGATGATACTTTAGAAGTGGAATTTTAACAGGAAAAACTGAAATTTCACAGAACTATTTTATATAATTACATTCTATGACAAAAACATTCTGAGGAAAAAAAGTTGTTTGGGGTTTTTTTCTCCTGGCATGCCAACAAGATGTTTTGAATTTACTGCAATTAAGAAACAGGTTAAATTACAGAAGTGAAGACAGCAACTGTCCACACACATAGTCATATAGACAACATGCAGAGTATCTAAAAGCATTTGCTGAAAAGTTAAGGAATTGGAGTTCTCAGGAGTTGGTCTGTTTTTACTATTCTAGATCTACAAACACACTCACACACATATAGAAAGAAATAGGGCTCTGTCCTTACAGAAGATAAATGAATTTTTTCATTTAGAAATGCTGACAATTTTGATGTGGTACTTCACTAACACCTTAGCTCACGCTAAAAATCATATGGGATTTAATATTTAATATCTCCAAGCATCTTTATGGATCTCAATTTGAATAGTCAGCCATTGTTCAGAGGATTGGGTAGTCTACACTTCCCTCTTCCAAACATTCCTGCACTCTGACCTTCACAAGGCAATGAATCAGAAGCACATCACATGAGATCATGATAAAGAAATGTTGAACAACCAACCAGGCTGTAGGACAGAAAATAGATCCCCTGACAGAACAGAGACTTTTAAGTCCAATGCATGGAATTTATTTAGTAATGACAAAAGAAAACAGCACTACAACATGACTGAGTCCTGCTGTCCCCCTGAGTGCAGCCTCTCCTCACAGCACTGGCATTCTGGTTCCCTTGGAGTCAGGAAGTCACCTCTGCTGAAGCCAAGTGCTCCAGTTCATGTGGTTACAGAGAGATGCCCCCACTGCTGAGCTGGTAAAAACATCTGACCTGAAGCCTCTCTGTGCTTTAAGGCATTAGTATTTCACAACAGAAGGAGGCTTTTATTTTACTAGAAAATTTTAAAGAGCCAAAAATGGTACTGGCAAGACTGTTTTTCCTTGGAACTTATTTTGACCTTGCTGAGCAGCTGAAACCCCCAACTTTCCCTGCAGATAAACCCAGTATGATTTGAAAAGTTAATCACCACCTTGTTCTGGATCAAGGCCAATAATGGAAGGTTTCCGTCCGATGCGAATGCTGAATGACCTCCCTGCTGAGGTAGAGTTTTTGGGGTATGACACCTCCATCAGGTTAATGTGGCAGTTGGTGGGGCAGAAATCCAGGCTGCCCAGGGAATGTGTTTCTGTGACAGCTTGTTTGAAGGCTGGGCTCACCTTTGCTTTCAATTCATCTGCAAACTGGGAGAAACCAAGCAGGTGTGTGCTACTTCACTTTCAAACAATTATGATGCAATACACACAGTCATTTTCTCTTCCTGCTTCCTATTCCAGAAAACCAGAAATCCAGATTTCTGCTGCAACTGGAATAATGCATTAAAAAGGCTCATAAAACAACAAATGAAAGCAATTAACTATACCTTCTACCACTCCCTTTTCAAACAGCTCAGGTAACTGCACAGAAAAAGCACACATACTTTGTTTACACTATGATACATCATACTTATGTTCATGTTAAATAAGACATGGATCAATCTGTTGTCATGTTTATTCATTAATATGGTGGAATGAACCTGGAATAGTATGTTATAACCCACAGCTCTGACAAGCAGAAAGGAGTGATTTACAGACAAGGTCTTTTTTACTCAAAATTTGCAATTTCAGTAACTTGCAGAGCTGTTTCCAAGCCTCCAGGACACTCACCTTAAAAGCTGTTTGCATTCATTAACAGAATACTAAGACCCACTTATCACAATGAAGAACTGGCCTGACACTTCACCAATACCAAGGACTGTTGTACCTCCTGGTAGCTGCTGATCCTCCTGCTGATGCTTTCCAGCTTCGTGTCACAGATGTGCCGGAATTCATACTGGGGCATGGTGGCCACAGCACTGCTCAGGGATATGAGTCTTCTGCAATTCCTGACAAAGTGATTGTCCTCTGCAGCAAAGGCCTCCAAAATCTAAACAAAAAGAGGGGATGGCAATGATATGAGACTTGACAGTGAGGCAAAATACAGTTTTCTTCCACTGAGTGAGCAGCAAAGCCCCACGGTTGAATAAAGCTGCTTCCAGAACCAGCTGCTTCTATTACTGCCTGAGAACAACTGTCATAGAGTGGCAAAACAGTCCTCAAAAAATTTTAGAGTAATGGAAGTGGATCAAAATACCCACTGGGCACTGTCCAAGTTACCTGCTCTGGCATACTTTCATGGCACATAACAAAAGTGCTACTGGGATGTGACAAATGTTTTTTGTCAGAGATGATCAGGACACAGTGCTCTGCTGTCTTCTGACAGCAGCAGTTCTCATCGATTCCTTTAGCAACCCACCCAGCCTATCAGATGGGCAAAAGTTGCTTGATTTTCATCCAAGGTAAAGCAAATTCCTGCCTGAAAAGATCAATCTGGAGTATCAGCAGAGAGTACATTAGCAGGCAGAGAAAAGGGAGAATTCCATGGCTGAGGGCACCCTCCCTCTGCCTCAACAGCTGCAGTCCTGGAAGCATCTTGCCCATACCAAAGGAGCTGCTGTGACTCGGTGCATTCTAATGAACTCAACCCCAAGCAGGGCTGAAAAGACCATGTGTGACCTGATGGAAGAGCCAGGCCCCCACCAGCCAAGAACAAGCTGTATTATTGGCTTCCTGTTGTGTTCAGCAATGTAGCTGAATGACCACGGCATCTCCTGATGCCTTTGCAGTGAGATTGAAGCAGCCTTTTGGTTCCACAACTTTCTCGAGGACCAAGGATTTGATGCCTGCACTGCTGACATACTCATAGACCACCCCGTGCTCCAGATGGGTGTTATCCACAGTCAGGCTGATGAGAGGAGTGTCTTCCCCAGCCACCAGTGCAGAGCTCATGGTCTGTGGCATCTGGGCTGAAACAGAAAGAAGTCATTAGAAGTGTCTGGCAGCACATGTGAACACAGCCCTGCCCAGGGGACAGAAACCTGCTGAGAATTATGAAATGCAAAGACACAGAGACAAAAAGAACTACGTATTGCTGGACACCAGGAGAATATTCTGAGGAAGACATTTGCTGTTGGCCACTAGTGGAGATATGACAGAGGTTTAGATAATCCCTCCTGATGTTCTTCCACATGTGCATGCTCAGGACACTCTTCTAGTTCTGTCCACAGACCTGAACACAAGCTTTCAAAAGGGAAGTGAAGTCTGTTCATCTCCAAGTCCTGTTGTTTGCAATGACCCTCTGGAAGACTGAGATGCCAGGGCAGGGATGGGGTGAAGAGGTCACATTTTTTACACACAGCAATGCTATTGTCACTAGAGAACAGATTCAAGTTAGAGTCAGGTTGAGATTTGCCAGAGAATTGTTCATATGCCTCTACCAGGAACTGCTCCAGCTGTTCCACCATGGAGCTGCACTGTCAGATCAGTAGATTAACAGGCTCACCAGACCTCAGATGGGATCCACACAGATGTGCATCTGTTCCTGGAGGAGTTGCCAATGGCATCCAGAGAGTCCAGACTTAGCCCTTTGGATTAAATCTTGCTTCCGTATTCTCTCCCAACATCTACTTTTCTGAATAAGCTCTCAATATTAAAGTAAAACCCACACCTTTGGCTGACATAGTGGTAACCTGCTCCAAATCAAGTAATTCAAAGTAATTTAACATCTTAACCTTCAATCTAAGATAACAGAAAATGAAGATTATTTTAGATGGGGTTACTTGCAGGCTTCCCCTCTCCATCAGCTACTGCCCACAAATTCCTGGTTTTCAGGGGCTACCAAAAGATTCTAAGGATGCTGAGCCTCTTCATCCCTGAAACTGGCTCTCCTGTGAAGAACAGAGTCACAATGGCATGATTTCAATTTGTACCTCATGTTTTTCTTCCCCTGAATAAACTGCAGCATATGGGTACTTCCTCTGGCAGACCTCATTTTATTACACAGCTTTACTAAGACAAGAGATATTCTCCACTAATAATCACATGTTATATTTCTATTGCTGTTCTCCTTTAGGAAGCCCCTGAATTTTCCCTAAGTTTCCTTCTGCCATAAGAATCTTTACCTGGTTCCTGGGGGCTGTTTTGAAGGGGATCCAGTTCTGCAGCTCCTTCCAGTGCAGGGTGGTCTCTGCTGGAGGCAGGGTGGGTGCCATTCACATACACAGGGGCTGCTGCCTGCTGAACTCTGGCCTCCTCAGCATCTTCGTGGGTTCTGTACACCCACTGGTACAACCCCTTTCAAGAGACACAGGCTTCAGACATGACCTCACTAAAAATGCCCAATCTCCAAATCTTTGCACTACAAAGGTGCACCCAGCTATCAATTCTGTATCTTCCAAGTTGGCTGAAATACCAACATTCCCCCAGCTTTTCTCTGACCTTCAGCAATCGTAACATCTAGATCAGTATCTGGGTGAACTTCTAGTGTTAGCAGTAGTTAATAACTTTCAGTACTGTATGCAGTGTGTGCATGAATTGGCCTCTGTATTATTTGTAGGTGTTTTGCAATCAGACAAGTGCAACCAAGTCCCTCAGTGAGAGCAGGCCCTGGCATGGGAGGAAGTGAGTCAAAAGAAATGTGCAGATGTTCTTTTGCTGAATATTTAGTGAGCATAAAAGCAGAGGAAAGGGGAGGGCAGCAGAAGAGCAGGAATTAATGTATACTTCCTTTGAGGTTTTGAGTTCATACCAATGCTTCCTGTTGTCTGGTCCTGTAGGCTGTGAAGTGCTCCAGAACTTCCATATAATTTCCATGTGTTGCATTATTCCCATTAACTTTCAAAATACACTGCCCTGGATGAAGGCCCACAGCTGCAGCCTCAGACCCTGAAAAATCACACAAGAGAAGTTAGACAGAAACACCATCTGCCTATGGAAGAGAACACTGGAAAGTTTACTAAGAGTTTCTGGTTAAAAAGAGTAAGAAGAGGTGGGTGAATGCTGTCCTGCCTTTGCTACCAAGTCCTTATTCCAAGAGCATTTCGTTTATCCTTCATGTTTTCAGTAGTGCTGGGAAAAACACTCTTAGATCTAAACACATTCATACTAGAAATTGAATTTCCTGTGGAGAATCATTTGGGATTATTATATGGTTCTCTTTTAACCTTATGATTACATTAGCTGGGGTCTTGTTTGAATGTAAACTGTTACATGTGTTCCAGCTTCTGGCACTCTAAAGACACAGAACACTTGCATGTTACACAATTTGCCACAGAAAAAGACTGTGATGTACTTAAAGGTACAGGAAATCTAGAGTGCAATAACCAACTTCAATGGATTTACTCCAAATTCACATGAACAAGACTCATACCCAAATTTCCCTCCTAGAAATCTCCAGCTAAGCTGATTGATTTTGTTAAAGCACTTTTTTAAATGTAATTTGTCTTTTGCTGGCAAAAAAAAGTCCTGAAAAAGGAGAATCTTCCTAGCTGGCCCTTCCAGCTTGCACTGTAGGCTGTGAAAAAGTGGTTATAGGTGCTGTTATGAAAGAGTGTCCTGGGAATGCTGCCTGTGGCCTGTACATTCACTGCACTCATCTGCAGACACATATTTGTTCACAAGGGAGGAAGCAGAGTCTGTTTAAAAGGCCACATTTTCTGCATCCGCTGAAAATAAAGGTTAAAGCTGTGTTTTGTTTGTAGCTCAGTTAACACTTCAGTAAAGAAGTAGTAAATATCTCTGTCAAACTGTGTTTACTCCTTTCCAAAGGATGAAGGAAAGCAGCTTCCCTCTATCTTATATGCTAATTTGTAGCAGTCTAAGCCAATGTAAAGGCAGAAGTAGTCTCCAAGTATTATTTTGTGATGTCCAGATCATGTCACACCTGCCTCCCAACCTGCTGATCCTGCAGCACCTTCAGAACCCAGGGACCCAAACTGTGACTACAGACAAAAATACTGAGGAAGCAACAGACAGCATTGCCCCTCAGCTTCTTCTCACCACCTCAGTTTTATGTTTTTATTCCCTGTGGCTGTAAAGCTGGATCTTGTTAAGGTCAGGAGAAAAACGGGTCAGGTGTCTAAGCAAGCACATTTCCAGCTTGCAAGAGCTCAGGTGCTAATGCTTTCTTAAGAATCTTCCCACAGTATCCAAGTTCCTTCCACCAAAGAATGCCACTATTCCTTGGTGTGGGTTGATGGGATTAGAGACCCACCAGTGAGTTCACAGGGGTGACACCACTGCCTCACAGAGGGTTTGGCTGCTGAGCACCCTGAGGCAGGAGCTGTCCCAGTGGTGTCCCAGTGGTGTCTGTAACCAGCCCCTGTGGTTACAGCAGTGGGACAGATTCTTCTCTTTAGTGAGCACCTGCACTGAAGTCAGAACTTGTGCAGAGCACGATGGACAGTGACACCTGTACCTTGGTGCAAATACAGACCTGTTGGCTGCACTGCAGCACAGACTGTCCACTCACCCCTTCCTACTGCGTGAACATACGGTGGTGCTGCCCCCCGGATCTGAAAGCAAAGTGCTTCAGGACAATCTGGGATTTTAATAATCCTGCAGATAAATCAAAGAGAAGAGAAGGCAGGATTTTAAATTAGGCTGCCAGAGCTCTGGGCAGTTCTAACAGCATCTTTCCCTGGCATTCACAAGTGAGTTTAGATGAAAGAAAGCACTCACACTGTTTACAAATAAATAACAAAAAAACAGACCTGAAAAGATCATCCACTCCATCTTCAATGTCCAAGGCAGATGGGAGATTCTATTTGTTAAAATTTGGCACTTCTTAATTTATTACATCTTTAAGTGAATAACACCTGACAGAAACTTTCTAGGTGTTTATAGTCACTTCCTCTTCCAGGCACACTTCAGTGCAGCTGTGCTCACTTACACTATTCCCTTAAAAAATAAAAACAGTCTGGACAAGACACACTGCACCAGAATCAGCATCAAGAGCTCACTGAGACGTTCAATTCTATGGCACATTCTGGGACTGCAGGATCTAACAATGCCCAAGACACTGACAGGTCCAAGTCTCATTTTAAGATACAATAATGGACTGAAAAACTCTAAGGGCTGATATTGTTAGTCATCCAAAAATAAGCCAAGCTTTAATTGTGTGGAAATTGTTTTCCCTGGCACAAATATTAAGAGTCTGAGCTTCACACCTCAGGGAGAATGACAATCCTTGTGATTCAGTTCTGTTTGTGCACAAGGAAGCCAAAATTTACCCGCAGTATAAAGAGAATACATCCCAACCTCCCCCAGCAGCCCAAAAACAAGCCATGACTCTTGTATCTCTCATTTCTCTCATTTGTTCTCCCATTGAGCAGCTTCTGACAGCAAAGGGTTCACACAGGTTTCAGTACAACTGCAAAGTATTACCTAGTAATTGACATTTCTCTATGATCTTCTGTCTGCCCATCTTGGCACTTACTCTTTGGATTTGGTGGCTACCAGAAGCCTGAGTGGCCTCCGTGAGCAGAAGGACTGGCTTAGGATGGTTTCCACTTCTGCAAACGGGCGTAGGAACACCAAATCCTCATTGATGGAATAGATTTTCCTTCCTGCCTGCAGGCCAGCCATCTGCAAATGGAACAAACACCACAGAGCCCTTGGTCAAAGCTCAGGCTCCAGCTGTTCCCTACTTATGGCCATTCCCAGGATTCCTGTCATACAGCATATCCTATATACAGAGTCATTTGTCACTCCCCCTGAAAGTTTTCTGCTTTTACAGAAAACAAAGCAATTCAGCTCTTTAGAAATGTGCCACTCCACAGGTGTATCTTACTTTGCCATGGATGTGTCTTTGGACCTTTCTGCTACAAACTTTTAAGGCACTATTAAAAAAGGAGACAATAAAAAAACAAGGGGTGGGGAGACACAATCAAAACTGGGGAACTATAATAGACTGGCTGTGATAGTGAGACACAGGAGTGTGACTTCCCACCCCTCACAGCTCCCCACAGGAGCCAAGGACAGCTCTGAGCCACTGGCCTTGCAAAACCAACCCACACCCAGTCACACCAGTACAGGTAACCTGGTTTTAAGTGGTGGTAAAAATCTGTCTCTGCTTTAACAACTTTTAAACACAGTTTGGAAACTGCTGCTGGCATAGGCAAATCTAACAGCTCACAAAATGGTTTCCAAAAAGTCTTGAGAAGAAAAGACACTACTAACAAAATGAACAATGCTTGGCAACTCTGACTGTGAACAGAAGCCCCAGACCCTTGTTGCACAAGCATGAAGTCCAGTGCTGTCTGCTGCCACAATCTGTGTTTCAGGTATGTTTCAATTTTGTTTCAGGAATAAGAAGTCACAATCCCAAACTCAAAGAGAACATGTTAATCTTGAATAAATCCATGCAAGTAATAGATTTCTTCACACTTTACCAGTGAACCTGGAATCTTATTCAGGCCTGAGTGTGCCAGTCTCAGGGAATGCAAAGCACTGTGACAGGCACTGTAAAGCAAAGCTGCATGTCTTCATCTTTGTCCCTAACGAGCATGGCAGCAGGCAGAAGGTCTCCTCTGTGCTGAGCCACACAGACCTACATGCTGGATGTCTTTCTAGTATTACAAAGCAATTAAAGAAGCCCAAGAATGTAATGAAATGCATCACTGTTGGACCTCAAGTCTTCCCAAAATGAGCTGACAGCCCTCTGCTGCAGACATGCAGATTTAGTTCTTTTCTGGAGCAATATTGTAAGATTGAGATCAAAGGATGGGCTCATGGTCACAGACAGTTGATCTTGGAAGATCAAGAAAACAATTCCTTAGAAAACTCTGTGCTTCTGTTGTCTTAAAACACAATAGATTTGAAGGTTGTTCCCCAGGCATTCAGCCAGTGAAAGGGCAGAAGGATTATAGTAGGCTATGGTTGACAGGACACATTTAGATTAATCAAATTTTTGGCCAACTCATGTTGATTTTGAGCATGAGGTAATGAGCATGAAATACTCAGATCTATGACATTTGGGCCACCTACATGCCTCAAAGAAACAAGGCAAATATATTCTGTAGAACTCCTAAAAAATACCAGGGAGAGAAATGTGTGCATGCTTTTTAAGGAAAAAAAAATGTATCTAAAAATGCAGCTTTCACTCAAATAAACGTGTTTCCCATTGAACACCTTTGTAACCCCAAACTGCAGTTGCTGGTGACCCTGAGGTACACAAAGGTACTGGTGTTCTATCACTTAGTGATACCCAAGTCACCTGGTGGTGCCCAAACATTTGGCCATTTACAGAAACAGCTTCTTACCACAGGAATTGTAGAAGACAGCCAATTTTCTATTTGCTGCCTTTAAAATGAAACATCTTAAAATGCTGGTGTGTGCCTTTTCCAAGCACTGAAACATTTTAGATACCAAAATGTGGATGTCAGGTCCCACCTCTGCAGAAGAGCCTCGTCGAACCGACCTCACCACAATGGCTTTGTTCTTCTCTTCCACCTCGAATCCATAGTCCTCCTCTTCTGGTAAAATCTGAGACAGAGCACAGGGCAATGCTCCATAAATATGGGCTTTGCTGAAAAGCTGAAGAATGGAGATGAGAAACTGGACTTAAGGCTGAAAGGGACTACCAGGTCTGACCTACGTAAGAGACACAACATTTGATCTGTTGTTTCTGCACTGAGCCCTTAACACACACTGCAGCAGAATTCCCAGAGGGTCACCCAGGTAAGATCTGCAGTCTTTAAGAAGTGAAGAATCTACTCCCACCCTTGAGAGTTTGTTCCAAACCCTTCTATTAGAAACTGCATTTGGTTTTAACTCCTGGCCCTTCATCCTTCATTAGATCTTTCACTTTTAGATTGCATCATTATTCAGGATTTTCCACTGGGGAATGTACTTAGAGATTGAAGTGCAGTCATTTTATTTGTTTTTTAAAACACATCCCACATACACAATAATGAATGATGTGAGTCTTCCCCAGCTCTCTGTTTCAGACAAATTCAGTGTCTCAGGCCTATCTCTTATATATATCTGTTATCTCTCAGCTAGAGAGAGAGCAAGCTATATATTTCTGAATACACTACAGAAATGACACCATGATGAGTGACAGAACAATTCCTGACATCCATAGGTTCTTCCTTCCAGGCACAAAAGCAATTTTTAGGGAAAAAACACAAACCCTCTGTGCTCAGTTTGCACCTTTTACATTTGACAGAAGCCTTCATAACTCCTGGTACTGAGTTTCTGCTTCCTCTTATTTGCACTGAGGTCACACAGAACTGCCTTATACATATTCTTTAAAATCATATCAATCACAGCAAATATATGTTGCACTCATCCTTTTCTAGTGGTGTATTAATGAGTTAAAAGCATAACAACTCACTTCCCATTATTAAAAAAAAAAGCAAGTACTGGTAAATGGACAAGTGGAAATTCTACCAGATAAACATCTGGCATTTGAGCAAGTATTATTTAAAAACCATCTGATAAAATGGAACTGAGTTAAAAGGAAAAATAAAGCTACTCATAATCTGACATGCACTGGGGAAAATAAATTACTGAGAATTGTTTTCTTGCTTCCAATAGTTTCTGCACTATTTTAGAATACTGTCCTTTTTCTACTGAAGTCAATTCCACCAGCCTATAAGCTTTGTCCATTTACAGAAAATTACCTTAGAAAAAAAAAACCCCCACATAATTCTGTCCTGCAGGGTATGTGCAGCCATGCTAAAATAATGCACAGCATAACATAAGTGCCCTTATCAGGTGGTGTTCAGGTTAGATGATGGACAGCAAAGTAAAAAGACTGAAAGGTAAATCTGCCATTTTTGGCTATTTCTAACACAGTATTTTTAGAAGAAATACTAATATTGTATGTTTAATAAGGGCCTCAAAAAACTGAGTCTATTGCTGGTTAGACTTTTAGTGTTGCAAGTGGACTAAGTTTCAGCCCAACACAGTATTTACTTTTATCCCTTTACATTTGGGATTCAATGGAAAGTTTCTAGGCTAGTTCTCCCCTCCAATTCACATTCTCCATTCGAAGAGACTGTTCAGTTTCTTTTGTTGAATTTTGAAAGCACATGTTAAATAGATATTTAAAAATGTGGAAGTTTTGATTTGCCCAACTCCAGAAGACAGCAGCAGCTACTGTACTTAATTCTGCCACCATTACTATGCATGAGGACCTTTAATCTGCTCTCATTTTTAATAACTGACCTTTCTCTGATCTCTGATACTGCAAAAACATATTGTTTGAAAGCAAAGAACCAAAACACTTTTAGGAAACCCCAGGTGCATCCACATTGGGAATTTTATCAACACATTAAAAAAAAATCTCCAGATCTGTGTTCTGATGCTCCTGTGCTGGGGACACTCATGAAAAGCAGCCTATGGATAATATTTCACATGCAATACTTGGAGAAGGCTGTTATATGTAGGAACATCTTGCCATTCCACAGCTGAACCCCTTTCATCCTTAAGGAGTCCAAAGCAATTAACTAAACTGCCACCTACAAGGATTATTTCTGGGCCCCTGAAGCCCAAAGGGTTTGTGGAACTAAGGCAGCAGCTGTTCAATCTTGAAAGACAAGCACATTAACAAATGAGACCATGAGAAATCGTGTTTCATCAAAACCACAGGGCAAACATGGTCAGAGGATCATTCAAAGAGAATTCTGGCAGGGGGTACACGGTCTGCAGAGATGAAAAGGTGTGCAAAGAATAGTCTATTAAACCTGTATCACTAAAGCAGGAACTCTCAGCCTTAAACTCTTGGAGACATGAGCACCAGAAGAGGCAGCACAGGAAGAACCACTACCATTCCCTAAATCCAGCTGGCCAGGATGCACATTCTCCTCTCACAGCCTTCCCTGCAGCCTCCAGCAAAGCCCTGCTCTGTCAGACACACGTGTCAGACACAGCCTGACCTGGGTCAGGATCTCCTCAGGAGCTGACACAGATCACACAGTGTCAAGCCTGGACACTTCAGAACACAGAGGAGGTGTCTGAGCCCTGAGCAGCACTCAAGTGCACTCCAAGTTTCTTCTGGTTTGTGAGCTTTGAAATTGAGCACTGAACTTGAACAGTTCCTAATGAACAGTGAAAGACTTGGACCCTAAGGGGTGTTTTTCACTTCAGAGTTCACTGGAGTTTTCAGTAACTGAATCCCCTCAAAGCCCTTATGTGGCCACATGCACCTGGATGAAGGATAACTCTTGTCACTGACTTCCCAGCCTGTCCCCCTGGCATAAGAATTCCCTAGAGGATGAGCTCTTATTAGTGGCTTTCTTCCTGGGGCACTTTAAATCCATGAGTTGAATTCTCTAGCTGCTACACACTGGGAGACCAGTATAATGAAGAACAAAGGAAAGTGCTTTTTTTGCTCTCTTTCTCTGCTGAAATTTTGCAGTTAGGTTGTTTTATATTAGCCCAACACACAAAAATAATTCTGAAATTATGAAAGACAGAAGAGATTTTTATTGAGGACCAAGTACAACTGTATTTGAGTAATACAAATAACTATTAGTTATTCATTATTAGAATAGCAGAAATGCATTCTACACTTCTGTAAGAACTTTAAGGTGAATGCTATGTTTATTGGATTAGCTGGTTTAAAAGGGCAAATACATGAGCTCCCATGATATTAGTACTATTAGCTAAAAACTTCGTATCTGAAGTACAGAATTACAAGGACACTTCATTTCCAGAGCTGATTCTAAATGTAACAGCAGTAGCAAAGTCCTACAGATGAATGAGATTTACCATCCAAATTTTCAGATGGTGGAACAACTTGCTCTAGGCAGTGAGTTCATGTGAGAAGTTCAGTTAAAGCCCAGGCAGTCCTGACTTTCATGGGATGTGCTGCAGCCCCAGGCCCTGCATGAGCTGAATTCCAGGATGTGCTCCAGTCCTGGGACTGCAGGGAGATACAGCAACTACTGCTACACACTGCTGAGGAGAAGAAATACAGGATATCCTGGAGGAATGTACCAGATCACAGGTCTGGAAAGTTGATGAGGTTTAGAATTCCAGTCCAGACCTCCAACCCAGTGCAAGTTTTGAGAACATTAAAGGAAACACACAGAGAATCACTGGGAATGCTTCTCCTCCAAGCTCTGTGGCACTGCAGCATCACGTGTGCACTAAACCTCTGCCACAGCCCTGATGGAGGCCCAGCTCTGCAGGCAGCTCTCCTTGTCTGACCCTCAGCTCTCAGTTGTGCTGTGCTTGCCTTGGGCTCCCAAGCAGAGGTGCTGCTCACAACTCACAGCACACTGCACTAACCAAGTCACAATGCTTGGAGTCAGGCCAAAATTCAAACTCTTACACATTCTCTTGAACTATGCAAAGAATGTTGTATATTTTTGCACTTTGTCAAGATTCATGTCCTTCAATGAGAAATAATTGCACAAATATTTGCTGAGGTTTCTGTTGTCTTCTGTTTTCAAGGGCAAGCTCTCCTGTGATTGAGCAAACTTGGAGGGGATGGGGGAACACACCCACTAAACAGGCAGGATTTCATGGCAGTAGAAAAGCACGTTTCCAAAGTCAGTGCTGAGGAAATTCCATGGAATTCCTCTGCTGGGGTCAGAGGATGGGAAGAACCAATACCCTATCACGAGAGGCAAGCAGGGATGTTCCCCAGACAGCAAAGCTCAGGATTCCAGCTGCTCAGAACTGCCAAACACGGCATAAACCAGGAGTCAGGCACAGTGGTTTCTGTGGATAAGTGTAATGCATTTACTGTACTGCTCTTGTGGGGTCCTCACAGTCACTCAAGGATTGCTAATTTCTGTGTGCAAATGAAAGCAGCTTGTACCCTTAGCATAACTACTCTACATTTGACACAAATCTGTGCCCACTAAGGAAGAGATTTTTTCCTCATTTCAGAATTTTCTGTTTGAGATGGGTCTGCATTTTGACAGAGCTGTCTGATGCACTTAAGAACTACAATAATAGCAAAATTAACATTTTTCCTGCCACAGTTATTTCAGTTACCAAATTATGGAGTGACTGGAAGGACCAATTAGAGATTACAATTTACAATCAGTAGTAAAGAGTCCAGGTTTGCTTGTTTGTTTTGTCTCTTTTCTGAATACTAATAAATAATTATTACATTAAAAGAAAACAATCAAAGAATGTTAAATCCCTCCTTTCACAGCTAACATATTATCAACTGAGTTTTGGCATTTTAACAGAAGTACCTTGAACTGACAGAGAAAGTAGAACAACTGTCCAAGAGGAGAATGATATTAACTGGGCACTCCACTCTCTGGCACTGGCTGCACAGAGGAACAGTTCTGAAGGACCATGGTGCTTTAAATATTACTTCTGGCCATTGAGACAAACTTGAAAATTGCTTGGTCTCCAGGGAGACAAAACAAGAGTAAGATGTGAAGTCTGTGTGAACTACAGGAAAAATTTGCCCCATAAAATGGACCTCTGGATCTTTTCCAAGAATTCTGCCTTGTAGCTCCTGACCCAAGTTTTTACCCTGCTCCTGCATTCTCCCAGTGCTCAGAGGGAGAAAAAGATGGGCCTGGAGCCACTGGCATAAACACGGATCTCAGAACAGAAAGTCTGCCCCAGTTTGACCACCAAATCCCCTCAGAGTAAGAATAATCCCAGTGCATAATTATATGGCTTAGACAGCAATGCCCTAAAATATCTGTGTCCTTATCAGTCTGTTAATTGGCATCTGATTCCACCTCACATATCAGGGTGTTTGAACTGTGTTTAAACGTGATGGCCAATCTCTCCCAAGCCAGAAGTGCCCATTACCTTCTCCTCACCCCGTCACTGCAGTGCCTGCTCAGAACCCCTGTGTCCTCCAGGGGCTGCCCAGCACTCCCTGGCAATGGAGGGCTTGGGTGTGCCCTGGAGCAGAGCTGCATCTCTGTGCCTGCTCAGAACCCCTGTGTGCTCCAGGGGCTGCCCAGCACTCCCTGGCAATGGAGGGCTTGGGTGTGCCCTGGAGCAGAGCTGCATCTCTGTGCCTGCTCTGCCCCCGAGGCCGAGCAGAGACAGGCAGCAAGTGCCCCGTGTGGGGCTGTAAATCCCAAGCTCCAGTGACTGGGATGGGTCACAGGCTACACAAAGGGACAACACAAGGATTCCCTTGCTACAGGCAGAAACCACACAGTCTGAAACTACACATGGAAAAGTCACAGCTACAGAGGCTAAAGCTCTACAGCAGCATAGACCAAGAAGTAGTACCATTTATGCAGGAAAGAAAAATGCAGCCACAGGTGCAATTGCCCACTTTAATTCTACTCTGTCGTAATTTCCTTCTCATTATCCTCTAGTATAAAAAAAATACCAGTTTCACAGAAACATCACAGTTTGCATTAACATAGTTCTTACCAGAAGATTCTTTCCCAGGATATTTTCCACGAGCTTGAAGTCATTACGTAATTGTTTGCTCTTGGAACTGGTTCCCTCCATCTCCTCATCAGCATAAAAGCGGAAATATAAGGATTCATCCTTAAATTCACTTTTCTCCAGGACTGGAAATGATATATATGAAATACATACGTAGATTTACACAGAGAGAGAGAAACAAAAACGAATGTTAAAGGAGATCCTAAATATTTCCCCAGTCTTTGCAGAACACAGACCAGATGCATCCCTATCAGTCATACACACTCAGTGCTATTTTTAAGCTAATACTGTATTTTACTTTTCTTCACAGTGCATAGTAGCTCATGGCATGATGTGACCTCCTTGGCATGCAGAATGTATATAAAACACCAAAGATCCTCTTGGAAGGAAGATGCTACTCAAAACCTCATGCTTCATTCCCCATCAAAATAAACATGGTAAAACTATAAAGGGAGCAAAGAGGGGTAAAGTGGCTCTTTAAAAGCATGTAAGATGTCCACACAGACTAAGGCTCTTCAACTTAAAAAAAGAAATTGAGAGGAAAATGAGCTCTACGAAATTCTTGAAGAGGTGAAAAAGTTCTTTACCCCTGTTTCAAATAGAAGATCTGGGGGCTTCAAATAAAAGCAGCAAGTGAGGAGTAACTTGTTCATTCAATATGTACTTAGGCAGAGGACTTCCTCAGCAAAGGGCGTGGTGAATGCCAAGTTTGAAAGGGCTCAAACCAGATCAAATTCTTTAAAAAACCCCAATTGTTCTTACATTTTTATCAAGTACTATACAAATTCTCCATTAGTTACAACAACCTGCTCTCAAAAACACTATTTGAAATACAGTGAACAAATGTCATCTGTGACTAAAACTGAATGTTTCATTGGACAAACTGTATTTACTCTTAGGACCTGTATGTGCTATTTTGCTACAGGGGTGATTTGTTTAGTTTCCCCATCTGAGGATGGATGATGTCTAACTTGGCAATTTGGCACTTCATTTTGGAAGCCTCAGCACTGAGGATTGTGCTTGTTGTCCAGAGGCAAGAACTAGGCAGTTTTTCTTTGTACCTGGCATTTTTTTGTGATATTTCAGGACAGTACTTGGCTTATGCATTGGTCTGATGGCTCTGGAAGAGACACAGTGAAAAAACATGCCCCTTGAAGTTTCTGTAATCCCTTCAGTGCCCCCCAGATCTGTCAGCAGGGGCATTCACTCAGGAAGGACCGTGCTGGGTAAGCTCCAAGGCTGCTGCAGAGGGCCCTCCCCAGATGCCTGCAATTGTGCACGTCTGGCAGAGCCTCAACAAGCTGCTCTGGCTGAGGGCTCAGCTCCTTTGCTGGGCAGGGGGAGCTGTGCTGCATTACCGTGATGCATGAAGCCGTTATTGCAGAGTCCCACACCCAGAGCCACGGCCTCCTCCCGAGTCTGACAGTCCCCCTGGAAACAAAGGAGAAATGTTACATCTCACACGCGTTTCTAAGCTGAATTATTCCCCCTTCTCCCGTGCACAGCTTGTGGCTCTGAAATGAGCACGGTTGTCTCTGAAGGGAATAGCAAGAAGTTAAAATAGGTATCCCACTGCCCAAACCCTGTTGGTTCCCACAGACAGCATCTCTCCCTCCTACAGGAACCAGGAGGACAAGGACAGGCTTGGGGAAAGCAGCTGTTTAACTCACAAAAAAATACAATATTGTCTCAATGTAAAGACTTTTTATTTTCAGTCATAGAATTGGACTTTGGGACCTATTAGCCACAGACAATAGAAGTCCTTAGAGAGAGAAGCTGAGAGATCCCAAGGGAGAAAAACCTGAGTAAACCCAGCCTATGTGAACTCCAAAGGTCAGACAGGTTAAAACTGCAGGGACTTTGTTTGCTTAGGCAGCAAAGGCTACAGTTTCACCCACCTGAAGCCTTGAGTGTAGATATTCAAAACTGGTACCAAAGGTGACAAATTTACAAATCTCCCTGAAACAGCAACATGAAGTTTTGCACCTACAACTCCATTAAACACAAGAAGTGCTTAGTTTACTCCATGTATCTCCTAATTTGCAGCCACAGGTGAAGACTTTACCACATGATTGTACTTTTCAGGCAGACAAATAACTTCTGGATAGTGCTGGTAAAACCCAGGCAGCACTTGGTCCTGCAGAGCTGCCAGCACTGGTGCCTTGACGTGGACACCCCAGAGGGTCACAGGGAACACGGGCTCTGCTGCCCCAGCTCCTTCCAGCAGGGAGGGCACCCCTGCTTTGGCAAGAGGAGCAATTGCAGAGCACTGCTTTCAGTCCTACTCAATTACACCAGGGTTACACCTCCTGTTCTCCCCTCCATCCCGAGAACCAGACCCTCCAAGGTCTCACAGCACTACAGGGCAGCAAACTGACTTTCTTTTAAGCAACCAAGAGCTCTCTGATTTTGTCAGCAGAACATCAATCCTACTTCAAGTCCTACTAAGGAGAGCTGTAGTTACTGGCCAAGCAAATGCTGCCAAAGAACATCCCTGTGGTGTAAAGGTACTATTTAAATACAGGGTACAACAGGATCAGCTCTTGCTGATCAGCAGCAACAGTGGCTGTTGTTGAAGAGGCTTTCTGTGAGCACAAAGGAATGACATTTACAAATTAAGAACTAAATACTGTTGTCCTGGTAGAAAAAGGATCAAGGCAGTTCTGAAGGAACTATATGACTATGTAATCACACAAGGAAAGCCAAGAAAATGGCTTTAATACACCTGAAGTTTAACTTTCACTATAAATTAATTTCAAATCTTCCTAAGTCTTCTCTTGTTTTCAACATTTTGTCATGAGACAATACTTAACAGTTTTGAGTTACTTTATAGGATAAACGGGTAGTTTATTTTACAGGGGCTGAGATTTAAAAATCTAATTTATTCTTTAAACTATAAATAAACTGAAGGAGAAATGCCTTCTAATGTTACCCTCTTAAACCCTTAGGAATCTCCTTTTGTACTAGGCAACAAAATCTTTGTGTAGTCTCTAAACCAGACTCGGCTATTCCTGATGGTGCTACCTTGGCCTCAAAACATTCCTCTAGCAAAACAGCATCCTCTAATTATAAAAGAGAACTTAAAAGACATTATTCCAGCTCACTTTTAAGCACTTCAAAATGTTATGTAGAAATTTTCCCAAATACAATGAAAGCAGTTACAAAGATCTTCAGAAAATAGAACTACTTACAAACAACAATCTGGACAAAATATCTCATAACCTTTTCATACAGAAATTGGGCATGAAACTAGATAGACTAGTTTTGAAAAGATAATTTAGGTTTATTCAATACAATCGTTCCATTTGAATCACCAGAATTACAGAAACAGTTCAAGTCAGTACCATAGTGAAGAAACATGTCCAGATATGATATGATGTGTAAAGCCCTAATCATGGTCCATGGCTCATTGCTTTGGGATGTGTAAGCCCAGCAATTAAGATGATCTCTGACCACGAGTGTTTGCAACTCCCACAGAGGAGGAAATAAAGCAGAGGCACAAGGTAAGAACAGCAGCCAAACCACTTTTAAATTTTCTGTTGATATAATGAAGTTGAGATGGCCCAGCATCAATCAAAGAAGTCCCTTCTACTCAAGGGTTACCTTGAGTTACCTTGTTTATATTAGATATATGTAGGGCCCATAAACTAATTCATGGACACTTTCAGTATAAATCCCTGGATATGGATCAGACACCTCCTTTCAGGCTCTGGCTGCTGAAACCATTTCCTTGCTACATTCAAAGGGTCACTAAAGCAATGTCTACACAGAGCTGTTTTCCAGGATTTTACATCTCCAACCAGCACTTCTGCTCACATGTGCTTCGTTCCAGTATCATGGCTAATGCTTTATTTCAGTGTCTCATGCACACAAGATACACTCTGGGGACACCTGCAGTAGGATCCAGCTGCTGTGAGCAGCATGAACACCAGGCACATTTGGCAGTACTTCTCCAAGTCACTAGGAAACCCCTGGCTCTCTCACATTCGCCAACTCCCTCGTGGTGACCAATCTGTGCCAGCAGAGCACAGGGCACTTTTCACAGCCCTGGTGCCCAGAGGTGCCCAGCTCCTGCAGAGCCACCGAGAGCCACAGGGGCCCTGCACAGGGGTGCCAGAGCCCCAGGCTCTGGGTGCACCAACAACACACAGCACATCTCAGGACATGGTCACGACAGGAGGCCTCACTGGGGACCCAGCTGAGCTCTTGGCCAAAGAGCCATCAACTTCCAGGAAGGAACCATTGCCAAGACTTGGCAGAATTGGTGCCCAAAATTAAACTGAAAGGCAGATATTTGAGCAATTAAATGTACTACTCTGCAAAAGGCTCAGTGTTTATTAACTTCCACTCCATCTGCATGGCCAGAGTATGAATGGTGGCTAGGAGAGAGTTCATCTACCATAAAAACTCCAAGTAACCTCCACTGAAAATTACTGTTTGTGAGGATCTGTGAGCAAAGACTGATTTAACCACATAAACAGGAATTCATCTAAGCCACAGACAGTGATTTATATGTTAAACAGTGAGCACAGGAGAAACTTCCCTCACCTTCCCATTTGTATGCACGTCCTCGTGCACACACACAAAACATACATTACAGAGGCTTCCACATCTGGCTTTAGTCTAGTCTGGTTCAATCTTACTTAAAGTTCAGTAAACAGGAGAACCAAGCCCCAAAAACCCACCAGAGGGAAGAAAAATGGGGATAAAAATGAGCCACTTTTTCCTGACCAAGAGCTGGTCACGTTTTACTTTGCTGTCTGAGTCTTTCTGCTGCCTACAGCTCCATGATTAATATTATATTGGCCAGATTAGCCTGATTACATCTCCACTCTTTGGCAAAAGCAGATTTCTTTCCTCCTCAGCTTTCCATGAAGGCAGCCCAGTTAAATCACATGTAACTGCTCTGACAACCTCAGACCAACAGCCTTGCTCTCCTCTGTCTCCTAACACAAAAACACTGACTGCTCCATTCTCATTCAGTGGGCACAGGACAACCTTAAATCTTATCAGTCTTACTGATGTAGGAGTATGACAGAAGCAATTGCAGGAATCAGTTCTGAAGGGCAACATCCCTGGCTGGCAGAGGCCTCGTTCTCACTCACACCAACCTCACTGTATGTCATTTAGACAGAACAGGGCTTAATGGGATTGTGAACCAGACCATCATTTAAGACAAAACCAGAACATGCAGCTGACTCTGGTGAGGAACAACACAGCCCACATTCCCTTCAGCTTTACACTATCAAAGCTACACTTGCAATTCCTCTGCAATTACAAGGTAAATGTGGGGCAACTACAATTTCTAAAGACAACAGTGCAGTTGTTGGTGTAAAACTCCAGATTCATTTTTCACTAATATTGTGATAGATTAGCTGAGATCAACATTGGTTTAGATGTCTTCCCAAAATCACAAGAAACAGAAAATATCCCCAAGAATAGTGACTCCTAGGGCTATCAAAACTTTCTTCCTCTTTATATTGCCAAATAACAAGTTTTCACCAAATGAAAAGCAACAGAAAGCAAAAGATTATAAATTCAGAGAATCAGAATACATTTAATTATGTTGGTAATATTCTCTAGATAAATGTGTTATATTTACTTTTAAACAGAACTGAAAAATTAAGCTCCTTATCAAAGATAGCAGTATCTTGAACTGTTCTTACCTGTGCAACGAGCCAGTCCACTAGTTTACTTGCAGGGATCACTGATTTGTAGGTCTTTAGGTGGTAGTCACGGTCTCTAGTGAGGAAAGAGAATTCAGGGAAAATCAGGACACAAAGTGTACATCTCTTTCATCCTCCAAACCTGTACATACTGTGGTGACCTCCAGTTAATAAGAAGCAGACATCCTTTTTCTCCAGAAGAAAGGCCTACAGTTTAAACTTCTCTAACAGCTTGAATTAGAAAGATACTTCAGATCAACACAGAGCCATGTTCTTTCAAATTTATCCAAGATGTTGTTTCCAGCCACCTTCAGGGAGCTCACATTCCTGCCAGAGGCAACCAGGAGATTCTTTTCACAGATGTCCTGAGCTGCTGCTGTAACTCAGGTAAGAATATTGCCACCATCCCTTGCATTAAAAATCACTCTTCTGGCTGGAAATCATCTCCCAGTTTCCACCTGAAAGCCATTCCTGTCCAGTTTACATCCTCTGGCTCCAGGCCAGTCCCACCTATAGCCCTGCCCCAGTGTCTGCCCAGCAGTGTATTCACAGACAGGGACCAGCACATTCCCCGTGCTCTCTTCATGTGAGGCTCATGGGATCAGGCACTTCTTGCCTGCTCTCTCAGGAGAGATCTTCCTGATTCTCCACAGTTGCTCAGATTTTACTTCCTTTAGTAAAATATCACACAGTGGCCAGATACCAATGAATACCCAGTGTCCTTTTAGAGCATCAGATAATTTCAAACACTGTAAATAAGAAAAGAAGGTTGTGTTCAGGTGGCTGACCCCCAGCCTTGTAGGCAGCAGCACTGCTCCTGGAAGAAGGAAAAGGAACCCCACTGTAACTTGACCATTTTTGCAGTTTTCTTCCATTCCTCTTCTCAGAGCCATGGAGATAGTTGATGTTTTAAGTCTTTTGTGAAATACTTCTAAAGAATTTTGATACAAATGTAAGAGGATGATGTGGCTCAGGACACTGGGCTCTAATATCTTTCACCTCCAAGGTCACTGGATTTAATCCAGCTCATAAGAGAATAAAAGCCATTTTAAGGTTGTTTATTGGCCCATGTGAAGTAAGTTTCACGGTCTTGATCCAGTTCCTAGTTCCACATCACAAAAACCATTACCACAATTAATTTGCATTAATTGGCTCCCTCTCATTGAGTGTCTCAGTAGAGAGGCCAAATGCTGAATGAAGAATGAATTCCCTTTCACCCCTGGGGGTGGTGCTTCTCTTTGCACCTTGAGCTCCACTGGGATGACTGGGATGACTGTGGAAGGACTGGGACTGTCTGAGGGTCTGGGTGTTTCCATAGGGCAGCTCAAGGGAAGACTTTATTCTTCTGTCAAATCAACCTCTTTCATCAGCACCACACTATGTGATATTTCCTTTTTTTCTAAAAATCTAATATCCAAGAAAAATCCATCCTACTCATGTTCCTTTTACTCATCATCTACAGATACAAATAAGTTGTGACTGGCTGTTGTAAATAAACACAGCAGAAATGCCTGTGTGTTTGCAGATTGAAGGAGGTGAGAAATTAGAAAGGGAAGCAGGACTTTCAGAGCTTGGAAAAAACCCAAAAAAACATGACAGCATTTCCAGAAATACTTGTCCTCAGAAGAAAAGCTTTCCTCATAGTGCTTACACACAGTTTGCAACTTGTCTTCCAGTAATGTGCTAAACCCAGCACAAAGCTGTGGGAGTTTTCTGGGCAGTCTTTTCCTCTCACACTTATCTTGAGAAAATGTGCTTTTGAAATGTCAGAAAAATAAAGGAAAACATTAAAATTTTGAGTAGTAATGAGCAGGGGTTTCCAGATTGTGAGAAGAAACTCACAAAATATTTATACAGATGCTGGCAGAGTTTGGAATAAGCTGCCATCAGACTCAGTCTAAGGCACAGTCTTTCCTTGCTTGCAGTTAAATGCTGGTCAGGATCAGTGCTTCAACATTAGTTCACTGGCTTTCCACCCCCTCACTTCCATCCAGCCTGAACAGGAGCAGAGCATGAATCATTCCATGTTATGCAGAACCAGGAGCTGCAGGTGAATAGTCCATAAAGAGGTGGGAACATTTTGGCAGAACCTTGTTGCCTCTCAGAATAGAATGTTCTTCACAGGGTCCAGCCCAACGATGGGCTGAAGGACTGTCCATCACATACAGAAGCAGGAACAAGTTCACAACCTCACAACTTCCCTGAAGTACATCAGAGACATATTCAGAACATCCCCCATCTAAGATCTTTCAGTGTGTTTTTCACTTTTTGTGTTTCAACCACCAAAGCAGCATGACTTGTTTCCAGGGGGTTATACTGTGTCCTGAAGGTGTCAACAAAATATTTTAATTTTGAATTTACAATTCCTCCAGATCCTTCTGGCACATGTACCTGCCACCCCAAGCAGCTTTGCCTGTTTTCCAGAAGGAAGGTTGCACCAGAAAAGCCAGCATGAGTGCAAGGATCAGCAGTAAAATCATGACTGATGAACTGTAACTACCTTTGCAGCTCCTTTTAGCATGACAATGGCATCTCTCAGCGAAACCTCTCTTGTACAACTCATGGACAAAAAGTCAGTTTTGTTGAATTTGGGACCCCAGCCATGTCCACTAGAGGTTTTTTCCTTCCTCATCAGTTTTTTATTTATAAAAACGAGGTTCTCCTACACGAAAATGCCTAATTTTCCAACACAAACACCTAAACAGAACACCTACACAGTTCAGGGTGGTTTCCATTACAGGCCAGAAATGTTCATCTGATGTCACAGTACAACAAAAACAACAGAAAATCATCTCCTGGGACCTGGGAAGTCAGTTATCTAGCACTTGCAGGCTATCTCAGTTCTTCAGCAGTTATTTACACAGAGTCAAGCTCTGAAGATTCCACCCAAAACTTTCAGTGTTTCTTCAAATTACAGCTTCAGGTTTCATTCTACTTCAGACAGGGTTTTGTTTGTTTAGAGTGCTCTGGATGACAGAACCCTCGCACCACACTGGAATCTGTTTCCATCACTTCAGCATCTGTTGACATTTTCTATGACCCAAATAGCAGAGCAGCTGCACTCAGGGTGTGCCCTGACTCAGTGCTGTCCCCGACAGCCAGGGGAACAACCCGGGCAGCCGTGGCACTGTAACCACACACAGCCCCAGACTCACAGCTGACTGTGCAGGGGACGGGCACCAAGAGAGCCAGGAAATGCAGAAAATTACTGTTTATAATAAGGACCAAGAAAGATTTCAGTGGTAACATGTCATCTTTTCAACAAGGGCAGACAAAGCCGGGGAGGAGGAAGGGGCACTTACTTCACCACGGGAGTGTACAGGCAGTGCAGGCGGCAGTAGAGCCTCACCCCCTGCAGAAGGGAAGACATGGGGTGTTAGCAGCTTTCTGCAAGGAAACACTGCCTACCCAAAGCTGCCAAAACCTGGGCACTGACGTCTCTACTCACCTCCAATTATCCATTCATTAACTGATACTCAAAATAGTTCCCTTATCCCCTCTGTCAAACATTCTTTCTTCTTTCCCTACCTCCAACAGCCAAAAATCTGTTCTTTTATCTCTAATTACCTCCATTCCAACATTTTCTTCATTAATCCTTCCTCCCGAGTAATCCATTAACCAAAGAAAAAAGTCAAATTTATCAAAAGGTGTGCAGGCAAATAGGGGATAGACAGAACTCATTTGAGAGACAATTATTAGGAAGAGCACTTAAATATTGACCTCTTCTATCTCCCTGAGCCATAATGCCCAGATTTGCAGCAGACATGCTGTGTTATGGCCTGTCTTCTTTCAAGGCCTTTTATTACCCTCTTAGGATTGAAATCAGCAGTCTGGAGTGCAGCCACAACTGTACTGGCATTCATTGCTAAGCTCCCTAAAGTGTTTGTCTCCCATGGCATTAGGCTGGACAGCTTAAGGTAACAAAGACCAACAGCACTGGGACCTCCTGTACAACAGGCCAGTGACATCCAGAGATAGAGCAAATTTCTTGCTGTAAATCACAAGGTTCCAGCTAAGAATGGTAATACAAACCTTGGACATGATGTCTTCCAATTCACTTCTTGGTTTGTATGTTCCATCGTCGTAGCGAAACCTGTACATTACCTGCTCGTTCTTGAACTGGTGCTTATCTGAAACTGGAACATCAGCACAATAATTAAAATCAGGCTTTCCCTCCACCATGTTCTTTATAGGCCACTTTGTATGGAGAAATAGCACCTAAGCATTCACTGGTGTCTGTCACTTTCACAAAGACATGTATTATGTGTAGCACAGTATGTACTGGAGGAATGCCATGTTCCCAGCTTAATTTAGTGGAGAGCAGTTCCAACAATACAGAGAAGGAGGAGGCAATCTGGAGAAGAGCAGGTAAGGTAAGATAGGACTATGTTGTTTGTCTGCATAAAGTAATATGAAAAAAGTAGGAAAAGCAGGACAAATCTGATTTTAACCAATGTGACCTGAAGAAAGAAGTTTCAGTAGAAATGCAGATAGCACAGACAATTTCCAAGGAAGTATACTTTAGCCATATATACACATACACATAGTTTGTATGTGCTATTTCTGAGACACCCCTCATCACAACACTGGAAGGTCATCAGCTGGGGGAGATGAACAAATACAGTCCCTCAGTATTTTAAAGAGATGTTCTGGCTAAATGAGCTGGAAACAGAAACCCCCCATCATCTCTTTCCTTTATGCCAAGCAGTCTCATTAGAATGACCCATCACCAGGAGCCCTGTTCTAAAGGAGCTCCACTCTCCTCTGGATTGCTGACATCTCATGTGCAAACCTGTATTTATGGGTTGCCACACATTTTCAAATACACATTTTACAAAGGAATAGACACCTGATAGTCCCCGATGAAGATGTTGCAGAGAGATCAAGCAGCTGCAGACACAAATACTTTCAGGATACCAAGTAAGTCCTGTTTTTGTGGCATAAATTTTCCCACTCATTAATCGAAAAATGGTGAAACATTTTGAGGATTTGATGGGTATGGCACAGGAAAGTATTTGAACATCATGTGAACAGCTGCAGTCAGTTTTCCAGCCTCATTTCCAGGGACTACTGAAATCTGACATCTCTTTATGGCATGGCACACTCACCATGATGAATGATTCCATTTTCCAGGAGTGCCTGTCCCAGGTTAACCCCTTCCTCTGGTTTGCTTATCTCTCCAATCTCGGTGAGCCAGGACACGAACTCGCTGCAAAGGGGAGCAAAGCAACACAGGCACTGAGCTGTGGGCTCAGCAGGGCCCTGCCCCTGCCAACACCAACCCCTGGAGACTCTCCTTGGATCAAGCCTGAAGACTCCTGTCAGCAGTGGTGCCTCTACCTGCTGCCCTGGTTTCCTCCACTCGTGCAGAACTCCCTCAGCTCACAGTCAGGCTGCAAACAAAAGGGAACACGGCCTGGCTACATCTACAAAGATGCCACAAGTCCTCGTTTTATGGAGCAGTCCAGACTTCCATGGGGAAAAAGGGAAGCAAGAATAACTGATGAGCTTAAAAACAAGTTCGACACCGTTGAACAAGTTCAACACAAGTGAGGTGTATCCTCACTTTCCAGCTACTTCTTTCCAAGCTACCCCTCCAAGCAGTGTTTGTGGTTCAACTTAGTTACACACCCTCATCTTTCTTCTGCCCCCAGTCCTGAGGTGTAACTGCATTGGCTTCAATGGAATCACAGTAGGGCTCAGGACAGAAGATTCAGCTGCTGAATTCAAGCACAGAGCAGTAACAGAGCACAAATCCCACCAACAGGTTAATTTAAGGTCATTTTCTGGAGGTAGTGCCTGGCAGATACATACACATCATGCTTCTAATTTATAGACAAAAGATGCTAAGTCTGTCTGCTCATGCAGCATGAAACAAAACTTCTCTGTGGTGAGGGGCAGAGCTGCACATTTGGGCAGAATAAAAGCCAAAAATTGATAGATATGTAGGATGTTACTCATTAGAAACAGTAAATACAAAAAATAGCCATGGCAAGACAGATGAATCCAGCCCTGTCAGAGCTCCAGGGGACTGAGCTGTTTGCCAGGTTAATTAGCAATTATACTAGGAATGTGTTAAAGTCATAGAGAAGAACAAAAGGAATATATGAAAGTTGAGTGACATATGGGAAATACGAGTTCACTAAAACACTTGCATGGTTGCCAGTGTGCAGAGGGTTGGTGCTTAGCAAAGCCAGTATCCATGCCTCACTTCTGGGCTCTAGATGAAGTATTTTTAGTCTCTTCATATTTATCAGGGCTGATTCATCTAAGCTGTAGGTAGTATTTGCATTTTGCCTCTAGAGTAACAAAAAAACTTCAAGACTGAAAACGTTGGTTTGCTGACAGGCTACACTCTTGTAGCTGTTGGTGTAGAAAAAGCAGCAGAATCTATTCAGCCTTGCCAGGGGAATCCCATGGAAACCAGCAGAGTTCTGTAAAACTCCCAGAGCCAGAGCAGGGATGAGTCAGACTCTGTCTCCCAAAGAAAGCTCATTCTCAATTTCCAAGTGATTCTGAACTGTTTCTAGAAGTATTTAGAAGCTGAAACAGGATATAGCTGCAGAGGGAGAAGTCAGAATGACCCTCCAGCCTCACTGCTGAGGACACAAGGCACATACTCCGTGCCAGGATCCCCCTGGCCAGTGCCAGGGGAGATGTCCAGAGTCTCCACAGTTCCCCAGCAGGAAGTTTACAGCACTTCAAGAGTTGCCTAAAACTTCACTGGAAGCTACTCTGTGAGCTTTCCTGCTGCTTTTCTTTGGAGCTGTGTCTCTGGAGTTTACCTGGATTGTAAATGTAAGGCAGTTCTTCCAAGCCTGCTGAGAAAAGAAAATAACTGAGTGCTACTCACAGCCCTGGAGCTTCCCAACCATAGGAAGCTTTTCTGAAGAGCTACTTTAAGACTTCCATGACACTGGATTCAGAAGCAAAATCAGTAATCATTTGCTCTAAAGGCTTTGTAAGCCCTGGAAAGTGCATGATCCAGAAACATTCCAAGAGGTTATTTAGGAATATGCTGGACTGTTTCTAAAAAATCATGAACTCAAAGAATGGATGGCAAAGCTTGATTTGTTTCCTCACTTGTCCTAAACAAGGATAACAGAGTGCCTTCACTTCCCAGTGCTGCAGTCAGGACACCCTCTCCCAGCTACACCTCTGACACTCAGGGACCTGGAACAGGCTCTCTACTCCAGCAATACACAGGCAAAGTCCCAGCCCTCCAGGTGTGGGCAGTCTGCTCAGATGTGTTCGGGGTCTCCTGAGGTTACACACCCTCTGTATTACACACTCACTGCACTTCAAGGTTTTGCAGTGCTGAAAAGATGCACAGCCAGCAAATCACCCTCACACAGGGACACCAACACACATCCTTCCAGCTGTATCACCAGCTACAATGCCACGAGGAGTCATCAGGAAAATGCATCTGCACTCGAGCCACTCAGCTGCTGAAGGTAAGTTCAATAAATGGCCTTATAAACAAATGCATGGGATGCCTCTGAAGGTATTAGATTTAGATCATGCTTTTTTCCCCCCAAAACATCATTTTATCTCCTGAATTATGAGATGCTATATGATATTAAAAGGCTAAGATAAAAATTATTTTTGTGACCTTGGTGTTGCTCTCAGCTGCATGTAACAGAAAACCACTAAATACATCCCTGCACAGTTATTAGTGACTCCCTTAGGCAGGAGTATCTGCAAAAAAAAGCCAGGTCACAGCCAATATGTATTTTCCAGGGAAAGCTCTGGGAACGATACAAAATCTGCCAGTCATAATTGAGCTGCACTCAACTGAGTTTCCCAGGACTGTACCAACAAGTGGCTGCTGAGAAGATATCAGCAGAGTTATTTGCCGAGGGGAAGGCTGGAACATTAGGAGAAATGATCCTTTTGTCACAGATCAGGAGAGCTGTGGGTATCTCAGTCTGGGCTCAGGCAGACATTGGCAAAGTTGGGTCACATCCTCAGTACTGGAGTTTCAGGTGGCTGTCAAGCAAACTGAGGGCAATGGGCAGGACAGGATGTAACAGACATTTTGAAAGGAAAAAAAAGCAGCAGGAAATCCTGGAAGAGACTTGAAACGAAGCAAAACATCAGGGAATCCACAACAGACTCGTACATAACAGCACTGAAGAACATAAGTTTCTGGTCTGGTACTTCTTCTTGCATGGGAAATAGGAAATACCACACCAGATCTAAAAGGTTTCAGTTTTAATCCAACAAGAGAACTGGGGAGATGTGTGTGAAGAAGAAAAAAGCAACTAATTCTCAAAAAAATGAAGACTTTTCTTTCTAGCTGAAGCATCACCAGCCTGTGCCACCAGCCTGCCTTCTGCCAGGCAGAAAGACATTTCCAGCCCCTCACACAGGGAATCAGCTGCCAACTGCCATTATGGAGAAGGGGAGGGAAGGGAAATGAATGGATAATCTGCCTCAGAACTCTTTTTCCTCCCACAGCTGATCCCTTCAATCAGAACCGGCTGAGGCAGAAAAGTCTTCTCAGGTGAGCAGCTCCTGTGTGTGCCCGTGTGCCAGGCAGGACTGCTGCCATCTCCAGTCACTGCCTGTCCTCTGCTGCCTCACACACCATCCTTCACAATCAGTTGGTCATTAGTTTGCAGTATCTAGCCCCACTCAGAGAGCATTCTTCCAGCCAATAAAGCCCTACACTTCTACTGAACATATCACATTTCATTGGTGTCTGTTACACTGACAAACAGAAAACTTCTAAATTCATTCCTGAGACTTGGACAGTTCTGCTGGATTTGAACATCACCTGGAAGGCATTTGCTTGTATACAAAAGAGGGGACAGGTTAGGCCACCAACAGCCCCACGGCTGTGGGAGTGGAGGCTTTTTTCTTACTCCTTTTGCTGATGTGCAGCAGCTGTTACGAGTTACTGTACGACAGAGTGAGCTGTCACACTGTGCAGCCTGTGCATGGGGTAAGGCAGAAAGCAAGGATTACTTCTAATAAATCACAATTCTAATGGGGCTCATGGCTTTTTTAATTAAGCTGCATCGAAACACATCTGATCTGACATCACAATGCCACTCCCAGAAAATCCCGAGTCCATTATTTTAATTTGCATGAAAGGACCTTTTCAATCAACATGCCACTTACTTGCCAAGAAAGCACTTGGGAACAGTACTTAATTTTCTCCTCCTGTCTTTGATAAGGTTCACTTTCTTGCTCATCATCATTTGGTACAGCTTCTCTCCTTTCTCTGCAATCATGACATATGCATCCCTCTCCATTCCCAGTTTCAAACCTGAAATATAAGTCACGTAAAATATTTGCTCAAAGTCAAAAGCTGAGACCAAACAGCAAAAAGCGGTGGAAACACAAAATTTAACTGATGTATTTTCTATTTAAGTAATTTTTTTGATCTGAGTACAAAACTATCACTGGTGAGTTTATCCCTGCTGAGATACAGCTTTTCTTCTCCATTTAAAAAAGCAGCTCAATTCCTTTTCTTTGTCATTAAGGATAGATTTTAATTCTGTGCATGGAGGAACAAGTGCACTCTTTTCTCTTTCTCTCAGATTCATGTGTACCTGCATATACCTTCCTCCTTTGTACACAGGGTCGTGCAGTGCAGTTCAAAATACACCATCCACTTACTCTCTCTCTGCTCCCTTTCCTTGATTATGGCATCCAGCCACTTCTGTTTGTCTTCTGCAGTCTTGGCCATACACACAAACCACTTGTTTTTGGCTGTGTTGTGGATCTTCCAGCCGTTTGTCACCGTGTAGCCATTGCTGTGATAATCTGCTGCAAAAGGCCAAAGCACAAAGCACATGGTGAGCAGAAGGTCTGCTCCTTTTACCAAACCAGGGTGGGAAAGTTCCAGTACCACTGTCTTCTTTGAAGACCTTGATTTCTGAGGTGTTCCTCCCTGAGTGCCCGTGGGACCAGCTGCACTTTCCCCTCTGGAAGTACAAGGCTCAAACTGACTGAACGCTTCAGTCCTGAGAGCGACACTTGGTGGGTTCACCTCAGAAAGACTCAAGTCTTCCAAATACAATGACATCAGTGGGAAGTTTATGATGTTTGGTAAGGTTATTTGTGCTGCATTTCCTGGGGACACTAACTTCTTGCACTGTGAGGAGTTTTGTGCTCAGGACACAGGAAGGTTTCCGTGTCAGCTGTCCCAAGGACATGGTACTAATTCCTGACACATTACAATAGGAGCAGGGGCCTTTGTGGATGGAACCAGAAACCCACCCAAGTCTTCCTGCCGTGTCAGGACACAGGAATCATATCACATCTGCCATTCCCATATTTTGTTCATGGCCACATCCCATGCTACCAACTTGATCCTTGGACTAATATTTAGTAACATTCTAAATGAGAATAAGATCCAGAAGTTTTACTATTACAGCTATAACCGCTTAAGAAAATAAAGGATCGAAAGAAGATAAAAGTATCTTTTATTAAATTAACTTGGATTAGGAGAGAAAATAGACAAGCTCCTGAATATACAAACTCCTCATAAGGTCATTTCAGAATGGAGGACTAGTGCCTGAAAGCATGTCCAGTCTTTCAGCCATCTAAGTTGGTCCAATAATGAAGGCACCACAAGTTCCACAGAGTACTCCAGATTTCATTAGAAGAGACGGACAAGGATGTTTGCACCAACTTCCAACACAAGATCTGACCCTGCTGTGTTATTAAAAGACAATATTTGGTCTCTTACCTGTTCCATCTTCCACATTCTCTACTTCCATGACTTCTGTATTTATTCGGCCCCTGAAGATATAAAGGGACCCGTTGATTGACTTTGTCCTTTTAGATGGTTTTTTCCCAGTAACTCTGCAATGAGGATTTAGACTGTTAGTGACACAAGAGCAGACAGTGTAACATGTATCACTCTGAGATATGACTATTAAAGAGGATTCCAATATAGTGGTTGGTAGTAGTTGACCCTGTCTGTGACTTTAAATACCTGCAATACTCAACCTGCTCTCAAAGATAAGGGTGCACCAGTGTCAGTGCAGTGATAACGAGCTTAATGTGCCAGATTAGGTGAAGATTAGGTGAGTTCAAGACTTACATTCTTGATGACTGATTGAAATGCCAGGACAACTGAACTGCACATGGCCTTGGGATGACAACTGCAGTATCACCTGACACAATGTCACGTTTGCCTCTCTTGTTTGCCTAAAGCTTTGATCAATTTGTGGTATGTACCAAGCTTCAAATGGGAAATGAAGCACATAAAAGGCCAGTGTCACATGGCCTGTCACGGGTGTTACCTGTCATTGCATGGTGAAGTCCTGCTATGGCAATTCTGCACCCAAGTTTACACCATTATCCATAAGCTTTACAGTGTCTCTGACAAAGTTTCATGTAAAAAATTCAGGAAAGCACTTTTCATTGCTAGTTATGTTCTGGTTTTTCTGTGTAGAATAGGTTTAAAACTATCCAAGTGACACCTACTGAGTTTTAATATCCAACAACAACCCTGTTACATGAACCAAACCACAACTGGTCAAATGGTCATCAGGAGGTGGCAGGTTCCAAACTCTGGTCAGTGAAGGCACTGCTGGGGCAACTTGCCAGGAGCTCACAAGCATATTCCAATAAAAACAGCAGGGGAGAAAGTTTCTTGTCAGAGTGAAATATTCATGATAAACTGAGGTGAGAGGAGAATCACCAAGTGTTCCTGAACACTCCTTTTCTTTTACAACGAGCCTGAGTGACAAATACACATTTGGTGATGGCCACATATTTCCATCCAATGAGACTGACTGGGACAGAGACCTTGGAGCCACTGGATCGTTTCCTAAAGACGACTGTGGAAGGCAAAGGAAAAGCTGCCCTGGCAGCCCTAGGGAAACCCCTTAAACACTCAGCTTGTTTCCCCATATGAAACATATTGTTCTTGACATCAGGATTCAATTTAAACAGCAGACTATGATCCTACTAAAAACAAAAAACAATACTCAGCCCTAAAAATCTATGTCACTAGTTTGCCAGACTTCCCTAAACTGCTGCAAGAGGAGTGACTGCAGTCTTAGAGGTAAAATCACAGACCTAATTCCAATTCTAAACACAGCTCACATTGGTTGTAACAACACTACTCCTAATTTATGCTATTTATCAAAAATATGATGTCCAGATTCGAATGCTGCATTGTTGAATATCAAAGATTGGATCAAGAAGAACTCCACTGATTTCTACAAGTTAGCATAGCACAAGTGAGATGAGAACCAACTCATTCAATCTCAAATTAGGAACAGACACAGTCTGGGGGGTTTTTTTAAGGTGTGTCCCACTAACATGTCAGTTGTTTGTTGAGCAGCCAATGGACACAACAGCATGAAGGAAAAGACATTGATTTCCATCCTAGACTAATTATAAATAGCAGCTAGAAAGCAGAAATATCCAAAATTAAAGTCACTCAGTGATCTAAATATATCTTCTACATTTGGCAATTCCCAGCAGACTTCATGAAGTATTATGCTTTTTATGGAAATCAGATTTTGGACATCCATCAGTTCAAGCTGCACTGTCAGACAAAGACAAACAATATCGACCCCTTGGGAAAATCCAAGTGTTACAGCAGCCTCCTCAAAAATCAAGACAAACTACAGAGGAGCTCAGTAATGTCTCCTGTGCAGAAAAAGTTCTGCTTAAAAGGCAGTAGAACATTTTGTTTTCTAAATCTTAGTATTCTGGGAAAACTGCCTGGCCAGTGCTGGAGCCAGGCTGACCTGAACTACAAAGAGAACTAGAAAAACAGCTTCTAAGAGCTCTGAAGTAAAAGATTAGTATCAAATTAACTGTTCTGATTTGTTGGGGTTTTTTAAGGAGCAGTTTTCTGTTAGAAAACACACAAATTTCTGAACTCTGTTTCATGTAGAAGTTTGGATTTCAATAAATCTGGCAAAGCGTCCAAATGAAATGTGTCCTCTCCCTTGCTTTACTTCAGAGCCAGAATTCTTCAGGTAGATAACATTAAAAGTCATACAAGATTGAATGGTATAAATTTTTTAAAATTTCATTTAAACATTTATTTTTCATTCGAATAATTTCTAATGTATATGTCAGGAGTAATTTGTATTTATGTTGTATAGATTCAGCATGGTACACACAAAAAAATCTGAACATTACTGAAATTAGTTTTCCCACCTTAACGGTTCCAAAATTTCCAGCAAACAAAAAGAAAAAAAAACCGTCAAAACAAGTTCTGAGATATGAGACTTTTCTTTGGAGAGAACACTCTGGTTTTACAGAATTTCTCACTGCGTTTGCTATTCCCCTTGGCCATCCCCAGCCAGGAAGTGTAACTGCATGCGGGGGGGATATCCCAGGAAAGGAAGAGGAGAAGGGAGTGTGGAGAATGCACTGTAACTTGAGAACAGCCCGAGACAGAGAAAGAGCCCGGAGCTGTGGAGGGGGAAGCTCGGGAACTGAGGCACAGCAAAGCTGCTGCAGAACAAGCTGCCCTCCCAGTGCTACTCCAGTAACGAGCAGTAGGTGTCAATAACAATTAGGGTTTCTTAGGTGGCATCACAAATCGTTACCCGGGTCGGAAAGGAAGACACTGCACAGAGCACACGGGCTGCAAGTGCTGCCACCAACTTGCAAATCTGCATCTCTTCCCCACTCCCCTGGGCCCTCCATCTATTCAACGTTTTCTTAGTCTTCCACTCTCCCCTTGCTTGGCTTTATATCATTTTTCACACCACCCTCTCCCACTTGGAATAACCTCCCAACGAAAGCTGGCACTGTCACATCACTCCTGGAGACCCATCTGCCCTGGAAGTTTTTCAGCTCCAACAACTCACCCTGTGCTTTTGTTGCACTGTTTTACCTCCTGTCTTTGGACTGCACACCTTCTCCTGGAAAAATCTTCTGAATGGTCCCTTTATAAACCCCAAAATACAGAGAGACTCACCTGGATTTCCTCTTGCAATAGACCAGTAGATTATCAAATAGAAAGAACATTCTCTCCTGGATGTTTCCTGCTGAGATTTTTAACAAAGTCCCTTGCAGCAAGAGCTGTGTGCAGATATCTGTCAGATTTGACCCCTGGAACATAAAAAGGAGTTATTGTTTATTTTTAGCTTTATTTTGTGAGTGCACAATGAAGATTTTTACTAACATGTCATTATTTTATCTGCATGTCATTAAACTGTGAAATAACTGACACACTCCTAAGGAGGAATGTCTCAGTTTCTTAACGTGGCTAAACATACCATGTTTTCTTTTACAAATATTTTTTGAGTCTTCACACACTACAATAAACCTTCCCTATTAAACTCACAAGGACTGTTGTCCTCAGGAGATCTTTCCCTCTCCAGGCCACAAGTCTCCCCTTCAAACCCTGAGCTATGGTTGCAAATATCACAAGTGGTGGCTTTAGAAATGCTTTCTACAAGAATAATGGCATTTGCCTCACACTGTAGCTCTGATCCCAACACACAGCATCTCCACCCTCTCTCTGAGAGCTGCTCTCACTGGTGCTGTGTCTCCCCAGCTCTCTGGTTGGGAGGACACACAGCTCTACTTTCCTGGACCCCAGGCACACTGTGCCATCCCCTGAAACCACAGCAGAGCACTTGCAAACACAGACTTCCCAACCTGTTACCCACCTTATTCCTGGGAAAAGCAATCCTACAGTTCTTCAGCACCGAAGGAGTTGGGCCAAAATGAAAACTAACCAGGGGATTCCCCAGGTCGTTCCCAGGACAGGGAAACTCCAAGTGTTCCATGCTCTGAACACAGTTGGGAATCTGCTCCACAACTGTTCCCTTGACCAAATGCAGCAGTTTGGCTAAACCTTAGGCCTAGCCTTAAATTCCTTGAAGGTATAAGAGAAGTTACTTATCAGTAATGGTCCCTTTCCAGATAAACACCCCCAGGCCTTGGAAACATTTAGCACCAGTTCTGGATCACTTACTAGTTTTTGCATTTCTCTTTGAGGTGGGAAGAAAAACAAACTTCCTTCACACTCAGCAGCAGGCAAGGAAGGAAATGTGATATGACCCCCTGCCTCGAGTCCTACTGGAAAAGAGATCTTTGCATTGCAAGACATTCAGTACCAACAAAACTGTTTGATTTCCAAAGGTCCAATAACCCTATATTCACAAAAAACAGAAAAAATTTTCAAAACACAATTCATCCCACTAAAAGGAACTGAAGACTTCTCTGTGTATAGGCACGAAATTCAATTCTATCTACAAAGTCACCTCACAAAAACCTCTTTGAATTACTTTAGATGTTGCATGAGTGACTTTTTTCTCTTTTTTTTTTTTTGAGGAAGGTGCAGTCTGCTGCCATCAAGCTGTTCAGGGGAAATCACTCAGCTGAAGTCAGCCTTTCTATATGCAATGCAGTCACTCTAAAGGTGTGAATGAAGCTTTGATTCCACTGTTTGCTAAACTGAACCCTGAGAGCTGTGCTGTCAATGTCTTGCTCTTAGTTACCCAGGAGGAAACTATTATTTCATAGACTCATAGAATGCCCTCAGTTGGAAGGGACCTTAAGTATCATCCCCCCCCCAGCCATGGGCAGGGCCACCTTCCACTGTCCCAGGGGCCCCAACCCAGCCTTGGACACTTCCAGGGATCCAGGGGCAGCCACAGCTTCTCTGTGCCAGGGCCTGCCCACCCTCACAGGGGACAATTTCTTCCCAATATCCAACCTAACCCCCCTCTCTGTTGGTTTGAAGCCATTCCCCCTGGTCCTGGCACTCCAGGCCCTCGTAAATAGTCCCTCTCCATCTTTCCTGTGGGCTCCCTTCAGGCACTGGAAGGCCAAAATTATGTCCCCCCCAAACTTCTCTTCTCGAGGCTGAAGAACCCCAGTCCTCTCAGCCTTTCCTCACAGCAGAGGGGCTCCATGCCCTGATACATCCAGAGCCTCCTCTGCACTGGTTCCACCAGGTTCCATGTCCTTCCAGTGCTGGGCATCCCAGAGCTTTAAAGGCAGCCAAGGATGCAACACCAACTGGTGTGTTCCACATCTGCCTTTCTATACATTCTGGATAGAAGGATGCAAGAACCAGCCAGATGCAACAGTTTCATCTGGTATGTTTCTAGTTTTTTAATCATTCTATGGAAAGACTTAATACGTGTCCAGAAATGAGAACTTGTTACTTTGAAAATTACTTGTTACTCCATCCAGTAGAAATCACTTCATCTCAGAATTATGACCCCAAAGGCTTATTAGAACACACACAAATAGGAACAGAAACCAACTGACTGTACAACAGAAAGCATCTTCCTCACATGGTTTGCCCATGGAGAAATCAAGACTTCAGAGCACCACAAAATCAAGTATTTAATGCTCCAAAAGACACCCAAAGACAGCAAAAGCAACAAGCACAGTGACATCAGTAATTGGAGTCAACCTTTTACCAACACAAAAATCACTGGATAAAATTATCTGACCTATTTTGTGCAGGAAATAAAGCAAATGACTGCAACAGTTGCTTCTCACTCCAAAATCTACGAATCTTTGTTTTTCCATCAGACCTATTGTGATGGTATCTAAACACTGCTGATGCATTTCCCATTTGCTGGTGGCCTACCTACTTCCCATTTAGACCAATTCAAGAAGTTTTTCAATAGTAAGAAACATAATAAGATTTATTTGATGTTTTCAGAGACAATACGGACTTTCTTCCACCTTTTTAAGTGGGACCAAGCTACAGGGAAGAGGAGGGAAGAAAGAAGAGAAAAAAAACATCATAGCTGGTAGAATTAAAATTACAGCCAATTATAAAATGATTCATCTGCCTAAGCACTAACACATCTTACAACTCATGCTGTTCTGGGATGGGGGTTTTGCTGTGCATTTCAGATTGCAACAATTTGGGAATATGTAGCAATTGCTCAGTAAAACTCACTATCTGAAGGAGCTCTCCCCACAGAAATACTAATATATAATTATTAGAAATGGCATATTTACTTGTTTTTTACTAAGCTAAACAAAACCAATGCATACAAAAATTGATCTTCTTATGCATCCTCTACTTTGCCTTTCCCTTTTTTGGAACCAATCTTTGTTTCCCAGAAAGATTAACCACAATCAAATTGACCTGCCTGAAACTACTCTGCAACACAACAGCTACAAGGATTCTGTGGATTCCGAGACGTGAGCAGGGCCCTTTTGGATGGGCAGAGCCCTGACTAAGCTGCAGGGCTCCCAGCCTGGGCTCCCAGCAGCACGACCCCTCACTGCAACGTGTCTCCAAGAGCTGCCAGCAGGCAGGATGTGCTCTGGGCAGGAGGGTTGTGCTCCAGAGGGAGATGCCAAAGGACACACACTGAGCTGAGGAAATGGCTCTAAAAAAGCAACTACTGCTCCTCGTGGAGTCCCCAGTGTCTCTCCAGAACAAGGGGCCTCTGCAGAAGTAAAATGCTGCTGTTCTCAGAGCTGGAAACATTGAGGGCTCTGATGGTGACAGGGGGTGATCAAAGCAGGGATGGGAATGTAAAGACACAGAACCCAGTGACACTGCTGGTCTGGACAAACATCAGCCAAGGTGGGTCTGTTCCAACTCCTGGGATGAGGTAACACCAACCCTCATGCTGGGTTCATCGCACACTCCCCGTGTTCAGGGTACATCTCTTACATTTGTAAAATACTTAGTCCTCAGTAAGCTGATTTGCACTTCTTTTTAACAATTTAGATCCTTGGATTCAAGCAGTTGGAAGCTGGAGACCTTGTTGACAAGTATGTATGGTATATAACCATATAGACAGGGCACCAGTGCTTCAGAATCCATATCCATGCCAACAGAAAAGGGAAGAGACTGACGTCAGATAAACTAAAAATAGGCATAAATTTGCATTATAGACTTCCTCCTACAGTCAGCTCTGAGACTTACAGCATTGTATTGTTAATCTAAAAATTTATTTCATTCAGATTTGCAGCTTCCCAAAATAGAAGTTAGGAACCCTTCCCATTAGGAATAGACTGTGAGATACATCTGAAAGCACTAAACCCAGCTATTTACAAACACAGTACTTTATTCTGGAGTCATATTTTGTAAGACCCTTGCACTGCAAAGACCAGACACTGTCAATCAGTTTCCAATTTCTTTACATTTACAGAAACAAAAAATGCCTTCTTGTACATTGGCCTGTATTTGTATGTATAAAGTAAGTTTTCCTTTCAATATGCCACTATAATAGGTTAGGAATGTTCCACAGCTAACTGGGAGGGAAAAACACTTCTTCATTTTTGAAATTTTGAGCGGAGTGACATAGGTGTCTGAGTTACAAAAGTTTGCATAGAAACAAACCTGAAAGGCTTTTCAGCCCCAGAATATTGCTGCAGAGAAGCTGAACCCTAAAACACCCTGTAAGTTTGGATGTCACTTCACTTATAGCATCACAGGCACTTTTAGTAGTCATGCCTCAGGTTCAGAGCTCAAACCATGCCTCTTGCCTAGCTGACCCACTGAACCTGAAATGGTTTATCTGCTTCTAGAAGTCTTGCTATACAGAACATTATACAACTTTGTTTGCTGAAGTTGCTATCCAAAAATCACACAGCTGGACATCTGGGTTGTTCTCACATCTTTCGCTGGATGCCAAGAACATCCTTCAGGGAAAAAATGAAAAAGGTCTAAAACATACAAAAAAGATAAAAACAACCCAAAAGAGAGTCCTGGAGAGCACCCAGGAGTCCAAACATGAGCAAGTTTACTTGCCCTCTGACAGAACATCCTCAGCTGGCAGCGATCACCCTGACACTGTCCATGGCAGCCTCACTGAATGTCAACACTGACCTCTCCACGAGGCCCTTTAACACCATTGACTCCCCCGGGGCACCTCCCAGAGCCTTCTGGCTCCACTGATTTAAGGGCCTCAGCTAAAGACACCACAAGATAAGCTGCCAACCCTCTGCACACATCCTAACTTCCCACTATTTATACTGCATTTTCCAGATTTCCTCTTCCCCCAAGTTTCACGTTCTAGTTTTGTGTTTCTTATTTTTCTCCCTTCCAAAGTAAGTGCTTCTACCTACACAGAGGCCCCTACTGGTAAACACATCCCCAGGAACACATCCATGAGTGGCTCAACTGGAGCAAACACAAACCTGCCGCGGTGCCTCCTCGGGTGGCTGCAATTCCAACACCGACCCCGAGCCCAGGCTCCCAGCAGCCACGCCAAGGGCAACGAGCAGCCATCGGGCACCAGGAAGCCAAACGGCTCGGGCTGCCCGGCGACTCAGGGGCGGCCGGCCAGGCGTCAGGCCCTACCACACACCCCGTGAGGGGCTTCTTGAGTGTGGCTGGTTCCCCTGCCCCTCGCTGGCGTCCCTGGAGGAGGACGGAGAGCTGACTGCCCAGCGAAGAAGGCAAAAGATGACTCTTGAGAGTTGGATAAACAGGAACAGCTTATTGGAGCTCTGCACCTCAGGAAGGCCAACCCAAAAGAGCCCCGAACACGGACTCTTATAGGGGGAGGAGACAGGGAAGGGGCCAATCAGGGGTAAGAGAAGGCGGGGTTTAGGGATGACAGGCAGGAGCAGAAGCCAGAGGCCTTCTACTCAAGCCTATCAGGGACCGAGTAGCTTGGATTGACAGGGAAAGGTCTAGAAGAAGGGGAGGAGTCAAGGTACATATATGGGAGGTGGGAGGGGGAACCCGAAGGCGGGAACAGCTGTGGGAGGGGTAACATTTCTGAGGGGAATTAATGGGAACAAAGGAAGGGGGGAGCGGGGCAGCCCTTTTACAAATAATGATGATCGGGGACAATGGGGGAACAGAACTGTACGGAGAATAATACAAAATATATAGGAAACCATAAAATGCACCGCCACACAAACCAACCAATTGCTTTCTAATCCAGTGCTTGCTAATCCAACCTTTCTTTTTCATACAGGAAATCCATACGAAGCTAAGTTAAATAATTTTCAAAGCTCCCAGAAATACTAAAGGCTTGTGGGAATGAAAAGAGAAACTCCTGTTATTTAGACCAGTCCTGATTTCATCTTCTACACCTATTTGCCTTTCAGGAGAGATCTACCCATTTGAAATGTTGATCCATTCTAGCTTTAACACTTTCCTTTTTTTCATAATCCATTTGTTCTGCTACAAATTAGCAGCAGCCTGCACACCCAAAACAAACACTAAATTGTAAACTCCTCAGAGTGATGCTGCCCACACCTTTGAGAGCATTGGCACATCATGTAAGAAACAGAAATGCCTGTACCCAGCATGAGGCACCAAGCTCCAGCCTCCAGGGAGCTTTGCTGCTCCTTCCTGCATCCTACCTCCCATCCTTCAATGTGGGACTGCAACTGTTCCAGGGCCTCCAGTTTCTCCATCTGTCTCTTGGTCTCATTGATATTTGTGCAGACTGTCTTCATTGCCTGCAGTGCGTTCTGGACAGCTGGGTGGTCAGGATGCTTAGAGGGAGTCCTCTTGGCTAATTCCTTTAAAAAAAAAAAAAAAGAGAAAGCCAGAAAATTTAGAAGCAGTTCATGGAAAGGTACAAGCACTGGTGAGCAAAGTCATAGGAAAATGCCAGAACCACTGCAAATCAAAGAGGATCTGGGACATGTTACTGTAGATGCTGTTCTCTGTTCTTCATCTGCACAGGTTTAATAGGAATGCTGTGAAACAAATAAAGCAGTTGCTCATGTTAGATATGCCAAATTAAGAGAGCTCAAGCCAAATATGTCTTGCTGTGTCACATGTGTTTGCTTTACATTTGTATGTTTAGAAGGCTGGGGCACATGTTCTAACAGAGACAAACAAGGTCTCTGCTTCACTTGTTTCAAAGCACAACAACCCAGTTAAAACCTGCCCACTGAAAAACAGCAGAGGGAAAACTTGGGACCTGACAATATTAACCAGTTTGGCAAAAGGGGCAACCACTGTCAACTCACAATCACTTTTTTAGACCACAATCAATAAGAACACATTAAAGAAACCTAAAATAAGGCTGTTAATTTTCTCTTGCTACATAATATGGTGTTTAAGACCCATAATGTGGGTAGATTGCCTGAAATACTTTCTCACTATGTTTGTTTCTGAATCACATCATTTCGTAAAGGACTTAAGACTGAACTTGGATTTAACCAGAGAGCCCAAACAAACAAAACCCACTTTTCAGTGAATATAACTATTCCTGGGAGCTCTATATTTGTATTTTACAGCTTGTAATATATGACTGTATTAAAATTTATTTTACACTTAAACTAATCAGAAAATAAATGTTACAACAAGCTGCATCTGCCAATCACAGTAGTTTTTTTATTCTGTCTATCTTTAAAATTTTTTAATTTATGTCAATGTCTCTGCTGGGTAAATACTTGACATGCAATAATAAATCAGCTAAAATAGATTAAATTTAATGTGCCATCAAACCTACAACATATGCTGAATTAAAATGCAACAAAACCATGTTTCCAGTTTTATAAATATTAGCAGCTATTTGTGATTATATATAGAATGTGTGGAAGATAGCAGTATGATTTAGAAATTGGCAGTGTTCCTTACAGCTCTGTAGGGCATAGACAATTTTTAGTGCTGTGCTACACAAAGTTGGATTTAACCATGCATGAATCTAAGAGCAACACCACTTTTCCTGGGGGAAAAAAAGAAAAGAACGAACCCCCTAAAGATAAATATATTGAATTATGGCCAAGTAGAAGGTTCAGTTTCTTGAACAGCTCCAAGAGGAAGGGGGAGGGAGAGGAGGGAGTGAGCGAGTTACCGTTCCTTCCTTCCCCCTGTGCTGCAGCCACACCACGGGCTCCCCACCTTCCCTTCCCTTCCCTTCCCTTCCCAGGGCTGGGCAGGGTTTATTAAGGCCTGTGTGTGCCTCAATGTTGGCCCTTCCTTTCCAAGGCCATCCTGAACCTGGGCCCTGCTCTTTGCACCCACGTTTGTCTTCCCCTCCCAGGGCCAATGACTCTTCCCCCAGGAAGCAATCCATAACTACTGTCCACAGAGTTGTGGAGACACAGATATTTTCAAAAGCTCAGGGGTGGAATGTGCATTTCTGGCCGGAGTCTGAGCAATTGCTCACCAGAAGAGAGCTCAGACAGGGCACAAGCCTTTGCCAGCTCTGGGCTCTCAGGAGCCATAGGGGGCTACAATCATGTGCTGCACATTCTTCCAGCGCTGGGAGGAAGGAGACGAGTGACTGTGCCTAATCCCCACCCCGATGGTGTGATTAACTCATGATCACCACTCCCCCAGGGTTTGCTTCTGGCTGACAGAAATGCTTTTTATTAAGGGAAAAAGGCTATTTTTGTTCAGAGACTGGTTTCTACAACAGCTGCTTCTACTCTTCAGCAGTTCAGAGTCCCACAGTTATCACTGGTGGGACAGAGCTGTCTTCATCCAAACCACTCTGCTGGAAACACCTGCAGTTCTCCAGTGAACTTCCATGTCCTGGTTCCGAGTGCCTGATAAGGTTTATGCTCTCAGGTCTGTGCATCTGTTTGCCTCTGTTTCCTTTCTCCTTCCCAAATCACCATGCCCAGCACAGGCAGCACTGTTTTGTTCAGCCTGAGCCCAGGCCAACCCCCTTTCTCAACCACAGGGAACAAATTTACTGACCAGCAAATGCTACACTAATTTTCTTGCACACTGTCTGAAGAAAACAAGAACTGTATCGGGGCAAAAATACTAATATCATTACTTCTCTATTTGTACAGAGATTATGAAACTCCATAGCTAGGTTTGAGTCACAGCCCTCAAACCATACAAAAGGTTTGCAAATTAGACAGAAAGAAAGCAACCAAAATGTTAAAACTCAATAAAACAAAAAAATACAGTCAGCCACTCCAAAGGTGTAATGTTTGAGTCAAAAACCTGGGAAAATACAAACAAAATTAACTTTATCAACCATCATCATCTGAATCATTGTTTTGTCTCCATCATTTGTTAGTCAAAAAACCTAAGACAGCTTCATCAGAGGATGAGAAAACTTTAGGTCACCAGTTGCAGGCTGCCATACTTTATTGGAAATTATTGTAATATATGCCTAAAGTGTATCTGCACTTGGAGATATTCCAGCATATTATTCCTAATTAAGTAAGCCAAGTCAATTCCATGCCAGATGCTATTATTCTGAAGAGGAATATTCACATACAATATTAATAAAAAATAGTTACAGTATTTAAAATAAGTGCCTTAGCCTACTTTGGTTGACCTTCAAACACAGACAAAGTCTGGATTACAGCTTTACCAAACCTGCCCACTCAGCTACACTACTTATGCTAAACAAGGTCATATCAAAGTTACCAGAAACCCTGGATGTTCACAAACTCTTGCTAAAACAAAGGTAAAAGAGGAAAGTAGGCTAGATCTGGTCTATCACTTTTCTCATCAGCTGGAATACAATAATATCTGTTTGCCCTGGGAATTAGATAAAATAAGATCCAATCCCCATGAATACAAAAGAGCTATTTCAGGAGCAGCAACTGCAGCTAGGTAGCAAAGGGAGAGCAAACACTTAAATTGAGGGTTGTGCTATTTTTAAATCTATCTTTTTTTTCTTTGCTTGGAAAGCTCCATTTTCCTGGTCAGCACAAACAGAACCCACCTATATTCTTCCTTGGCTATTCTCATGTCTAAGACATCTATGTCCACTCTGGTAATTGTGCTAGAAAGTATCAAACGAGTCTTGAACGGGACACAATTTATTCGCTACCTTTGAGAATCAGAATCAACCACACTTTCTAATGGTCACTGGTACTTTCTATGCTGAACAACCTCTAGTCATGGCATAATCTCACCGACTGAGGCAGATCTGTTGCCTAATCAAACCCTAATTCCTCTCAGCTTTATCACAAAATCTGTCTTTCCCGTGCAGGAAATGTCAAGTGAGCAGTGTGTAATTTGTGTGTACTAGAAGTCCCCAGGAGGACAGAATGCAGCACCACAGTGTCTGCTCACAGCTCGGCTGTAATCACAGCTGGTGGGAAGGCTCAGCTGCCCCAGAGCCAAGCACAGGCACAGCAAATCCACCTCTACCCCACTGTGGCCTGAAGGCAAGCCCCTCTGCTTCAGTCTTAGCCTTGCTGGTCTTGGCTTTGGCTTTCAAAGAAGTGATGCTCAGTCCCCAGGAGTTCTGACATACACTGTGCACGTGAGGGAGTGTGGGAACCACCAGTGTATTTCCATGGACCATTATCTGATCCTCAGAGCCCAACGACTTCAGTTGCCATTTAATGCCAAAAGATTAGAACCACAGTTTAGAAACATTCATTTGGTCCTGGACTTTTGTAGCTCCTCTAACCCCAGATACTGAACTCCATACCTGCTCAAAGACCTGCCCTAGAATGGTGCCAAGGCCTGGGAAAATTGAAGCTGAAGAATACCAAAATGTTATTGCATCAATGGTACTACTGCCACCTTGTAACCAAAGGTGTGTGTCTCTTCTAGGTATGTTTCTGTAGCCAGGACTCTCATGGGATTTGAGTAAAAGCCCTGAAAATTCAGGGGAATTCGTGTCATCGGCAGCTTTTGCCAATCTAATATTTTGAAGAGCTGTTAAAACAGCATTGAAATTTCAATTTACCAGTCAAGCTTCTGTCACTAGATAGAAAGGTCTACAGATTACCCAAACTGATAGAAGCCTAGCCCTCACAATCAAGCTTCCCAAAAATCTTGGGAATTAAGCAGGCCTAATTCCAATGGATGATTCAGTAACACAGTAATGCTAAAACGAGAAAAAGCAGAGGCACTGACCTGCAGAAGTAACATAGGAAGTTCTCTGAGATATCCATACATGTGCACAGCTTAGAGCTGAGGTCCCCAAACTGTGGGGACAAGTGGTGGTCCCCACCCTGCAGGGTCAGACCCCACATGTGAAACCACTCCAACTTCAGAGCTACCATGGGCTTATCAAAGACACTGAGCAAAAGGTAAGAAATACGGGGTGCTAACACTGATCTTTTAATTTGATCCAAAAAGTTCAGAAAATTTTGGGATAAATCTGGTTAAAGATTGCTCTTAGATAACCACAGAAAGGTACACCAGATACTGACCACTCTGGCTGGATTAAGGTGTCTCCAGCATGGAATAAATGGATGAAGGAACTTCAGGCTCTGTACCAGCAATGACTCCCTTCATACAAAGGGACAGAAAACCCGCTGGAGATTAACACCTCATCTTTGAGTAACAGCACAGAGATCAAAGTTAAGAACCCAGCCACTATTTCCTCTGGTTGAAGTGCCTTGGAAAATAGAAAAGGCATCTCTGTAATGAAGCAAAACAATCTCTGCTTTTCAGTCCTGAACACAGAGCTAAATAACAGTCCCAAAACATACCACAAAGTGGAAACAAGAAAACAAACACCATCCAAATCCTAGGTCAGGAATGCACGTTTTGAAGCCCCACATTCCCTGGCCTGTTTACTGTAACAAATGCCATAAAACATCCCTTTCTGTGCACATGGATGTTGCTCATCAGGAAGATCCGCAGAGTAAACAGGCACCAAATTCTCTCCACATTAACTCCAAATAAACACAGCTTAAAGGAGGCATCATTAGGTTTTCAATTATCTCTACATAATCAGTCCTCCTTGAAGACAAATCAGAGCTGGAGCCACTTACACACTTTCCTGATATAGGCACTCTTACCCCAACTCGACTATTATTAATGGTGTGGAAGAAATATTTGTAGCAGCCTCACACATTATCTTCTCCTGCTCTGTGTCTCAACTGCATGTGCTTTTGTTTGTTCCACCTGTGAGTGGAGTCATGGCTGGACTGGCTGGACTGGTAAAGGTGCCCAGGGATCCCAGCAGCCCCGTCTGCAGGGAGGGGGCAGGACTGTCTGTGCCCAGCTGTGGAGGCAACAGAACGAGTCCACCTACAGGAAAGGCAGACTTTGAAAATTTGGCTCTGAAAGCTGCAGAAACACATCATTTTAACATTTATGAGACAAAACAAGCAGTTCACAGTTCTAAAGGGAACTGCAGACGAGTCCTGAGTCTCAGCTCATCCCCAGGAGCCCCTCGAGGCCGGAGGGGAAGGAGAGCACGGGTGGGTCCCCAGGGCAGCCCGGGACCAAGAGCACCAGCTCAGCACACAGCTCTTGCTTTCTTCCAGAACTCAGAAAGAGAAGTATGAGGGAAACTCTCTTATTTTACTTTTAATTCATGTTCTTTTAGTAAATGCAATGTTACTCTGGCTGAGGAAGGCATTGGTGGCAGTTAGCCACTGAGCATCTACAAGGCCACTGGTGATGCAAGCTCTCCCAAAATCTGCTTTTCCTCCTTTTCTCTCTCCTTGTCCCCACCAGGTGTGTGTCCCAGCCCTGACCTGGAGCAATGACAGGCAAGTTAGCTCTTTTTAGGTCTCTTATTCTTTAGCTCCCATGGTAAGAATATCAGCAAGGGGGCCAATTACTGCCACTTCCAGTAGTCATTTCTGCAATGACACCCGTCCATTGGGAGCTCCTCTGAGACAACCAAACAGTTTTCAAACAAGCTGCCAAACAGCTGTCAGGTGAGACAGGATTTTGATCATTACTGACCTAAACACACTCCAACTAGACACCTTGTGATGAAAGACATATCCCATTTAGAGTCCCCAGAGCCACCCAGTCCCTCGAACACTGGCACAATTCTAGCTGAGCAAAGCTTTACAGGAAGTGGCTAAAATAGCCCCACGAGCCTTAGGAAACATCTGAAGAGAACTGAAGTCAAAAGGCTTTGGTTAGTCAGTAAGTCACCCTGCCTGGTCTGCTCAGACCACTTCAGGATTCAGCAGCCTGTCAGCATCAGGCACCTTCTTGCCTGCACCCACAAAAAGCCATTTTCTTCAGAGAAGATCTGACTTTCAGAAGTGCAAACCAGGCAAGCAGCAGTGGCAACAAAAGTCAGAGCTAAAAAAATGCAGAATCATTCCAAGAATAAAACAACCATCTGGAGAAATAATTTCTCTGGTTTACCTTAAGCAGAAGTGGATATTTGCAAATTCTCTGAATTGGAGTCAGCAGATAACCCTCTAGTGGAATGTCTGTAGTCTTTCTGCCTCCCAAAAGCATGCAACCCTATAATCAAAAGGAAAACAAATGTTACCTCGGACACAAAGCTTTCAGGTGCTCTTTGACACAGTTCTGTATTCCTGTAACATGCATTACAGTCAGAAAACACTGTGCCACACCTAAGGTACAGGAAATGGCACTTGGTTTACCACTGACACAGAGCCATCAAGCCTGCAAAGTTCTGCAGGCATCAGCAGAAGAACATTTGCTGTGGATAACAAGGGCTGTGCAGAAAGGTTTAACCTCAGGGAAATGTTCAACACGGCCCAAAATGTCGTAACAATCCGACAGCCACGAGCAAACCTGAGGGCACCTTTACCTGAAAGAATCCAACCTACCCCCACAGCTGACACAACCATTTGTCTTTGTTCACTATGTAAAGTGTACACTATTGGTCCAGAAAACCCTTGAAGGCTAAAATAAAGCCTACTAACTAAAAATCATGTAATTAACTCTAGTCCAGTCCTCATGCCTGAAGGAAACTGAACTGGAATTGAAACAAATGAGTCATCTGCATCAATTCTCTGGCAAAACACTGGGTCTGAGCACAGCTGGACAAACAGCCTGGGTGCACTGGCTGGCTAAACCAGCACACATGGAACCTCTCAATAGGTTGTGGAAATTCATTTCTCAGGATTGACATAGAATGAGAGTATAAGACTTGGGGATGACATTGGGGAAAAAAAAATCATAGTCCCTGATCTGTCCTTATTTTGTCACAATAATCTGTAACATGTGTGACAAATGAACACTGACCTACTGTAAGACTTCATATCTATTTTAGATACACTAGTCCACATTCCTATGTTCAATCACGAATATGGACTTTGCTCCAAAATTCACCCCAGTTGCAAACCTGTCCTGTCCACGGAAGCTGCAGTTTAAATGCAGTTCAGCCAAGAAGTGCCTGCTTTGGAGCATCATCAGTAATATTTTCCCCTGTGAAATATGTGCTGTGCCTCAGATACACTCTGAAATTTAGTGGGTCTTTGGCTGAAGTTCAACAATCCTTCTCTTCAAGGAATGTTCACAGACATCATACATAAAATCTCGTTAGTCCTAACTGGTATTTTTACAGACAATTGTCTGTAAAATAACCCTTCCCCAGGCTATTCTAGATCTGTGGTGTTGGTTACCAGCTCACAATGCTCCCTGTCCAAGTTCCAAGTCTCGAGTGATTCAGTCCTTCCCACCTCTTCTTTCAGCTCTCTCTCTAGCTCTGGGCTCAAAATTGCCCTTTAACACTCACTGATTTTTCAAACACATTCCCACATTCCATGTTTCAGTAGCTGGGAGGGGGCAATCAGGCCAAATCTGCCCTCACAAGCAAAGCTTTGTATTTTAACACTGCCCTCTCTGCATAGTGGTGTTACAGAAGTGGCTTTAGAAGGCAGTGGAGAAGAGAAGCCTGGAAGAAATTAGCAGCCACAGTAGACACTTCAGTGCAGCCTCTCTTGCCATATTTACTGCTATTTTAAAAGGCTCTTGGATACAGGTGCTGCAGCTCCACAGCAGACAGGGGGACATCTTTTCTGTGCCTCGTAAGCAGTTTGCCAGTGGCTGCCAGGAACACAGACACGAGGCTTTGCCAACCCAGTGGAAGCAGAGAACACTCTGAATGTTGGTAAAGATGGTGTTTACATGTATTTTTGCCTCTTCTTTCTCACTAATTTCCTTCAACAGAAGCACACAGAGAACCCATGAACAAGGAAAGGGTCATTTGGTGACTCAAAGTAATGGTTTAACGTGGTTCACTAAAACTCAGACATGACAGAGACTCTGCCTCCCCAACAGCATGAGGGCTTGTCCCTGCTGCTCCCTCTGAGGCCTCTATTTTGTGGCTAAAGGAATGGCCTGGCCCTGCCTGTGACTGACATTTATGCAGAAGTTTTCTTTTGCTGTACTATATTGGGAAACAGCAGACCCTTGGCAAAAAGGGAAAAAAAAAAGAGCAGAGGGATGAGCAGAAAGAAGAGCAGGTCCTTTGCAAAATGACAGCCTATCTTTTTCTTCATAGAATTTACTAGAACAAAAGCTTATGTGCTGAATTCTTCCCTCACCCGTGTGCCAACCCCATCCTAAATGACAGGCATCAGGCCAAGGAAAGACATTCAAAAATCAAGCAGAACTAGGGTGAAAGTGAGGAGGAGAAACAACCAGGAAAAGAAAGAAAAATAAGAAATGTCCACTGGTTGTTTCTCCTCCCAGCCCAGACTTGAAGAGGCATTTGAAGGCTGCATGGCCACAGTCCCTCCCAGCATGGTGTGAGGGGGAGTCAGGTCACTTCTGATACAGGCAGCAGTGATGCAGTCAACACAATTCATCCAGACTGTATTTCCTCCCACAACTGGACTCAAGGGGAAAAGGGTGTCAGAAACAGGCCACATTTTACTGATGAGCCTGCAGATGGTAAATTGGTCAGAGAACTGAGCAGGGAATCAAATCCAGTGGGAATTAGCCTCAGTCCTGCTGCTGGCTTACTGCATCACTCCTTGCACAATCTGTGCTCATTTTTGTTCTGTTGCTTCTTCAAAAAAATAAAAACACCCCTTCCCTGTTTGCACTGCAATCACTCACAGCAGAAGGGCCCTCAGTTCTGTGCCTCAACTCACCAGTGACTTCAATACCTGCTCCACACCTGGCATGGGCATTACCTGCCAAATGCCCAGCATTACTGGGATGCCAAAGGGTTATTGAGTACAGGGCAAAGCCAGACCACTAAGTCAAGAGTGCTAGAGAAGGTGCTTACCAGAAGGAATGTTCTCACTGTTGGGATCTTGTTCAATTCCATCAGCAGCCTGAGTGCTTTCTCGTGGTTGCTACAGTACTCCTCGTACACAAAGAATTTGTCTTTCTGTAAGGAAAAGCAGAACAACTTATTGACTCAGACACAACTGAAGAGAATATTTTGCCACAGTCTGATACCACATTCTTTACAAAGTGGCATTATGGTTGGAGTTTTCATGAAGCATGTGATACTCCTCTAATGTGAATAATGTATAAAGGTGTTCCACTAATTCCTGACTTACTCTGCTGTAAGTCAGCAGAAGCTTTCTGAGCACTGAGACTTCCAGCACTTTCCCTCTTAACATATCACTGAGATCACAGAAATTCTTTGTAGAAAGGAGGGATTTTGCTCTCTCAGGGATACTTGCAGGCATGCTAGGATATTCCAGGAGAGTAGCCAGGAGCAAAGTAAAGCCAGAAGCAAAGGGCTTCACATTTCTGAGCTGTGCTGACCACTCTTGTAAGAGGAAGAAACACAGGTGGCTGGGAAGAACTGAGGCCTGGAAGCTCAGAGATCTGGAGGGGAACTGTAACACAAAGCAACCAGCTGGAAATCCCCTGCCTTTCAGGAGTGAAGGCCCAGCCCCAGTGAGTTGGCTGCTTCACTTTGTGTTCTGAAACAAGCAGCAGACAACACCAAACATGTGTCCATAATAGTTTCCCCAATGGGAAGAATTTCATCAAATACACACAAAATAACCAACATATTACAGAAATTAAAGGAGGGGAAAAGTAGCTTCACAACTAGATTGAGGTACTCCTTAGTCTGGGGCATGTCACACCCACCAGCACATGCTGGACTGAAATCCCCTAGTAAGAAATGAGGGTCAGCTGGCAGGGCAGGGGCACCAAATTCTGCCCTTCTGATCCCCAGGTTCAAATACAGTGCCACTTCCTCTATCTAAAATGGTCAGAGATGCTGAACCCATTGCAAACATCAGGAATTGGAAACACTGGAGTGATTCATAAAAGAAGCAGTAACAACTACTTCCATGCCTGAGCAGATGAGGCAAGGGGTGAGTTCATCCTCTCAAGGCTGGTGGGAAGGGCTGAACTTTCAGCAGCTCTGTCTGCAGATTCCAGTATTGCACTCATGGGAATAGAAGGGGGGTCCTGAGGCTGTATGAGGCTTAAGACATGTTGAATTTTTCAGAAGCCAAAAAACCCCATCATATTTTGGGTGCTTCTCACAACAGTAGTTAATTTCCTGGTTCAGGTTGGCTTGTCCCCAGGATGCAGTGCCATGCAGAGCACCCAGACAGGCTACTTTGCATATCAGCAGTAATGTGGGTGCATTAATGTGGCACCCTGTCTGGGGCAGTACATGAGGCCTTCAAGAGCTACATCCCAGGGTACCAACCACGCAGCCAACGCCCTCCAGAGTTTGCTGTTGCACTGACATCAGGATCTGGGTCTGAAAACATTCCAGCAGAACCTTTTCATCTCCCCAGAACCTGAAAATTAATTTTTGAGAGTTTTGATTTGACTCCTAGCACTCCTAAAGCATCCTGTATTAGCTGAAGGTATCTGCAGCATCCAGCTACTTTTAAGACAGCTCATCATGATCCAAGCAAAAAACTACTGCCAACTGAAGGTGTTGAGCAACATGAATCCATGGGAATACAGCTGCACTCCCTGGGTATTCCCTCTGGTATTGTCACATGGAGAAGAAATTGAGTTCATGCTGGTTGAGGACAATCTGACATTGTGGTCAGATGCTCAATGGTACATGCACGTGCTCAGAGACTGTAAAACATTTTGGGGTTTGGTTTATCACTAGTCTGATCAATTTTTTCCCCTCCTTGTACTTCCAAAGAAAGAATTGGGAATAAATAGATGTGCATCCAAACACAAGAACAATGGTACAAAGAAAATAAAACAGCCACAAAGGGTATGGTGCAAAGAGCTGGAATGCAGATGTTGAAGGCTTTTATCCTTCAGCAGCAGCTGTTCTTATTCCTACTGGGGTGTAATTCTGGGAGGCTGCAAAGAAACAAAGGCTTCTGACCACCAGATGCAGGAAAAGGCATGGCCAGGTCCACAACACAATAGAAAAAAGGCAACAGGATTGTTGTCAACCATAAAAACTGGAATTCCACAATAAGACAGATACACAAGTTTCTCCCACATTTCCTAATCTCACCTCTCCTCAACTCCCTGAAAGCACACAAACACCATGTGTGAAACTAAAAATAGCAGCCATTAACACAACAGCATCCTCTCCATCAGTCACACCAAATGTTCTCACTGCAGCCTGGAGTGCCTGCAGTTTGGGAGGTTAGATTTAGATCACGACAAAATCCCTTTGCTAAAGCTCAAGACAGACAGTACAATAATTACACACACACCAGAGCACTTTCCTCAAGCCCTGCCCAGCTGTGCCCCAAGGCAGCAACCCACAGACATGGGAACTATGCCTTAAATGACCCAGTACCTCAAGTGTTTAATTTCCTCTCTGGGTGACATTCAGTCCTGGGCCCTCCCACAGCCCGGTGAGGAAATTAGCAGTTACATAATTACAGATGTTAGCCCAGGAATTCTGAACCTGCAGTTACTCTAGAAAAAAGTGCAATTACGGTCAGAGATGGGACCACATAAAAATGGCACCTTCTTACTCAGCAAATCTGCTGGATACACAGCTAGACATCCTGATTTTGATAAGTCTGAACTGTTCTTCCTTTGGGGTTAAAATAAATCTTTAACGAACAGTTTATTCTCCATAAAGATGTTGGTTTGGGTCCACTAGAACTGTCCACAAATTAGTGCAAATTTGAGAACAGTTTTGATTGAAAAAAAAAGACATTTGGAAAGCTGTAACCATTTTACTTGGACATATTTTTAATAAGGCATGGCATTTTCTTGTTTCAAAGCAGGCTGAAACCAATTTTGTCAACCTGAAAAACCTAAACAGAAGATATAATTCTTAACAAAACAAGATCCCTGATGACTTAGACAGTAAAACTGATCACTCTTGCTCCTAAAAAAACGAGCATAAAACAAATAAACTTCTAGCTATGATGTCACCAAACCTCTAGCAATATGGCAATATCAGAAAGAAAGGCTGTGACATTCTGTGCCCTCCTGCTCCACAGTCACACGTGTTCCTGGCCTGCACAGGCCTGGCTGCTGAGGGGTGCATGTGCCCCCTCTTCAGGGTTCCCTACTCACACCTGAGGCACCACAATGCTCCTAATGGTGTTCTTACATTTCCTTGAGGTAACTGTGGGCAAGACCAGCTTTTGCCATATATTGTGACTGGAACATATGAAGACAAGTTTTACAGATACATCAATAGATACGAAGGGATGTGTCACTCCGTGTGCCTCAGCTGCTGCTCCCCCAGGGATCACCAGACAGGTGAGGTGCACATCCTTGCACTGCACTCCACACTGACCAGCAGGAGACAAATTCTCACCAGGACTCCCCCCGTACAAGACAGTTTCATAATTGCTGTAGTGCTTAATTATAATGTAACAGTAATGCAAATGCAAAATGGTTTGTTCATATACCAGAAACCAGCACCAACGACTACACATCTCAGTCCAGTGGCTGGAACCAAACATTTCTGGTTCTTCAGCACCACTCTGACAGCACCACCCTCTGATTCTGACACCCTCACTAACACATCAGTGCAGTGCACCTTGTTCCCAGGCAGTAATTCCAGGGACTGTCCGAGGCTTTAACAAGGTCACCACCAAGTTTTTCTGGGGCTGACAGTCAGTCCTCACATCTGATACAATTCTGGGGCATGGTCTCAATGTACCACTTTCTGATGCTATTTTAATAATTGTCACAGCATAAAAAAAATGAAACAATAGGGGTAGTTGGTAAAGCCTGAAGTAATGAATGGCATTATAACTGCTGCCTATTCAAACCTGATGAACTGTGAAAGCATGAATTTTGATTATGAAAGTGTAATAGGACATATTTTGATAGGAAATGGGCCTGTGGCTTAATGGAATTAATAAGAATTTGAAGAAATGACTATTATGTACGTGCTTTTTAATTTTCAGGTATCTCAGGAGTGCTGCTCCAAGTGAAAAAAAATTACAACTTCTAATTATTTTACATGTAAATTAGGTAACTCTGCATTTAAATTAGTGCAGCTTGTAACTAGGTGTATGTAATTGATCTTGCAAATGCAGTATGCTCTATACACAGATTAGCCAAGAGGATGGCACACACACAACTGAATCAGGCCAAGTGAGAAACAAACCCCAAATCTAGCACAGGAAGAATTTCCCAGTACAAGGAACAAATGCCAATGAGAGGCAGTGCAGCTCCTCAGGTGTAGCTGCAGGGTCCCTGCTGGGGGGCTGTGCTGTCCTGGGGCACCATCACCTCATGGCTGCTCAGCAGAACACACGACAGCTGCAGAAACAGAGGCAGATGATACAAAGGTACCTCTCCAAAATGTCCTAAACTGCCTGGAACTGGAATTTGTGTCGTAGGAGCACTTTCTGTTCCATGTCTGGCATTCCCCAGCCAGCACCAGGAGTTCAAAAGCCACCTTTGATTTACTCTGGAGCTACAGACTGCAGGCCCTTCTTTATTCCATGGTCAAAGGCTGTGTGTTGTAACTTGAGCTGCATTTCAGCAAGATAAATCTTCTCACACCACCTTTCATTTACTGAAGGACAAACGTGCACAGACACCTATTACTGTAAATGATGTATTGTCCTTTGGGTTTAATTTTGATCTTTGACCTTTATGGGTTTCAATTTTCAAAAATTTTACAATATACACAAAAATTATTCATTTACTTGAAATTGTGCTGCTTTGGAGCCAAAGCAGACAAATTCTCAGCAATAAAATGTGATCAGCTGGGTGGGAAAATAAAGGAAAAAAAAATTCAATGGGAAAAGGAAGCATTTCTAAAAATACATCGTTGTTTAGCTGAGTTTGATGTGGTGTCCATTGTTCTCACCTCATTCACAAGTTTTTTTTCCCACCCACCCTACCTACAACTTTCATACAAGACATACAATACTATTGTCATAGTATTACTACAAGCCTTAGAGATTAGGGCTTTTAAGGGGCAAGAGAGCTTATGACAGGAAACTGCATTTTCAGATAGCATTAAGTCATTGTACTTACAAATTCTAAGAAAACATTTCCCAGTTCATGCTGCGACTGAGGTTCTGGTTGTAAACAAAATTCCAGGGCAGCCAGAAACTCCTTGTGAACACCAAGAATGTCTTCAATGTTAGAAAATAAGATCTGAAATACAAAGAGAAAAACATTGCTGGCCTTTACTATATCTCAGAGTGTTTGGTTAAGTAGCAGCACCAAAATATTGTGGCTCCAGACTTGCCATCACAGGCTCCAAAGCACAGACAGGGATTTGTGCAGAATGAATTACACTGCATTTGCCCTTTCCTGGCCCCCTACAGAAATCTTTACTGGTCCTGAAGTGCCTGCTGTAAATGAAGGTTCTCCTTCCAGACCCCGAGTGTGATGAATGCAAGCAACCTCTTGCAAGTCTCAAGGAAATCTCCCAGGAGACCAGCCAGGCAAATGGAACCACAGGGACCAAACCCACTTTGCAGGGAGTCATCTGCCTTTCCTTCCCATCCATTAGAAATGCCTTTCTGGAAGAAAGGGACCTGAAGGTGTCTCATACCAAGGTGTACCTGTAAATAGGGGACTCTGCCACGTGGGATGCAGCATTTCACTGACCTGAGTCCAGAGTAGTGTACAAGCCTTACAAACCTCAAGAGCAGCACTCGAGTTCCCTCTCACTGACCTCTGCAATTCCAAAAGGCACATGTCCAGGGAAAGAGGCCCCTGGCTTGGCCCTGCACTAAAAGGTAATTATGACAGTTAAATGATCCCTGGGATTAACATATATGTGTGGGGACTAAACTGCCAGGGTTGCTGTAAACACATTAACTCTTTAAGTGTTTATCATTTTCATACAAAACATGAGAGTGTGAGCCCACATGTAGGAGATGGAATGGTCCCTACAGAGGGAGAGAAGTCCTGGTGCACGGTGACAGTCACTGGAGGGAAGCCTGAATGGACAGAGGAAATCCTGGAGTCCACAGCGACACGTTGCAGACAATGTTGCTACACTTTGCTTTAAGTACAACACTGGCAAAGAAAAGATCTGCAGTGCAGTCAAACCAGCTTTCCCTTTGGAAAAAAAAGGGGTGACACTCCTCTGAACCCCAAAACTCTGCAGTCTTCATCTTCCTGGCATTTGGCACGGGAAGTGATTGAGCCTAACATCTTCAAACACTTCCCCAAATGCCTACCTTAACTCTTAAACTCTTCAACTTTATGCAGTGGAATTAATTCACCAGATGTGTCACTGAGTCAGCCTGGTGGCTGGTGATGTGACAGCAATTCGGAGAAACAATAATCTGTAAATTAAGTCTAATCATTAAAGACAGGAATGAAACCTCAATTCCTGGTTTAAAACGAGCTTCCCTCTGGTTTAGCAGTGGTAGACTAGATCAGGAATTCAAGGAGCCCTCCTCTCTGCAGGTTCCCAGGTTCAACTCTATACCTTCCATCATTCAAAGATGGACAGAGTATTTCTCCCAAACTCCTCCAACCTGGCTGCATGTGCAGAGCAGAGCCTGTGGCATCTTGTCTTTGCTTCCCTCTCACTTCAGGGATGCTGAGATATGTCGTGTGCACCACCAGCAATGCACACTTGTGCCACAGAGCTCCTTTCTGGCTCTCAACAAACTAAAAGATTCCAAAGCCCTGCACTTGCACTGATGGGCTCTGAACCCAAGAACAGGGAGCCAGGATCCTTTGCTCCCAGAAAACTTCCTGTGCTCATTCAGGCAGAGTCTACGATGGCTCTGCCACGTGGCTGGAAGTGATGTGATGGCACAGCAGCCCTGCCTGCACGGCTTTGCCAGAAACTGTGCCAAAAGGGGATTAACAGGCAAGAGAAACATCTGCTCCTGAAGGATGAAATCATCCCTGACAGTCTTTGGAGGGTGTTTTTTGATCCAAGGAATATCTGTGCAATCTAATGAAGACTGAGGTGATCAGTAGAGCTCTGCTTGCAGCAGAATGTGCAGACAAGAGTCACCTGAAAATCAAGGCAGCAGACAGATCTCAGTGCTCCTGTGCCACCCTCGTGCCCACCCTCGTGTTGTGCTGCCTTCAACCTGCTGTACCAGGGGTGCCAGCACTGCCTGCTCTGAGCATGGCACAGGACTAACAGCTCAGGGGGGTCACTCCTACATGAGGCAGCAAGTCAACTAAAACCAATTTTTTATGATGCTGCTGCAGCTGTTAGTCACTGGAATACTTGTAAAATCTGGGTCTAGGACTCAACGTGGCCTTTCTGGAAGGGGCTACAGTGGCCAAAGATTTCAGTAATCTTCCATGCTTAGCTCCAGCTGTAGGAGAAACCTGCAAAAGTAATAGTGGGAGCGATAACCCAAGTTATCCTAAAAAATACTCTCCTTTGGCTCAGAGGTGAGTGTCTGCCAGAATACCTTGTATTTTCCACTGGATGTTTCTGCCACGTGAAGAAAGGGAGGAAAAGATAGGCTTCTCCTTACATAACCTGCCAAACCATTTTTACAGTGTCTGCTACCATCAGCCACCTCACAGCTCCCTGGTGACTTATGGCACATCAGCGAGGAGACCATCAGAAGTCCCAACACCACCTTGTTTTTCCTGCCTCTACCAGTAGGGAGGGAGAAAGGAGAGGGAAATAAGGAACAAGTATCTTTCAACTGCAGGAAAGACAATTAAATCATTTGGCATTGCAGGAGATGAAGTGTGGAAAGAAGAGGTAATATTGACTCTGATGAGGAAATCTCTGCCTTTGTGATTCTATTTCACCAGCAATAGGCATAGGCCCTTTATTACTGAAGAGAAGCTCTGCTATTGAAAGTTCAGTATTGTAGTAGCAAGAATAAATGAGGTCTCACAGTGGTCTCAAAAAGACTCCCCAAGCACTTCAAGAATGACACAAAAGTGAAGTGGTACTTCCCCAGAGGAGTGTGATGAAATGTCAAATACAAATACATTTAAATCAGCACAGAAAATACGCATTTTTCTGCACAGGCTTTGTGGGCACTGCATCTGATTATATGGCAGTCATAATTAATATTCATTTTGATGATACATGAATAATGATCAAATAATTTTCATCAGCATCTGCAGCTGCTTGTCAAATTGGCAGAGTTGTATGGGTTTATTTTCATGCAGAGCTCACTTTTTGCACAAGAGGACTATTGTCACTAACCACTGGTCTACCTTTTCTTCAGCCACCCCCAAACTTACTTCAGACACCGGATGGTGCCGTTTTGGGGAGTGAGGATTTCCAGATTTGGAGAGAGCAAGGGGCTGAGCTGCACCAAGCTGCCCGAGCCCTGCTCCCAGCCCCCTGCACTCCTCGCTGGCCTGTAGGACCAACCCCACGGGCAGGGCTGGGCACGAGGGGCCAGGACAGGCAGGCAGCACCGTGGGGACGTGCCAGCTGCAGCCACTGCTGCCCTGCTGCCCCGAGTACAGGGCAAAGCTCCTGCTGGCACAGGAGCTGCAGGAGCAAAGGCAGGCCCAGGGCAAACAGACTGACTGTCCCACTCAGCAGCAGGGTTCACCTGCACAGGTGTGCAAAGGGGGCTTTGGTTTCACGTGCATATGTTTACCAAGGTGAGATTTTAAGCCAAATTACTACAAGAAACTGTTGCTGCTCCTCTATGACAATAATGAACAAAGTCCCCTGTGACCATAAGCACTCCAGAAGCCAGGACCTCACAGTCCTATGTCCCTTATCTCTTTCCAGTGCAAAATTCATTCAGGAACCTCCTCACAGAAGGGTCTTATATTACTTAGTCCTCCCACAAGAACCTAAATTCCTTTCCACTAGGACACAAAGGAATATTCCTGCCTCCTTCTCGTAAGCCCTATCAACATTAGATTAGCAGAAACCAGCAGATGTGAGCTGGCTGAATACTCTCAAGCAAAATAGGCAAGGGCTGCACATTGCCTGCCTTCCCTCTCGAAGACACTGAAATGGCCTCTTTGTCCTCTACTCACCATTTCACAAATCTTGCCAAAAGTTAGTATCTCTGACAATACTACACTGTTGTCAAATTTGACTGCAATTAGCTGGTAAGATCACAAATTGCTGGAAGATAACAACTATAAGAATGGGCAAAGAGATTGACATATAAACTGTCAACATGAGTTCTTTTCCTTGGGGAACTGGCTTAATAATGAGCATCAACATGACAAGTGGGTATTTGATATTCATATCTCTGAACCTGGCCTTTCATTGCATATCATTTTCCCTACCAGGAACGTGAGGAAGACAGAAGTACCTTAACATTCTCCTCTGTTATGTACTTCTCAGCTTTGTCCACAGCATTCTGGCGGATTCGGTGAAGAAATGCCTGCAGAGATAAAAAAGATTATATTCAAATGGCTTGATACAGTTTGATTTCATTCTTTTACATCCTCTAGGTTCCCATCAACACAGTGAGGCTGATTACCTTTAAGACTGAAAGAATGCAAACATTTACTAACTCCCCACCACAGATGTCAGGGCTGCACACAAACACCACCAAAGACATTTCCTACAACACTGCTGGGCTTTGCTTGGCAATAAGTGTCTCGTCTCTGCTGGAATTTTTAGCCCATTATCTGTTCCTACAAGTACTCTACAGCAGGGCCCATTTGCCCTTTCTTTGAAGGCTCCCCTGTCTCTAGGATGCACAGAGATGTGTGTCAGCAAAGCACTGCAAAGAACAACAAAGGGACATTCACACTGCTGGAGCTGAGGCACATCAGAGCCATGAGCTGGGGCTAGGGACAAGTTCAACAGCCTCAATATGTGGGGCAGGGAAATGGAAATCACCACACAGTGCCTGGGATACGTTACCCTGTTCACTCTACTTCATTTGGCTAAACACAGACAAAACAATGCTGGAACTTTTCACTTCGGTCAGGGTTCCCCTTCCCTCAGCTCTGCACAACTTTAACAGCCAAGTCAATAAAGAGCTCCAGGCCAGATACAAATGGACAGCAATCTGAATAGCAGCCTGCAAAGCCTAACTCTGGTTACTGGAAGTTGGGACCGACTTGAATTTGCACTGAATGTACCCACAACACCTTTGATTCTGTGGGGAGGGTTTAGCAAACAACACTGCATGGGATCTCTACCTCAAGGTTCCACTGGTTTAGNGCACTGCATGGGATCTCTAGCCAATAGTTGCTAAACCAGTGGAACCTTGAGGTAAAAAGGGCACTTCTAAACTGAGAGCAGAGAACTGTCTTTTCCACAGGTGTCAGCAAAGATGCCAATACCTGCAGGTGACACTGAAGGGAAGCTGGTGAGGACAGAACCTGCTGCAATAAACTCCATGTCCAGAAGGGCAGAGGGCTTTCCTCTCTGCTCTTGTCAGTCCCACACAAAGCAGTGAGCCCTGGGGAGTGCTGTGAACAGGGATGAAAGGAACTTTTCTTACCCACCTGATACAGCGAGGGGAAGTGGGTCATGTCTTTGTATTTATGGCACAAAGCAGCTTTGTTACAGCTTGATAATAAAAGGCTTTTAAAAGTTGAACTATTCCTGAGCAATGTCCATGTCAGCTGGTGCATACTGAGCTTTTGCTTTTTCCCTTTGGCCTGTTGGGATTGGCAGCAGCTGACAGCCTGACAAGATGTGATGGCACTGAACCAGTCTTGGACCTTATGGGATGCCTTTGCCTCGGGGATGTGGCTGGGAAGACAGTGAACGTGTCCCTCTGCCTGACTTCCAGCACTGAAAGGGGCACACCTCTGTCCCTGCTTAGCCATGGTTCTCTGTCACTCATCAGCCATTCACACTTTATAGGACAGGCACCAATAAAAAAGAGATTAATTAATGAGGCACAGAGACTCTACGTTTGGGTTTGGCCCTGGATTTTCAACCTGCTTTTGAACAAATTTCAAGGACTATAATCACGTTTTTGCTAAACAGGAAGGAGACCTTGGCCAGATTCCAGCCAGAGATGGTGAGCTTGGAAGAGGTTGTGTGCACTAACAAGTCTGAAGAACAGATTCCCACATTAAAGGGACAGGACACACGTGCCAGTGGCAGAAGAGACACTTTGTAAGAACCAGTCTGGCCAGGAGCTGCAGGGCACTGGCTGGGCTGAAGTGTTCAGTGGTGACAAATGACAGGAAGAGCTGCTGCCTCCACCCCAGTGTGGGCTGCAATAGCTCAGCATTAATAATCTGAGCTACACATCATACTGAAGTCACTCATTCTCAAAAGACAAGACGGGCAAAGATTCTTTCCTGCTTTAATCACATCTGTTTGGAGACAACAAATCCAATTGGAATGACCAATTAATCAACACAATTAGCAGCTCCACTGGTGACTAATAGTTACCTGCACATCAGTCCCACTATGGTGGGTCTAATAATAGAGCTGTACACAGAGGTGCAAATCACATAGGCCCGTCAATAAAAAACTGGGGACTGTGTTAATCTAAAAAACAGGTTTTCTGTAATGCTTGTCTGAAAAGATCACTTAATGTGAGCATGAGAAAAGGAGAGAGAGAAAAATCAGACAAAAAATGAGAAAGACATAGAAACAGAGAGAGGAGAAAAGATGAAGAACCTAAGAGAGAAACAGGCAGTCAACTTCATAGGTAGTCCAACAAGCCTCCTCCAGCCTTTGATCCTCCTTGATGTGCATGAACAGCAGTCTCTCCAGTAACAGTAAAACAAGAGAGTTACAAGAGATTTTGGGCCTAGAAATTTAGCAATCTACTTTCCACAATGCAATTCCCCCCGAATTATCAAAACACAGCAGATGCAGAACTATTTGTTTCCCAGTTTTCAATGCCTTCTCAGGTGCGAGAAGAATCTTTTGCAACACAGTCATTCAAATAAAAAGTATGATAAACACAAGCTATTAAACAGCAGCTCACAGAGCTAATGCTGCATGCCCTGTTCACACAGCAACACCACTTTCTTCCCAAACCATTTCCTGCTTGGAAAAAGCAGCCTTTTTCCCAGAGATGTTATTCTGACATTCAGGTCAGTGTTTCTCAAACTTCTGAGGTCATTTTTTGTGCTACGTGTGTTATTAGCACAAAAAAGGGTCTAAGCTCATCTGTACCAGCATCATCCCTCTAATCACCTGGTGACACAGACTCCAAAACCCATAACACAAGTAGGATGCAACTCTCTTTGGGAAGGGAGTGCTATGATCTTTTATTTGACCTCCTGATTTAGCGGGAAGATCAAAAAGAGTTATTTGGACCAAGACATGACAAAAGTGAGGCCAAAAGAGAGACAGCAGTGGTGGTTAATATTAGAAAACTTGCTGTACCTGTATCTGATTTATATTCCAAAACATAGTTATTAAAGAGGGAGCAGTTGAAGGGGTAAAGGCTTGTCTGGCCACCTAAGAAGTTACTGAGGCAAATGCTCTTTCTGGCTGCTCCAACCTCTTCACACTCTACACAACTCCTTCATGAATTCCAGGGGTCTAGTCCTTGACATTTTTCACGAGGAACTTGCAGTTCATCAGTAAAACCCTTTTCATCTGCAACACTTCCCATCTCCGTAAGAATAAACTCGCGAACCTCCACGGATACGTGGAAGTGCAGAAATCACTTCCTTGGAGACAGATCCTATTGAGCCACGGACTGTGCAGATCAGCCCATGGCCACTGCAGGGTGAGCAGAGCCCCTGCCCCGCAGAGCTCACACTGTGCCATCGCCGCCTCCTCTTCCAGCCCAGCGGGGATCTCTGAAACCACCAACTCACATCACTGAGACACTGCTGGAGAGCTGAGACCGATGGACAGGAGACACAAGTAGGCTCTGCTTCCTTCCGTGTGCTCGTGGTGGCCGGGTCGGGAGCACGAGGGTCACGGTTCACCAAGAGCTCAGGGCAGGGGCCACCTTGGCTCACAGGGCCCCGCTGTGCTCGGCCTGGGCCGGCTCTGAGCAGCCCTTTGCTGGCACAGCACGGGGCACAGGGACTGGCACAGGCCATGGGACAACAGCAGGTCACGGCACAAACTGGGGACAGGGACTGGCACAGGCCATGGGACAACAGCAGGTCACGGCACAAACTGGGGACAGGGACTGGCACAGGCCATGGGACAACAGCAGGTCACGGCACAAACTGGGGCAAAACGGGAAACCAGGCTGATAAATCTTCATTCTCCTGACAACGGTTGTAAAGGTTCCATGTTCATGTGCTCAGCATTAGGAAAACAGTCCCCAGAGGATTTGTTTTTGTTTAAAATTCTGCTGCTGCAGCACCACGTTTATTTGTGCCCTCAAGGTCTGCTACCCCCAAACTCAGCAGGCCAGGGCTGATGCTCCTCATGCAGAAACACGGTTTATAGTTTGTCTTACAGTACAAATGCCTTGCAGGATTCAGGCAGATCTATGACAAATTAGAATGAGCAGAGTGAAATGCTTCCTTTCTGCACCACATCATGCTGGGTAAGTTCCTTCTAATAAATATTAGTAGAAACACATTACAAATCTAGAAAGAAATCTAGGTATAAAAGTTCATTTCAGTAAATAAGTACTTTCTAATGGCCTCTTTTTGCCAAGGTGTTTTGTTCTTCCATTCATGACCCTGACAACCCACAGTTGTAGCAAAACCTCATTGTTCCGAGTGTCTTTGCAGCACCTCTGAAGCACAAAAGCACAGAGCACCCCTTAAGGAAAGAATCTGAGTTGTTCCCACATGAAGCAGACTGAAGATACTGGGTTTTCTCTCAAATGCTTTTCAAATGGGCCTTGTTGAACTCAACTTGTAGCCTTAATTTCATTAGGGAAAATTAGTATTTCCCATCTTCTATGTAGCATAAGTAACACATGGCAAGCACTGGGGACGAGGCAGTGAGTTTGCTCATGTCCCTTCTCAAAATTCATGTCTAAGGCACATACTTCCTCAAACATTCAGAAATAGCCAGAGATTTCTTACTAAACAGCAAGGCAGGCAAACTGTGCCTGCCCCGGGGGGAAACGAAAGGGAGAACAGAAACAGTCAGGAGGCAACTGGTGCCCGTGTCCAGGAGCAGCAATAATTGAAAGCACAATCCTGTAAAACCAGTTTTCTGAACAGTTGAGTGGAATGTCAAATTGTTCATAAGTCACAATGAGACAATTTTTTTAAACTCATTAGTGATCAGGACTGATTTAGAACAAGGATCCAGGGATCTAGATGAGCCTACTGTTTTCACTGTTAAAATTAACAAATTGCTTTACACTTGTGCAATTAATGGTATTATGTTTCATGCAAGTGCAGATACCTTGTTTCCAAGAAAACATGCTCCCAGTGAAAAAGTCAGAGGTGATATGGACAATGAATCCCAACATTTGACCACTACAAGCATCTTCACCCTGCAACTACAGCACAGGGGTCAGGCATCCATCTGTCTCTGACATTACAGAGTAAAAACATATCAACGAGTACTTGCAAGTGCAATTTTGTTTTTTTCATCCCTTGAATTAGTGTTGCCACTAAATGTGGCTGTTAAGTAAGTGTTTGCCTCTTACCAAAAAACCCCCTTGTCTCTGGCAAAGCAGCTCCAAGGTCCTGTGGGAACACAGCTCTACCACAATAGTCCGACCATTTAAAGTGAATGTTTGCTGAAGTTCATGTTTTAAGAGCAGGTGCATCCTTGTTCATATTACTCAATTTTTATTGTTCATATTACTCAATTGTTAGCTCTGAACTTTGTCATCCTGATCACGGTCTTTTGCTTTCTATCAGATATGCAGCTTATAAGCAAAAGCTCTACATAAATGACAGGAAACTAATCCCATCCCAAATGTGAACTGCAGTCCCCACCTGCACTGAAGCATGAGAGACAATGCAATAAAAAATCTCCATACAACATAACAGTGACTTCACAGGGCTATTTATATTAAACAAATCCCATCACAACTCTTTCTCCTCTTCACAACAACTGAGTGTGCCTTTCCACAGGAAAGGAAGGCTTTCAGCATTACCTGACTGCAGGGCTTGCCCAGCTCTGGGTCACCCCCAGCTGGGGATGAACCTCCCCAGTTCTGCTGCCCCTGGGCTGGGCTCAGTGCTGGGCTCTCCTAACCAGCATCTACTGGCACTGCTGGATTTTAAGGTCAGGTGAAGAAATCCTTGAGATGACTGTATTTGACTGACTTTTCTTACCATCCTGGGCAAATCCCAGCACAGAATGTAAAATACTGGGCCCGATTCAGGTTTTTTCAGTTGTGAAATTTAACTCAGTAGTGGAAATCAGCAGCAACTCCTTTGACATCATTAGCATTACTCATGTAAAACACAGCAAGACTGAAGCCACTGTACTACCTCTGAAGGACGTGTCCCTGTACCTCTCACTGGCAATCTGGTTTCCTTCACTGCTCAATTACTGGCTGCTATAGTAGTATTTTTATAAATACGCATTTTTAATTACCCAGTGTCTGGAGCAGGAAGGAAGAACTTAAGCTTCAGATGAGTGCATTCTGAAATTCCTGCATAGAGGATTTCACCTATGAAGAATATTTTTTCTACATTCTCTTAAAGCAAGTAAAGAGCTACAGCTGTGAGAGAGCAAAAAGTAGCTGAGATCTACAAGCAAATTAATTCATCAGCAAACAGCTGAACAGGGACTTGCCTGGTAGGCAGAGGTGTTTAATAAGAGGAAATAGCACCAGAAATAGCTTTTATTGCCCTAATTTCAGGCTTCCTGTGTATCAAATTGGCTCTAAAGCCTCAAAGCTTATCGGTACATATTTATTTTTTGATCTATCTCCTGATGAGGAACTAAACTATTAGCTAACCAAGATGATTTAAAAAAAAAAAAAAGAAAAATAACAAGTCATGCACATCATGGAATATCAAACACATTCTCTGAAAAGAGCTCAGGCAGTCTGAGCTGTAGAAGCTGCATCATTGCTACTGCCAAGCAGAAGGTCAAATACTCTTCTGTACAGTTCTTAAAATTACATTTCTTTTACAAAAGTTACAGACCTTCCATAATCCTGAACTATAAACACTTAGTGAGGTGAACTACTTACACTGATCACCTGTGCTCTACAATACTCATGTCACTATTTCTGAAAACAAATACTGTCTTCAGAACTCTGACTCCCACATCCCTGGGGACAATGTCTGTCCTGCTCATATGTCCCCACTCCACCCCCACCCTCCCACTTCCTTCTTTTAAGGAGGTTTTTTTCATTCCAGTGTTGTCATTTAGTTGTCACAACAAGCATTTCACACACACAGAAACATCTCTTCCCTCAGCACTGCATGACCATTTGCAAAACCAGCAGATTCCATCTCAGGTAAAACTTTAAAGACCCTCAGAAAAGAAATGCAGCTTAAGTTGCAAAATCCAGATGTATCCCAGGGGAGAGACCCTTTGACCTGAAGCATTCTTTCAATGGGTATTTTTTATAATTGTACAGATACATAAACAATAAATACATATTACAAAACCTCCCCTGATACTGGCAATTTAATAAACATTAACTAAGCACTGATCATGCCAATTTGAAACTGCTTCCCCACTTCTTAGTCTGGCATATAGCAAATGCTGATAATACCAAATTAAATATAGGGAAGCATGCAGAAACTCAGCTATTTAAAATTATGCAAGTGTATGTATGAACAAAATGCTTGAATAAATAAACTGGATTATTTCTTTAAATAGTAGATAAGAGAAACATGCCTGAGATACTTTCAAAAATCTAACTCATTTGTCCTTAGCCAATCCTGAATTTTAAGGTTCATGTAGTTATGACCACACTTGGATGATTTACCTTACTATTGAATATTACACTGTCTGTAACATCAAAGGTAATAAAAACCAGTCACAGAGTACTGGTATTGCACAGCACTGGGATTTTCAGTGGTGCTTGAGGGAGTCAGACATTCCAATAGGTTTTACTTACTTTGACTCTCTTGGTGCAGCACAAAACAGTTTCTGTCAACAAATCCCTGTGGCTTAGATGAGGATTCACCCATCTACTCACACCCCCTGAAAGCCTAAGCCTTTCCTAAGTCAGAGATCCAGGTTCCCACTCCGACAGAGCAGCAGGGCAGGCAACTTCAGAGGAGGAGTCCCTGCACTTTAGCAGGACTGTTTCAGGAGACAGGCATTTCTAGATGGTAGTTGAGCCTTTCTCTTTCCATCAGCAGTGAGCCTGGGGGACAAGTTTGGCTCAGACCACCCTTCTTGCCTGTACCACTTTGACAGCATCTGCAAACACAAATGCCAGGGCAGGGAGTGCTCCCACATGGAAGTGAAGCAGGACTGTGTGGGTCTCTGAGGGCCTCCAGCCCCGGGGCACTGCCCGTCCCCACACACGCTGTTAGCCCTCAGCCTGGGCCTGGGCACCACCCGCACGGGAACTCGGCAGCAGCACTTCCCAGGAACAGTCACTCACAAAGAAAGCTCCAAACTGATCCCAGACCAGATCTGTATTTCCAGCAGGCTGCTGTTTACACTGGAATTCTGCAACAACAGCAGAGGTCAAACCAACTTCATTCATGCATTGACTCACCCAGGAAGGTGCAGCCAAAGGGAAGTGAGAGTGGAATATGTTGCAGTGTTTCTCACCCCAAAGAGAGATCCCTTTTTTAAGGAGGGGCTGTTTTCATTTGAATTACCAAAACCCTTTTGTGAAGTGAAAGGCAGGCTGGTGCTGCAGAGGGGCCATTATCTCCTCTCTACATTGCCCTGACCTCTGCCAGTCCCTTCTCCCCTCAGTAACTAATACTTGCATCTTCAGGCAGGTCTCAAGACTCCAATTCACTTCAGGGCCCCAAAAGCTACATATTTCACCTTTGAAATCCTTCAGGGCTCATTGCTATTAATTTCTTCATATCTCCCATACTCTACCTCTCCTGACTCGTCATGCTCTCCTTCCTGTAGAACACTACCTGGACATCCCCATGAACATTCTCATTACTATAGGCTTAGAAAAAACCCTCTCTTCTTCTCTGCTTAAGCAAGCCCTTCTTGAGTATCTATCCCTGCAAGATTCCAGCCCACTCCAACATCAACAGAAAATGTATTTGTTTGGATTTTCAAAGGAGCTTAAGAAAGTTATGTGCCTACTAATTCTCTCAAGCCTTCAGAATATTCTCCCTTTTACTGGCCTCTTCATGTCTTTCTCCCTGTTCTACAATCATGAGATGATTTTAATCATACTGCACACTGGCACTCTTCAAAATGCTTTCAGGACACAGTTTGTTTGAATAGTGTGGTTTACTTCATTCCTCTTTTACGCAGAGGAAGAAATCCTGACAAGTCTGTGTCTGCTCAGCCTTTAAGGTACTTTAACAAAAGTTTGCTTGAGGAGCAAGGGCCCAGTTAATGTATAAATACTCCTGGCTTTGACCCACATTTCTTTCATTCACAGTGTTCCTAAGGGAGAGAGGCCTCAGAGTGCAAACACTTCTCCAGCAGTGGTGGCTCCAGCCACTGACACCCCCCAGCCCCACGGAACGTTTTGTCAGGGTTCAGGCCCTACACAGCCACTCCTATTTCAAGAGGGAGGTAGAAGCATCAGAGTCACTAGCAACATCAAGTGGTCTCCAAAAAAAAGGAAAATCAAGATGATGAATGCAATTGTAGAAAAATTGGAATTTCTTCAATTAATACTTCAAGATTAACAAAGCTACAGAACTTTGATATGAGGAAGATTATTATCTTCCTTTTCTACTGTCTTTCCATGTTTTAATACATTAAACACTGAATAGATAAGACAGAGAAAACCTTCAAAATTAAATCTAGTACCAATAAAGTCCATGGTACATTTTTCATTAGTTGCAACACACTCTAGGACTTCCTCAGTGCTATTCCCTCAGCAGGTAAGGATCACAGAGAATACAGAAAAGCTTAAGAAATGTTGACTCTTGTCTTGCATACGCAGTTTCTGAATACGTGTAATGAGCTGATCATTTCAGAGCCCCAAAGGTCACAATTTTACTGTAAGTGAATGGTTAGGCAAAGTGAGCAGATCCACCTGACAACCTGGCTCTGAGTCTTCCAACTGAGCTTATGTGATGATATTGAGTAATAGCAACTTTCAAGCTCAGATTGAAACTCTGACCCAAGTGAAGCAGCCCTGTCCAGCCGACTGTCAGCAGTTCACTGACACTTGCTCTAAATGACATGAATCTGCACTGGGCCCAAGAACCATGATCTCAGGTGACCCATAAACTTGATCTACACTGCAAACATGTAACAAAATCCCAGGATCTTAGTGCCCTAGGAACACTTTGTCTGTGCCCTGCTGACATGTACTTAGTCTCATAAGCCACTTCAGCATCAGATCTGAATACTGAGATGGCTTCTACAGGTATCTCCTCAGAGGGATGTCTGCCTGGCCTCACTTCACACAGATACAAGTGACTAACAAGCTGAGCCAACAGCCTCCCATGTGCCGATGCACATCACGTTAAGGATCCAATCAAATGCACATATAATGTATTATTTTTGTTTGATTCTTAAGTTTAAAAGGACCCAAGGGTGCAAAATGACTCGACAGAGTTGTACCTTCTCAACTGATCAAAATCAGAGCTACAAAAGAACCAATCAAAATGTCAAAACCAGGCATTTCACCTTAGAGAGGGCCTCCGAATTATTTGCATCAGATCTCTTTATGCACTCACAGGATTCAGATTAATTAGTCTTCATATCTGAAGTAATATGGAGAGCACTGAAATCCATAGGTGCCTTATCCAGAAAACTAGTCTTGGAATCAGCAGAACAACTAGAAACAGCAGCAGATCTCTGGATTTTAAGCATATCTGCCACCGGATTTTAGGCAGCAAGTAATAACAACTTTTATTATTAATATTACTACTAATAAATTTTATTATCAATGACAAATATTATTTCCAAATATTAATTTGGGAATCTCCATGCAGGTATACCAGATCCACGTGCAATCATGGGAATCCAAGCCTCTTGATCCAAGTTATTTCTAGTTGAGGGGACTATCCAGGTACCTGCCTGTGCAGCAGCCACAGCTGGCTCCCCTCGGGCCCTTCCCACGAGCAGGGGCTGCACATTCTTACCCAACATTTCCTCCTTCATCTCCAGCAACTGCGGCTCTGGTGCAACCCACGAGCCTCAGCATTCCTGCCCTTTGGAGCCTGACATTTCCCACTGGGAGAAATCCGCAAAGTGCCCGTGGTCTGACACTGGGGAAGGCGCTGCAAACTCCTGCCAGGCCAGGAGGCTTTGGGGTATCACCACCGAGGGAGTCCCAGCAGGGATTTCCCCAATTTCAGGGATGTTTTCTGTGGAAGGCAGCATGGGCTGATGCTCGTGCCATCGGGTCTCTCCCCGTCCTACCAGAGCACTCCTGGTAACGGGGTTCATGCAGTTTGAGCTGCTTTTACAAAGCCAACAGCACATCAAGCTCTCCTGGCTATGAATTCCCCCACCTCACAAAACTAGCAGTGAGGGCAGGTCTATTTGTGACATAAAGGATTAACCTTGTACAGGTAAATAGAAGGGAAATCAATGTCGAAAAGGACAATGACCTGAATTTTTATCTTCCCCACACAAAGGCCACAAGGCAATGTGAACACATCACACCCCCACCTCCCAAAATCAAAGTCGAGTCCCCAAGTTATTGTCTTTATACAAACTGCAAATAGAACATCTTCTCAGAAAAGAAAGTAGCTGTTCAGAGATATCCATTGCATTGCAATTTCATAATTCACAAGAGAATAATGCTGTAAATAAGAATGAAAGGTCCCTGGTCTCTGATCAGACCCCCAAACTCTCTGTAAGTACAGGGAATAAGTTTGCAAAAAGTTTGATGGGTTTTCAACCCAGCACTTGATGCATCTTTTCTATCCAAGCACTTGAGCTTTTTTGCTCAATTTTGATTTCAAAAGAAAGCCAAGGAATTTTGCCTGGTTCCAGCTACACTACGATTTCAACATATTACTAATCTAGCTAGTCAAAAAAGCTGCTAATTTAGAGTTGGGTTTGGTTGGGGTTTTTTTGAAAGAATCAATGCATTTATACTTCCTCCCACAGGAAAGAAAGGAACACACCTTCTGAACTGACACTTTGCATGTGCTTTACCTCACCCACTGTTGCGCTTGCACGCACAGACAGACGGGTTGCACACACAGCTGCACCTTGCAAAATCTGCCTTGATGTATTTGCAATTATTTACACACAAAAAAGAGGAAAAAAAAAAAGAAAAAGCATCTTTCACATGTTGGTTTAAAAGAGGAATTAGACAAATTACCCTCACAAGCACATTTTTGTCACTACCCCTGAGGAGGGAGGTCCAGCAGCTGCTCTGAGCTGGGTTTCCTAACCAGTTCCAATCTAACAACATCCACACCATTTTAAAGTGTGCACTTTAAAATGTGCACCCGAGTGCAGCTGCTCATGGGGATGACCTGAACTCTTCACTGCACCCAATACTCCGTGGTAACCTGTCACTCTCCCTCTTGGACAAGTGGAAATTATGCCATCTCATCAAGTCAAAGCGCTAGAGGAGAAAAGTCTGCAACTGCCACCTGTCCCAGTGGCACAAACCTGAGCAGAGCTGGTTTCCCAGTTCCCTTCACATACATTTGGTTTGTGACAGACTGAAGCAAAGCTCCCTGTCACTGTGGCATTCCTTCTCTGCACACACGTTCTTGCAGAACACAATCATCTCACACACAGCCTTAAACCCCAGCTTCCTGTGAATCAGAGCAAAGAACTGGGCCATTCTATCTCAGCACCGAGGGGAAGTTGAGCAGAGTGGAGCTCCCTGCAGCCCCTGAAGTGAAGCTCCTGCGGCCTCACTGCCCTCCCAGCCCGCCCAGGCCTCAGAGGGGACGTGTGGGGAGGGACAGGGCTCTGAGAGCCCAGGCTGGAGGAAAAGGCCAACCCCACTTGGAGCCACCCAGGGCTGGCAGGTCAGGTGTCCTGGGCTGTGTCAGGAGGGCGAGGCTGAGAGGGAACCAGCAGTTGTGTTTCTAATCTCTGCATATTCTAGAGCAAAGCTAAAAATGTAGCTTTGGTATCCATTTGCTCCAGGTGCAAATAGCTGGGAAATCTTGAAAGAAATTACTAAAATTTTAGTTTTACTTGAAGGGATTTTGTGATCAAGACAGTTTGTTCAAAATATTACAATGTTTTTAAATGAAAATTTTGAGACAAAATTTGAGCTCGCTTCATCTGAGGTCAACAGAATTACAATGCTGGGAGACGTGAAGCACTTCTCTCCAACTCCTGTTTCTGCAACCTGTCCTTTTCTCAGTACCACCACAGCTTTCTCTTCTGCACTGCAAAAACACTTATTAAAGCATCTTGGGGACCTCTCACCAGGACAGTCCTCTGGAAATTGGAACAACTCTTTTTAATGCAGATACCTCATATCTGCAGACCTGCAGCTAGGGTTAGGTAGGACTTTGCCCACCACCTTGCTAAAAAAAGGCTGCCATCTTCTCTTCTCCAATATTTTCCCCTCAGCTGCTTTTTCATTAGAGGCTGAATAGTAGCACCTACTGTCTGGCAAAGAAATTCACACAAGGAGTTCCCTTTGGAGCCAGTACTCCTGCCATTCATCCTCCCCAGCAGCTCCCTGCCCAAGTCCATCACCAGTCACCTCAGACACTGCTGACACTCCTTCCCCCAAGGACCCTTCTCTATTAGTCCACAGAACAAACCTCTAAATATGCTGCCAAAGCCCAGGTCCCTTCTGGGCCAAAGCAAATAGCTTGTTTAACACCTCATCCACCACATTGACACACTGGATTGATTTTAGCCTCTGCAAGAGTCCCAACCACATCTGTGAATTCAGCTGATTGCCAGTTACTGAGTGCTCACACATAGCAGGGCTTTTATTTGTAATAAAATATTTAGAGTGGAAAAACACCCCAGAATTTAATAAAAGCAACACTCTCAGATTGCCAATGACTCGTGGTACATCTATTCAGATGTTTAAAATTCCCTACATAAATAAAGCTGGAAGTCCAAGTTTTGCCAATTAAATAAATGTCTGTTTTAACTCAGTTTTGTATTAAAACAGTAACCAATTTTACTCATACAAACTAAAGTGTGAAGTCCTGGACTATAAATAGCCTCTATTTGTGGATGTCTTTTCACACAGTTACTCTGCCTAAATAGCTGACTGTTCACACACCTAATTTGCATACCTAAGCACAACTGCATAAGCCAGCTTAAAGACAACACACACACAAAACTACATTTAGACATCTGAGTTTTAGAGTGGTGGTCCTTCCCATAGAATGCAATAGATCTAAAAGCTTTTTAGGAGTAAGCATTTAAAATAACTACTCTGAAAGCTTATAGAGGCATTATCTTTTCTAGTGAACTGTTTCAGTTTTCTTTGTACAGTGAAGAAAAGAATTTTGGACAGTTCATTAACTACCACACCAATACAGGACCCTTTATGAAAACCTATTTTATTTGAGCCATGTAACAAATTGAGGAACTGTGTTTAAATGGTGGACAAAGCAGAAAGAGGAGGAACACTGGAACTCCAACTCTTCCTTCTCTGCTAAGAGCCCGAGCAGAGTGGGCTGCTCTCCACACCCTGTTTCACTCTTCTGTTTCAATCTACCGACACTGAAAGCTGCCCCGTGGTTTTCTCCAGCCTCGGTACTAAAATAGCAATTCAGGACATAAATCAAGGTGTGATTCCAGCAGCAATTACCCCAAGCAAAGCCCCCTGTGCAGTCAGGCCCTGGCTGCACCCCCCGTCCTCTGCCTGGTACCAACCCTGCTGCCAGTGTCACTGGGCATCGCGGCCTGGCTGCTGCCAGGACCTCAAACAGCAGCTCCACAGCAGCTAAGGCACCTCCTTCCAGCTCCCTCAGCTCCCTGCCCTGCCCCACGAGCCACTCACTGAGCGCTACTGCTGCTGCACTCGGGCACAAATGAGAGCAGTTTCAGCTATTGCACATACAGCTCTGCCAGTGCTTTCTAAACCAGAGCACATCCACCTCCCACTAGGACATACCGAGTTCCTGCAGTTAAACTGGGGGGACAGTGAGCATGGGGCTGCAAGGCTTGGTCTAAACTGAACTTCAGATTTCTCTCCTCTCTTTACAGAGCAGTATGGGCTCAGTGTCCAGCCCTCGCCATCCACCCACCTGGGTACAAAGAGCTGCTTTCCTTTCAATGCTGGCTTTTTTTCCTTTTGAAGTGCCAGCCTGCTCGTCCTTAAAGCAGGGGCAGTAACACACTGTTCAGCAGTGACAAAGCTACGAGCAGAACGTGGTATCTGCCTCTCAGCAATCTAAGAGCCTGTCCTGTACTTCATAAACTTCCCATTTTACTTCATACAGTGCCACCCATTCTATTTTCCCTGGGTTTTGGGGTTTTTTTCAAAGAGTACACTAGGCTTCTCAACTCTGGGCTGTGTCTCACTTTGCTTCTGCTAAACTGGAGCACAAAGCTGTCGGACAAAGAGTCAACAGCTCCTAATGGATGCTTCCTGCTTTCCACATTTAAGCACAAAAAAGACATGGAGCCATAACTCATGTCTTGCCTACACTGAGGGATTGGTTTCAGCAGCAGGCAGACTGAAGCAGCCTTCTTGCTTGACCCTAAGGTGTACAGGACACACGTCTGCACACCTCAGTGGCACGGGAGCAGCTTACCCTGGTTTGGTTGGGAAGACAATGCAGACAGGAACTTGTGCCACTCTGTAAAGGTCTCCACTGGTGCAGCTCTGTCTGCCCAGCACTGCTGTGGGCCAGGCAAAGCCATGGCCTGGGGGTGGCCAAAGGCACAACTTGGCAGGAAAGCCTGGGAGACTCCCTGCTGATCCCCCAGACAGGAACCAGAAGAGAAGCAAAGCAAGAACTAACAAAAAAATCTCCAGGGCACTTAACTGAACTTTGAAAAATGAATACAAAGCTGTGACACCAACATCCCTGACACCCCAAACCAGCCAAAGCACAGGGCCTTGCTCTTGCTGTCAGCCACGAGGGACTGAAAGCAGGTAATACAAACACCCACGTCAAACGCCGAGAAACCACAGCAGGAAGTCATAAGCATAGGATGTCACAAAAAGTCTTTATAATTACTTCTTTTATTCTTTAATTCCCCTCCAAAAATCCCTAACACCTCCTTCAGGGCAATGCTCTGCTGAAAAAGCCTCACAACTGGGAACACAACCCCACTACAGCTAAGTGCCAGTGTATGATTTGATTCTGATGCTTGCTGTCTTTTCAGTTTTAATAGAAACTACACTTTGTCATGCTACCAGTACCTGTCGAATGGAACCTGTAAGCAGAGCAATCCCTTTATATACACATCTATATACCTGGTAAGGTGGCTGGATTGTTCTTTTGACTTATTTTTCTGCCCTAGGACAGTTCTTGAGGCCATTGAAGACACCTCAATGAGAAAGGGCTGCTGCCTGCTCTGAAGACCTTTGCAGTGACTCCTGGCTCTCTCCTGTGAGCAACCCAAACATTTGTTGCCTTCACTTACTGCTCTAGAAAGCAACATAAAGCAAGATCCAATTACCCACAAGTTTATATGCTACTTCTTGTTTTATTACTTCTAGCAACTGGAGCAGAAAACAGTAAAAGCAAAACATTTTATTACTGCTTGCTGGGTACAGAACCTGTACAGAGCCTCCTTATTTATTGAGTACCACTGCAAAGCCCTGTGTGACCACATGCTTTGACACTCCCTCCCACTGCACCGACTCTCAGCTGGTTGATCTTCCATCACTGGCACCATGTAAGAAAGGACCAAGCTCTGTTTCAAATGCACATGCAGATTGAACAGGCAGAATTCTCCAGAATTAGGAAGTGTTGACCTCAGCCTCAAAGGTGACAGGTCCCTTCCTACTGAAGGGATTTCTGGCTCATTACCATAGTGCTAATTTACACAGCTTTTATCACACCCTCCCGTGGATTTCTGAACCAGAGGCAGGCTGGTACCTCAGCCTTACCTCATCCTTGCCCTGGAGCTGCCAGCAAAGCTTCTAATCACAGAACTGTCACCAACCAAACTCCACCTTTAGGGCAGAACTCTTAAAAGAACAAACCATGTGTTCAGGGATGCAGAAACCTTCTGAGACATAACCCATGGCCTTGGATCCAAGGTCCTTCTGTGCATTACACTGCTGCTGGCACTTCATACAGGAGGCCAGAAGCTAATGGCAACAACTGTTCATAATCTAGATGATTAATTACAGTCCCATACTTACAAAACCTTCCCATTATCCTTAGCATTCCCTTCAAAATCCATTGCTTTTAATTAAATAATATAACATTACTGCTGTAACAAATAATATTAAGCCTTATTACCCAAATGAAGAAGAGTAATTTCTAGGAAATGCCTTTCAACATAGAAGATGTTGACATTTTTTTATTTTCTAACTATTTTATTTAATTTTTGATGTCTGAACACTGAAGCAACAAAATAACCACAGGGTTATTCCAGGAAAATCTGTTTTGACTGCTACTAGGATTTGTTATTTTTCCCACAAAACCTTAATAAATCACCAACAATTTTCAAGGGAGGGATGTTGTGGTTTGAGCAAACTATGCAAAACATTAGAACATTTCAAACCCCTCTGTAAAACAAACAAAATATTGATCATATTAAAACAGGGAGAAACCAAGTCTTTTCACATAACTATGACAAGAATTTCAATCAGAAACTGGGTAACAAAGTGGAAAAAAAATCACAGTACAGCTAGTCATGGACAAAGACATGTTCTAGTTACTGAAACCCACTCAAAATAGCTTCATGATACTTATACACACATTTCCCAGTTATCCAAAAGGGTCTGGTAAAAGGAGGTACAGCACAAGTGACAATTTCCTTCCCAGAATTCAAATTTCTTTCCTTCAGCCTTTTCCAGAAACAGCAGAAGGAACAATAGAGAACATGGGTGAAGGAGACAGGCAGACCTGTGAAGAAGTGAGGTGTGTGAACTGAAGGCCACATTTTCCTTACCAATTTGCACATTCACATAAGGCAGCACCAGAGTGCCAATGAGCCTGTGGCTCAGGGCAGTGACTGCAGAGAACCTTCCTCAAAATTTAGAATATGCCTAAATGTTGTCTCTGAAATGATTCCCTGATTTGGCCTAAGGCAGAATGCAATGCTGTCTCTGACATGATAAATGGGATGGGGGTGATAGGAGTAGTGCCCAGGAGCACACTCACATACCGTGCCAGATTTCTATGCTCCATTGTTTCTTTTCTCACTCTTTGGTAAACTCAGTTATAACATCCTTGCTTTTCAGTCTACAACATGTAGATGTTTTGTTCCAACTTAGTGGCAAGAGGCAAGCAAATGAATCACTTCTGTCAGGAGGTGGCCATTCTTCCAATGGGCCAGTCTTTTTCAAAGCCCCACAAGGACAGAGCTCCCTGGTGTCAGTTCATGGAGGTCTCTCTAAAGCCAGCAGACACACTTGACTGCTCTCTGCCTTTTGGTTCACATTACTCCAAGACATGCTCTTAGTTTTAGGATCTGGCAGGCCCTGTTCCTCTTGGTCTTGGTGCCTCTGCACTCAGATCTCCGAATTTCACGCTAAAAACTCACCGTCATCTCTTTCTCAGAAAGACATTTAACATGGGAACTCCCTGTTGGTAAGACCCGACTTGCAGCTGCTCACAAAGGATTTTGATTTTACAGAAATGGGAATACATGTGACTTTTACCCGGTTCTTCCCCATGCTGCACATTTGTGTCCAGGCACTGCAGAGAGGGAATCAGGCAGCCGGGGGGCCTTGAAGGGCTGTAAGAGGATCCACCCCACAGCCCTGGGGGGGCTTTGCCCTGTGAGCCTCATCCTGAGAGCCAGTCGAGGAGCACCTGTGGCTGCACTGGTTGGCACAGCCCACCCCCAGGAGGAAGCAAAGGAACGAGCACTGCCACTCTGGGCTCCACCCGAGTCCTTCTGCTTCTTTATTTGTACACAAGTCTGCACTGGTTTAATTAAATTAGTCAAAAACCTTTACCAAGCCAAAACTAGCGTTTCAATGCTTGGGATGCCAGGAATCCAAGGCTGATGCTCTGCAAAGGTTGAGGTTTCCCATGGCACTGATCTGACTGACAAATGCTGGACAAGAGGCAGGAAAGAACACTTATCCCTGAGGCCAGACTGAGCTGAAGCAACCACTCTATCATGACTTTACATGAAAATCAAGAAGAATCAGATTTTTCATATGTAGGCAAAGGACAGTATTTTGATCTTGCCGATTTAAAGGGATTTAGTTAGGCAGGTGCAAACATTTAATGCAGTTGCTTTGATTTCTATGGAGGTATCTTAGGCCACCTTAGCTTGAAACTGCTCCCAGCTGATCTAAACTGAACTGCAAACGACCACAGCTAAAGAGGTTTGCACGAGTAGCAATTTGGTTTCAAATCACTTCTCAGGTTACATGACCCCAGCTGCTTGTGTAAACAAGGACTAAAGTGACATTCTGCACTTACAGGAGAAAGAGTGGCAGTGAGGTTGGGAGAAAACAATTCAGGGACGACATGAATCCTTTTTCATACAGGACTATACAAGAATAATAAAACAAGTCACAGCCCAGCTCTACCCACCCTTTCAATGCCTGCTTCAAGTGACAATGAGAGCACCCAAAAGTATAAGCCTTTGTCAGGCTGACATTTGCATAACATTGCCAACAGTTCCTCTAAGTCAAGCTTTTGCTCAAGGCCCAGTTTCATGGCTTGAAGTACCCTATTAGTGTGTGCTGCTTGCAATGATGCTGGCACCTGAGGAGCTCCAATTCTAAAAAGACCCATGAAGGTTCTGTTTATGGGATGAGATCTGGAAAAGCCTTTTCAATAGGATATGTAATTTTACTGCTCAGGTATCGAGTGTGACATCGATGTCACAGCAACACAGGGCTGGATTCCAGCCCTCGCTCTCAGCGACTGACACCACTTACAAACCCTGGCAGAAAAAACACAGCTGCTTTCTCTTTGTTCCAAAGCTCTTTTCTTATTCACCAAGGATAAGAATAAGACCTATAGAGTCTCTGACCGCAATGAAAAAAAGATGTTCTATTTCTAAAATCCGAGGATTCGTGAAGTTGGTGACGCCCTCACTTGTGAATCTGCAGCATTCTCGGGGCTGGGGGGATTTAACTAACAAAATGACAACAATTAGACATACCTGATGGGCTTTGCACACGTATCTGGAACCCCAATGTAGCAAAGGCAGGGCCTCAGCAGTGTGCCTGGCAGCTCAGCAACCCTCCCTTGTGCAAGCCAGAGGAACAACATGATCACACGAGCTCCAGGACTCCGGAGAGCCGCCCAAGTTGCTGCCCCACTAAACAGTGCTCTCTTCAGTATCACCCACTAAGAGGAAATACAAGGAGCTGAAAGCCTCCCTCACAAAGAAAGATAAGCTCAGTTTCCAAAGTGTCACATGGCAACATAAGCTGTCACTGACCCAGAAGCATCAATTTTACATTGCAGTAACTACACTGAGCCAGTCACTGAGGCTGAGGTAAGTCTCCCATCACAAGCAATATTCCTCACAGTATTTCTGCACAGCAGACCTTCCCTGACAGCTTGCATTTCTCTAATTCTGAAGTCTTTATCAACAAAAATGCACTTATAACTCTAGTGCCCGCAAAAGCAGCCACAGGAAATCTCATTATTAAATTCGAGCAAAATTGCCAGTGCTGGGAGTATTTGACAGAGGAAGTGTGCATGACATTCAAATTTTGTTATAAACAAGATGAACAACTGATCAGCACAGGTGTCTCTAGAAAAATCAAGTGTTATAAGTCATTCTGATAATCAAACTGAGACGTAAAACAATCCAGGGATTTTTAATTGTAAAGCAGATCAGATGACAGAATGTTGATCAAATGCTCACAAATCTCTTAATTATTGCAGTACAGTGAATGCAAAAGAATACTGAAATCAAGATAAAATGTTACAGGCAACCAATACACGAATGCAGAACTGGAATGATTAAGGTCTTTGGCCGCCTCTCACCCCCTGCCTTTCATTAACATCTCCCAGAAAAACGTCAGCTCTGAGCTCTTCCAAAGCATTCAGCACTTGAATCTTGGAAACACGCCTACAAAGTTGAATCCAGTTCTGATGCACAGAGTCTCCTTCCCTGGAGGTTTCAGATTTGCCTGTAGGTAAGGAATTGCACCGACAATCCCCAGGATATTGTACCAAAAGCAGAGGATTGGGGCCCTCCCATTGCCTCCTTCCACAGTGGCACAAAGCACAAACCCTCTGAGCCAGAGGGACGATGCCCCAGTGAGAGGCCTCAGGCTTTGCCATTAACACTTCACTGGCCTGGACCCAGACCAAGGCTTGCTTGTGGTCCTACTTACCACACAAGGACCACGACACTTGTGTGCATCAGTTACCTGCAGCAGCAACTCTGATTATTGAAAAACATAAATACTATGATTTAAAAACAAACTATGGCCTGAACAGATATGGAATCATGTTGCAAAAGCCTTAAGAGCTGTAGCTTCCAGACAGCCTCAGTCCATAATCCACCTTCACAACAAGCAAAAGGAATACTGATTAATCCTTCACGTTAGAACCCACTCCTCTCAACTGGAGCTAGCCAATTATTCCTAATTATTGATTTGGGATGAGAGGACTTTCTGAAATATTGTTGAATTCTGAAATATTTCTGAAATATTCGAAGTTGACATACAGGAGGATCAATCTGAATTCCAACCAATCTGCATGTAAGGTACCCAATGGCTTCCTAGCCATGCACTGGAATAGGTCTGAAAGCAGCTGAGAGACACAATTTTCCACAGATGTGGGATTCTCAGTTTTATCCATTCATAAATCTCACTGTGTAGGCACAAAATTCTACTTATTCTTCTGCCCAGTAAAGAAAACAATTTTGGAAGAAAACCAATTAAAATATATATAAGCAGAAGCCCTTAGGGTGAATGCATCCAAAGGTATACATTGTAACTGCACTTAAAAAGAAATTTGGATTGATTTATAACTATAATCTGGGGTTCTATTAAGAGCTTTGCTTTGTATTGATGTGACTAATGACCAAGGTTCTTGTAATAAGCAAATGCAGCTGCCCTTGACAATGGACAAGTCTCTGGGGAGGAGATGAGGATTGCATAATGGAGTTAATGAGGTTAGCATCCAATGAAACTTGAATTCTGAAAAACAAGCAGCGGAGGACACAATGTTTGGTAGAGGATCTGCATGAAAGCACATAGTCTCTCATCTCAGTAAATGCTATAGAATGCTTTCATAACTGGAAACATTTTCAGGCCACATGTTTCACAAGACACTTTTTTTTAATAAATATGAAACAAGTACAAACTTTTCCATTACATATATTTTATTTTAAAAGGGTCTTCACTCAACAAGAAGACTGTTCAATGCATATATATATATATATGCATTCACTTTGCATTTAAGAAATGAAGACTATTTTCAAGATGTAAACCTTGTTTCCGTCATAACAAAAATATTGAAAGTCAGTATTAATGACGACCTGTAAATTTTATTCTTTAATACTCAAAGCTGTATTAATAGAGAAGCAAACATTATGACAGAAACAAGGGTTTATACCAGCAGTTTCCAAAACAGAAAACGAACTTTTACTTGCTCCAACAAACTTCAAACATCTATCTAATTTTCCAGTATCCTGAGTATGCATTTTCGCAGTGACACCAGTAATACCAGCTGGATAACAAATTGCTCTGAAACTCAGGTAGCTACTTGGATAGGTTTTGGATGTTTTCCCTTTCTAAAATGGAAACCTCATATGAATTTGCTTTCACTGAGTTGGGTTACAGGACCCACTGCCTTCCAAACAGCTGCACCAGGGACACTTGCTGGGGGGTGAGAAAACCAGCACAAGAAATCAGCTGCCTTCAGCTCCTACTGCCTGGGGAGTGGAAGCATGTTTCTGTCTCTTCAGAGGCAACATCAGAACACACCACCCACATAACTGGACCAGACTTTGTTTAGAAGTAAATCCTGCCATCTCCACACGTGAGTGCCTGATGGTACCACTGAGCTGCTGCTCATGTTAAATCCTGCAAGTCAGCCCTCCCATTCTTTCACATCTAAACACAGTTGCCATCACTGACAGAATGGCACAACCTGACTTCATCCTTGTAAGAACAAGACTTCCTTTTACTTTACTTAGAAGAATAAAAATAAGCAAAGTGGTAAGATGATGCTGAGTTGCCTCAGTGAGGATTAGAGTTGTATGAGCAGCATGGTCAAAGTATTGCCAAGATTTTCCTATAAAACTGATGGACTCCATACCTGAAAAGTGTCATCTTTTGTCAATGGCTCTGTCATATTCTGGCAGCCAAGACAAGCAGCTTTACAAGGGAGAAATCAGCTGATCTCCCTGGCATTACCCAAGTACAACAAACCTTCAGGGATATTTTGTAGCATCATTTGTCCAACACTCTCCTTTGATCTCCCCACTCCTTTTGGAACAGGGACTCCTTTGTACTTTAGTTACTTACCATCTCAGTAGCAAGGCAATTGTAACTCTCACCCGGGGCAATAACATGTGACTGGAATACAGACACTGATACATCCTGCTGCTCTAGGGCTGGGATTCAATTACAGAACTGGCAAGAGAAGACTGGGTACAGAGGCTCAGAGCTGGTAAAGAGTATTCAAAATCTATCCATCTAAATATTTTTCACATCATTATATTAAAATTTGGTCAAGTTGAATTTTGCTCCCTCTAGTAATGCCCTAGCACATTTCCCATGTGGCATCAGTGTCAAAAAAGTTCTGTGAGCCACAAATCAATCCTTCCAAAACCACCACTGCTACAGGCACCCATCTGAAATCTTGGTGGTGATCTAAGCAGAGAGAAGTTTAACTTTCTTCTCAGACACAGATTAGCTGCAGTGCACTGAACATCAAAGCATGCCTTGCTGCAGCACGAAGCCTCAAAGTGTCGACCCCCTCAGCCCCACCAGAACTGCATGGAAGTGAGACAAGTAAGATACCAACAACACTGGCTGAGAGGGAACATATTTTCCAATACATATAGAAGATTACTGTGGAAGGCAGTGAGGGAGAGTTACCATATACCTGACCAAGTCCTGTACAATTCCTAACAGTATCACAACTAATGATGTGCTTGTTGTGTTTGGAAGCCAAAGCAGCTATGGGAAGCTTCCTGATGCTATAGAGGTTAACTTGTGGGCATGGCTAGAATGACAGTGTTTTGTGGAATTTAACACTTCAGGAGGAGATGACACTAGTGATGCCTGTAAAAACCAAGCCAGATGTTCAGCCTGTAATGCATCACAGACCTAAATGCATTAGCAGGAAACAGTGAGTTTAAAAGCCTCCCGAAATGAGTAACATCCATGCATTCACTGCAACACACCTCAACTTTCTTCACTGCAGCCACAGTCATTCTGCTGAACCAAGCAAGACAGGGAGTATTTCAATTTTCACATAATATTCAAAAACCACTAGGCCTGATTTTCTCTCCATCACCCCATTCTGCCCGTGGGATGTTTAAGGATCCCAGGAGAGTTGCACAGAAAAAAAGTATGGTCTACCCTGCCACTGTGTGTGTATCTGCTTCCTAGCACAGACACAAGCAAACAACACAAACCACATCAGCTTCCCCTTTGCCCAAATATATAATGGAGTAATAACCTGGATTTGCCCCAGAGACAGGACTACATCTTCCTGAGCAAACTATTCTGAACTAACTTGATTTCCCTGAAAAGAATTGCTACCCAGTCCACATAACTACTCTGGATTCTTCAGCACATTGGAGGAACTGATGTAGGCTCTTTAAAGTTTAGATTCTTCTGCAAAAGGACACAGCACTGCTTGAGCCTGACTCCTTTCAAAGATGCCCCAGCCATGCAGTCAGCTGTATGTCCCAGAAGTCAGCACTGTGCTGTTCCTTTCTCTCCAAAAAGAGATTATAGATACCTGTGATCTATAGCCCACTATATCTTCCTTTTTTCCTGATCCCTTAAACTGCTGCTACTTCACTCTGCACTCCATTTCCTCCAGTAGAACCCATTAACCAGTGCTGTGGGGGCTGAACAGGCAAGTGCATGGTATGAAGTCACTCTTTTCCCTATTCGTTTCACCCATGAGAACAGCTTCAGAACCACACCTCTAATTTAGAGTTGGCTTCTCAGGATACTCCAGCAGCACAACTCTTGTGTTTCCAGCACGGTCTAAGACGTGGCACTAAATGCACACGTGCTGCCAGTTCCATGTGCTTTGGCCCGTGACAGCCACGGGGAAACAGGAGGAGGCCAAGGCACAGAGCTCTGAAGGGCACAGCTGCCCCCAGCACACACCCCAACCCACTCCACCCCCGGGCAGAGCTGTAGGAGCCTCGGTAGGAGCTCTGCAATACCAAGGAAGCGCCGAGTATCTACAGACATTTGGATCTCCCAACAGAGGTGACACAGAGAGCCACACTGCCAGACACTGCCCAGACAGCAGCTCAGAGACAGCTGGTTCCCTGCAGAGTCTGGCCAAGCTGTCAGTAATTTCACACACAGAGCTCCGGGGGGGACCATAACACTTACCTGATAGGTGTGGGGCCCTGGATTTCAGGCCTGTTTTCATTGGAATTGAGATAGTAGCACAAGAAATCAAAGGCAGACTGCCACGAGCAGAGACAAACAAAGTAGTTCTTAAGAAATCATTTTTAACCCTTCAGGGTGAGAGGACTTAGATTTAGCACAGTAACTAGTCACACAAAAAAGAGCAGAGAAAGGTGCAGGAAACCAATTGAAAATCTCTTGTAGCAACAGAAAACCTCCAGCTGGGGCAGCAGCTCCTGAGGGGATTGACTGGAAAAGCCTTGCACTTTTTGAGCTCTAAGCCACACAAAGCCTACCTATCCATCAGGTTGAATATCTTTTTTTGTGTTTGGAAGCCAAATTGGAGTAGCACGGAAGAATCCATCACTTCCTGGGAAATACTGGCTACACTGCACGTGTACCGAAAACCTGATGCTTCTAGGTGGCCACATTTCCTGGCATTTACATTAAGAAAGGCTAGTTCAGAAGAACAGGCAAAAATAGGCAGGCCAGGAACAAAAGCCATGGCCCTGTGTGTGTATGTGTGTATTCCCATTTTCTGTCACCCACTATCCCTAATGCTGTGTATGAAAAATTGAGAGTTCCCAGTCCATTTCTTACTGGCTCAACTTCTCTATGGCTTCATTCCTGACTTGCTTCTCCCTCCTAATCCCTGAGTGCTGTTTCACTGTCACCAGCCATTTGCAAGGAAGTGCCTCCACTGCAGAGGGGAATCCTCAGCCAGGAGTGCTGTAACAGCCCCTCTGGTTACACATGAGAGGCCCCATTTTGCCTCAAAACTCAAACTCTTTCTAAGGAATTACTTCCAGTCTTCGTGGGAATCCCATCCAATTCAATTAAAAGAATATAGAAAAACAGGAAAATATAAGCTTTTATCCAGAGGCAATGAAACGTCAAGAGGCAAAAAAAAATAACTTTTCTGCACAGAAGTGACACTACAGTGTAATTCTCTTGAGGAACTACAGAACACATCAAGTCCAGGCTCTTTTGTTGCAATAACTACAAGACCACATCCCCTTTCCAGTAACTCAGAGCTTTCTGCAAAAGGTCACAGATGAGAAGGGCCCATCTTTGTCTCTCTCTCCTCCCTATTAGGCTGCAAAGAACACATCTTAGTCATCTCTAGCAACAACACAGAGCAGTCAAAACAAGAGCTGAACAGCAACACCCAGGAAATCAAAGCTATCACCAAAAGCAGCCTGTGGGCCACAGTACAATTTAGAATTCAAAACACCTTTTTTTGACTCTGCCCCCAGAAAAACATGACTGCTGCAGAAATTATTCTAATAAGATTCATGAACTTAGGAAAAAGGGATGTGGGAAGACTAAGAAAGCTCCAGAATTGCTGTAGGCAGCAGCCGGTTTGTTGGACTTCATTTGACCCAGTGAAATAACATTTACTGGAATTAATTCAACTGAAAACAGTAAAGCTTTTAAAATATAGGAGCTGCCTAATCAAATGACAATGATACAGGTTAGCTCTGTTTGCATAGGCCAGTGCTATCACTACAGGAAATACTCAGCATCTACACTGTCGTGGAAGCAGAAGGAAGAATGGGGATAAGAAACCATCCTCCAGGCCAGGTGACTACAAGAGAAAGCAGCACGTTTGGGAATGTCAGTGGTTGGTCAGAGCCAGCCTATTACACAAAACAGGTAAGATCTTTAGGTCACTGACTGGACTCAGATGCCATAATCTGTTCATAGCAAGGACTCAGTATGAAATGACATTTAATTCAATAGTTGACGAGCTTCTTCAGGAAGACTACTAAGCCAAAATGATCCTTTTTTTCCCACCAAAATAGTTGCTGGTGAGACTATGGTACCACATTAAAAAATATATGTATTAGTAAAGACAATACATAAAAAATATTGAAATAACACTACAGAATGAGACACATCCCACTTGTGTAATGTAATGTATGCAACTACTTACATTATGTCATTATATACACAATAAATGATGTAATGTACATTATCACCTTCAGACTTCCTATTGCTGCCCTGAGAATCAGTGCCAAAACATCCTGGTGAACTCAGGCTGTAATCAGCCTGAGGAGAACTCTCTAGTTTTCCCTTTCTTCTCTATGTTTAGATACTTCTTTAGACTTCAGATGGATCAATGCCGTGAGGAGCAGTGAGTCAGTTCCAAACTCTGGGGTCTTGCTAAGCTCAGGTCTTTTCACTATTTATCATTATCTTTGTAGACACAGCTTTAAATCTTGTTAATGCTGCATTAAACAACTACAAAAGGTCTTTAAGATGCAGGGACTACAGGAGGATTTAAAAACACCTCTGCATCGTTCCTGAGCTCACTTTGATTTGGTGTCCATAACAAGTAGCTCATGAGAAGGAAATGAAGTGCTGCTCCACAGCATCTCATCTGGGAGAATGTACCATCAGGCACAACCATCTCCGGGAGATCCACCCTCCTTTTCTTCCTGTGAACTGGTAGAAAACTGTCTCCACTTGATTGCCTGTGAACAATGTACAACAGAGGAGCACAGTGAGTGCCAAGGGAGCTGCAGCCCCAGCAGCTCTGGGAGCCCGTTGCTGTGTCCCAGCTCCCCGAGCGTGCTGAGGGAGGGGAACACACGGCCAGGGAAGATTCAGAGCGTTAAAAAGTACACGTGCCACAAGAACAAAGAACTCCTGACAGTTCACTCAGCACTGAAACGAAATTCCCAAATCACCTTCTCTTCACAGTTTTCCCAACTGTGGGAATCCACCTAACTCCAGAACCGTACCAGACATCACAAAGTGAATAAATTGTTTTCTTGACTTTTATATCCCACTCTACGACCCGTGGTTACTTCATCCTTAGAGAAAACTCCGTTTGATGACAAATTTAGTGAGATTTTTTTCTTTTTCCTGCTTTTTTTCTACAGGATTCAAGTGTTAATTAAAAAAAATCTGGATTTACACTTTAGAAAATTAAATCCAACAAAAGAGGAACACAAGATTCATTCCACTTACACTTGAGCCATCAGGACTGCCCAGTCAATCCACAGCAGCCCTGCATTCCTCAGGCACAAGGCACATGTATCTGTCCCACAATAGCCTGAACTTGTTGTACCAATACTAAAAGAGCTACTTGTCAGAGCAATCAAGGAAGGGGGTTGCCTTTCTAGAGAGAACTGGGTTAATGTGCTTCAACTGGAATATTTTATTCCCAGCCCCCATCACCTCCCACCGATGAGGCTGGTCAAGTGTGGATGTAAAAGGATGCAAACTGCCAGGGGAAGTAAGGGAGTTGCACCAGCCCTGAAACACCAAGAGCACAGCACAGACACAATGCCCACCACGTGCTGTGTCACTGAGCTCCCCCGAACTGCACTTGAGCTGCACACAAAGCCCATCACGTAACTCATTCCACCTCAAACACTGAGGGAGGAGGCAGAGGTGACCCTTACTCAGTGTTCCATGAACAGACAGCATTTCCTCCTTAACGCTGCCCCTCCTGGCTGCAGGATACTGGGACACGCTCCCCGGCAATGCTGCATCTCTGTCCTTGTGTACCATGACTGTGCTTTGGCCTCGGACAGAAACGGTTCCTTCCTGAAAAGCGTGGACCAGCATCCCCTGTCTGCACTGAATCCCAGAGAGAATTCAGTTTACAGCAGAGGACAGTCTGTCTCTGTTACATCCCTCCACCCAACCCACCTCTGAGAGCTTGTCCCAGCCTCTTCCGAGATGTTGGCTTATACTACACAGCTTTCCTTGCCCTCTTTACTTACTTCCCCATTCACACACATGGGCATTTTAGCTGTTGCATTTGTTTGTAATCTGGGCTACATTATTAAAGAGTCCTGCTAACAACAATGTAAGTTGTTACTGTGATACTATTTCTTTACACCAAGGTCTTACCAGCTTTATGATCTACACAGAAAAAAGAAATATTACCTCAACCAAGAGAATAATTCCTGTCTCCCTATTTTGAAATCCCAGTGAAACCTGAATAAGAGTGGGAAGGGGCATCTGTTTACTCTGAGGCAAGAGAGTATGAGAGTTCATGTGAAGCCAGGGACAGCTGGAGTTTAGCTGATATGTAACTCCTTTACAGTGCACCATACAGCTGTGGGGGTGGCACTGGGACAAAAGAGGTCTTTGACACACGTCAATTCCAGCTGCTAACGTGTAATCGATCCTGCTTGGCACAGAAAGATTCATTTCCTCGACCTGTCTTTGATTCCCACCTGCATCTAAAGTCTTGTTTTCTTTCCCATTGTTTGTCCCACCCTCTCACGAATCCACTGCCCTTCCCCAGCAGCCTCTGCTCCAACACAGAGCCCCAGGTTCCGTGCTGGCCGCTGGTGCCACTGCCAGCACCACAGCCCTGGAATGGAGTGGTTCCAGAGACAGGTGACAGCTGCCTGCCACAGGGCCAGAGTGCCCCAGGGCCTCCAATCCAGACAAAATGTCATAACATGCTTAATACTGCATGTCACTCCCAGACTCCCAATCATTTCATTGTTGGTGATCAAAGCAGCTGCCTACATTGATCAGCACAAGGTGAAAGTTTCAGTGGGTTTTCCCAGCCATGTCTGGGTGTACCTGGTGTGAGGGAGCATAGGATAGCAAGGTGTGTTGGGCACAGAACCCAAAACCCACAGGAAGCTGGGCCCACCATAGCCTGCAGGAATCCCTGTGTGACAGTGGGTAGTGCAGTGTGGTATCTACCCAGTGATCCTTGACTGGGAGAAGTTATAAATGCAACAGCTACATTTGCATTATAGAGACAATTTGCAGACAACTGGCCTGAGGCAGCCAAATGTCTCCTTTACAACAATGCCTAATCCACACAGCACTGTGGTAACAAAAGGAACTACGAGCTTTGCATCAGCTTTCTGTACCTCTGCCCCGGCAAATGCTAACAGAAAAAAATGCTCGTTGAGCCTCCCACAGCAGCACCAATGCAGGTCAGGCTCTCGAACCCAATCCTGTACCTGTGAATAACCTTCGAAATAATCAAACAGACACAGCCCTGGAAAGAGAACCAAATTAAAAGGAACCAGCAGAATGTTATGACAGTATCGGGCAGAGGCGCTACCAAAATAACCACCTCATTCACGGTCTTACCTCAGCCTGATTTCATATGCTGAGGCAAATTGGTGTTGTAATGCTACAGAGGAGTCAGAATGACCTACTTTCACTCCCTACAAGTGGGAACACATCACAGTCCCTACTAGTAATATATACACTTCAGTTTAAATCATTTGCTATAATCAGAATATTTCTGTAGTCCTTAGAGTAATAAAAAACCCAAAAACCTAGTTTAAAGAAACATCTTTAATACATGAGCATTTCAGATGTTTGCCACAGACTCATGAGATGAGGTTTGATCCCAAAGAATGTGTTCCCTTTCTGTTGACTCCTTATGGAAGTTAAATCTCCTTTACTTCGGCGAGTTTGGCAGATTATGGCACAAGAACCCCCATTCTGTTCTTACAGGTTATGAATTTTGTAGATCTGATGTTGTTAAATTCAACAAAGCATCTTTTGTGTTCCACTTAGGTCTTCATAAACATTAAGAAAACCTTTTCCCATTCCACTGCTCAAAAGGTATATGACAAGTGACTGAATGTGACAGCGTTACCCTAACCTGTGAAATCACTGTTTGCTTCCCAGGAGCCTCACACACACACTCCAGCCTAAAGAATGCCAAAATGCTTTCAAAGCTCTGTGATGTTTCACTATGCTATTGACCCTCTAACCAGGAGCAAGAGACAAATGGATTCACAGGAATAAGTGAGGATTACCTGTTACCTGCCCAGGTTACCAGAAATGCAATTAAATGCAAACTCCCATTAGGAGAGTAAGCAAGCTCTTACTGTCATACCCAAAACAAAACAAAAAACTTCAGAACCATCTGGCCACCCCACAAAGTAACAGTCCTGACTCCTTTTGGGTGTCACCATACTGTGAAATAATCCAGGAAAAACTGATCAGGCAATTTTCCAAATGTAATTTTCCAAAGCAAAAAAGGAACCAGTTGAGGTTATCTAGGTAAAAGATCAAGAAAAATTCAAGCAGGAAACAATGTGCTTCCAAGTCAAATAACAATCAAGGCTCACAAAGCACCTCTGCAAAGAGCTTGGGCTGGGGCACAAACCCCTTGCTTAGTAGAAAGAAGCCTGTCGACTCAGCACCATGAAATTGAATAAAACCTCTCTTTGTGGCAGCATCCAGGGGAGAAGGACAAAGGGGCTCTGCCACCACAGCGCTTCTGAATGGCAGAGTCCTCCAGCACCTCCAGCTCTCCTCCCACCCGCAGCAGAATCCCAGGAAACTGAGCCTTTATTCATTACTTGGGCTCTGACCACTTTCTGAGTTTCCCTCTGCATCCTCCAAAGCCGACAATTTAACAATATCTTCTTTTAGCTCCCCTCTTGTCTGCTACTTCCGCATTTAATTGCAAGTTCATGGGTATAAAGTGGCCTGAACAGCTGAACTAAGTCATCTTGATTTGAAGGCTCCCCTTCCCCATAAAAGGGGAAACAGTTCTTTCTCTGTCTGTCTTCATTTCCCTTTCCTTGGCCACTTCTCCTCTTCCCCCTCCCCCTCCTTCTCCCCCCAGTTTCTCTCTTTCCTGTTCCCTCTCCCATCCTCCATTCCTTCCTGCGTCTCCCTCTAAACCGAACGCACACATTCTCGGAGCTGTTGATGTGTGCAGGGAAGGGATGCAAGCTCTCAAACGCTGGCATCTGTCCCGAGAAAGGCTCCCAGGCCTGCGCAGCCACTTCCAGTCCGTGCCAGACGGCGGCTGAACACAAGCACCCCCGGTGCCCCAGAACCTCTGCAGAGCCGGGACACCCTGCCCGTCCTACAGGGAAAACCCGCAGCCCAGAGCTGGCACTGCTGCACCGGGGAGCTCGGGGGAAGCAGCACAGAGTTCCCCAACAACACTGCCCAGTCTGACTGCACTCACCTCACTGCTCCCACTCACCGGGCAAAACGAGTTTATTAACGCTGGTGTATAAAAAAGAAATAAACATGGCAACAGGTGTCAGCCTGAAAGGACCTACAGTCCTTGCTGGACCCTTTTTTTGACAGTTACCATGCCAAAAAGGAGGCATTCCGGTGCCAAAACCAAGAGCCATAGTAAAACCACCATTGTCCAGTGAAACCCGAGACACGAACCTGCAGAATAATCAGTTAATTGGGCCATATGACACTCAAAATTTCACCTCTTCCCTCTCCCCTCTCTGCAAGCTCTCCAGACAGCTACAATGCAAAAATGAAAACTATTGTGAATTGCAACTGTAGAAACTAGTTATGACTTCCCTGCTAATAACAACAAAAATTATTAAAGCTATCTTTCTGTTGTATTTTATTTCAATTAGTTAAAAAGCAGTGCAGAACAGAGGAGGCCTTTTCAGTAAGGGTTAGTACTGAGTGTACTGCTGGGAGAAAACATAGTGGTTTATATTTTGAATGTGGCTGTTTGAGCAAATATTGAAATGGAATTAGAAAACTCTCCCCAGTTTCAGGACCAATGTGATTTAAACCAAACCTTTGCAAAGTTCGCTCAGCAGTACATTGCACAAGATACAAGGAAAGGACAAGTCCACACCCTGAAGCAGCACCTGAGCACTGCCCTGAGGCCGTGGTGCACACAGAGCAGCAGCACGATGCTGGGTGCTTGTCCCTTGCTCCCTGTGTTACACACCCAGCTCTCCACACAGAGTGCTGTGACAAGTGTAGAGTTCTCACAACACAGAGGGCCAATGACAACAGCAAACTCCTCCAAGGAGCAGATTTCAAAACTGCCCTCACTTAACATCACCTTGTTGTCAGAAGAGGGCCTTTCTAACGGTTCATTACTGCTGGGGTGGTGACTCTTGGTAAGGCAGATGAGGCAGTTCTAACTCTTCTCCCAGTCCTACACACCAATTTTGCCAAATACTCAAGTAGGGGGCCACAAATACCATGGTTTCTGGTGTCCCAACTTCTTCCAGAGGCTACTCTTACTAACATGTTGTCTGAAGATGCATCACTCCCGGGTTGGAAGGTTATGGAAACAGAACTACCAAAAAGCTGCAACACCAATGCAGGGCAACAGAACAACTATCCTGCTGCAGCAGAGCCCTCCAGCCTCTTTTGCCAAGCACTTAACACACTGCTGAGGTTTTATATCCACTGCAACAGAGAAGCCAAACTGCCTCAACAGTTCTACACATTGAGGCACATATCTGTTCACTAGTTGTCAACTGCAACTGGATGTCACCTGCAAGAGGCTTTGTGTCACTGTTCTGGTTCGTACAGTGTGGCACTAACACTCCAAAGCAGGTTTTCTCTTGGCTGGCCCTGAATTGGTGGAAGGTGACAATAAAACATTTCTGTTTTGCAAGTCTTTTCCACAGTGCAACCACTGTGATTTGCAAGTTCAGGACAAAAGTAATTTGCATTATTTTTCCCCCCCTCAGCTATTCAGGCTCCTCAAAACTAGCTACTAAAGGCCAAATATATGGACAAACCAGAGCTCTGTCCCATGGATTGGCACAGTCCAGGCTTCCCATGGGAGATGACAATGCCACCCATGCTCCTCCTGCTCATTTGTCCTCACGATTTCTACCTGGAAAAACAAGCAGCTGAATGCATAAAACGGTCCATTGTGGACTGACAGATGAACTACATGACAGAGCAGAGACCTATCGACCATGAGAATTTAGCTGTCTTTAAAATCAGAAGGGTTTCTCTGGGAGTGGGGGTGTAGATAAAGGTATTTTAATTTTTTGCCTTTTGAGTTCTGAGATTTTGAGTGCTGGTACACTTTGGTTCCACAAGATAGTCTCAATTTCCCTCAAGCAGACCTCACCATACTCCATTACACATCTCTGCTATAAAACTGTGGGGATTTTTATTCTGCTCTCCAGAGACACAACTTTGTAAAACTGAAGCTGTCAGAGTTCCTAGAGCCTTGTGTGATAATTTACATGCTTAAGAAAAATCCTAAATACCAAAGATCCTTTTTGCCAGCTCTAAGAACAAAGCACATAACGAGATAACAGAGGCAATATGAATCGCATGAGCTGAAGCCCACAAGAGAAGCCAAGGGCTGTGTGGCAGCTGGAGTGGTCTGGAGCAGCTCAGACCCCCTCAGGCAGCACAGCTACCAGCCAGTGTGGGTAGCACTGTGGCACTCCATCCCCTACTACAGAGCTAGAACTACTGTCAAATGCCTCTTGATACAAAGCTAGTAACTACGACTAATGGTGTCACTACTTGCCCTTTACTACATAGTGTAAAATAGTATTTTGTTCTTATTAAGCTCAAAGAGCACTAAGTCTCTCAAAAACAATTATAACAAAATAACAAGTTGAGTCGAAGCAGATTTCAGACACTGCCTGTGCTGCTGTGGCAAATGCAGGATCCAGTCCCAGTGACTCAAGGCATTTAAGGAAGCACAACTTTGATGCAGCAAAAAGAACCAGGAGTCCTGAAAGGAGATCTCCCAAAACCAGCCCATCAGGCATATGCTCATGCAGATGATATCTTGCAAACAGATTTCAGAAGCAGACTTTAGAAAACAGCACCATCTGGATTAAATTTGCAACTCTATCCATAAATAAGAAGGGACAGCTTATGGCACCACTGTAAGCATATTTATAAAGTGTGGGAATACAGGGCTGCAAGGGGAAAACACTGTCTACAGGAGCAAAAAAATGCAGCTGAGCCACCAAGGAAGTGGGGTGGGGGAGCCACTGCAGAGCAAAACCAAATTAGCCAGGACGAAGATGACTGGGAACGAGGCAGCTGGATGCAAAGAACATTCAGAAAAGGTGAAACCAGCCAGCTTCTGGAGCTAAACTGTAACTTATGAACAAGGGCAAAATTCTTTTGACACACAGCAAACCTCCATTCTACTGCAGTGCTCCTGTGTGCAGAGGCAGCAGAACCAGATGTGGGGGGAAAGCTGACAGTGTCTGTTCCCCCAGGGAGAACCCAGAAAGAGAATTTCAATGTACAATTGAAAATGGTCCAAATTCTCCTTTGAGAATCCAGACAGACAAAGCATGCTCTTATTCTTTTGACTCAAGTGACCAGCTAGAAATGTGGGGGAATTGCACACTGTCCCAATAAGAACACTAAAATTCTTAACCAAGTTAAGTGATTTTGCTTCATACAATTGTCATGTCACAAATTCGTATTGTCATCCTATGGATTGCCATAGAATCTTCAAGTCACTATATTTTCATGACAGACTTGAAACCACAAATAAAATAAAATACCTGGTAAAAAGGGATGTTCCAGGCAATCGTTTTACATTATTAACCTCCCCCAAATGTGAAACACCCACCCAGTATCACAGGATGTTCTCCATGGTACCCCTTCCTACCCCCGGTTACAGCATCAAAAGACTGGATTCCACATTTTGATTTTAGGGAAATGTGTAGTTCCAAAATTACTTTTGTTTCACTTGTTTTACTATTATTTTTTCCAAAAAAAGAATCCACGCTTTTTATGTGTCTTTAGGGATTTGTTCTGTTTTTAACTATGCCTGGCTTTTGGAGAAGTTGAGGGAATTTCTTTGGATTGACTTATAAAGGTAAGTCACATTTACTTTGCTAAGAACTGGAGTGATTTAGGACTCCAACTCCCCTCTTCCTGGCTACCCCTCTGCTGCTGGAAGCTGCTGTCCCTGCTCTCAGGCTCTTCCTCTGCTTCAGCAGTGTCAGCCTGCCCAGTTTGAGGTACCAAAGGGACACCTCGGGCTAAACTCCCACACTTCACTCAGCTATATTAAAGAGCCCTCACAAATTCCAATGAGGCCAACACCATAAGGCTCATGAATACATAAAGTCAGGTAACAGGAAATAATCACTAAGAAAAGCTGCCTAAAAGCGATTTTAAAAGTCTTTGACTAATTCCCCTCTGCTGTTTAAGATCAAAGAATGAGGGAAATCAGGACTAAGAGAAAGCCACCCCATAACCAAGGCAGGCACACAGCATCTTTTACACTTCTGTCAGCAGTTTCTTTCATTCATTCTCAACAAGAACTAGTTTCAGACACTTCACAACATTCCCTTTATCTATTCCACTGCTTCATTATCCTGATTTTTTGAAATTTCCTCAATTGTTGCAATGTAAATCCATTACTTCTTGTCCTACTAACTATGGATCCAGTGAAGAAGAGTTTGCTCCCTTCATCTCAGCAGCCTTTCCAGCCTGAGCGAGCCAGACCCACTGCAGTTTAGTTTCAGAACTCCTGCTGCTGTGTCCATGCTCTGCCCTCGTGCTCAGGCACGATGCCCACCCGGTGGGACCCGCAGTTCACCGGGCACACCACGGCCCCCACGTGCCCTGCCAGGAGCAGAGCCAGGGCCAATGGCCACACACAGGACCTGGGGGGGCACATCCCAGGAAATCCCTGGTCCCGTGTCCTGTGCTCGGGCTGTGCACACACGACACAGGATCAAGTAGGATGTCAGACAAGTGGCTCTTCAGCTGCTTTGGAGGGGAAAAGTAGAGCTCAGCTCCTGAGTCTGCTGATTGCATTTTTTAGCCTTTTTTTTCCCCTCTTTTCAAAAATCCTTTCTTTCAGTTCTCTTCCAGGGCATTCCTGTGCCTTACTGTGCCTACTCTTGGCTCTGCTATGAGCTCATCTCTTCTCTCACAAAGAAAGCTACCACCCAGAAATGAAGAGAAAAGCTTTCTTGTTGTTCCCTCATACCCAGCCCTTGGAGTAATCATCTTATTCTGTTTATTTCTGCCTCTGAAGAAATACAGCCTCAGATTCCTCCAATAACTTACAGATCACATTTTCCCCTCTTAAAAATCAAGGCAGAAGGGACTGAAGTTTCTACTGTGTTCCCACCACCAAACTGAATCTATACCTCCTTGGTATTTTATTTAATGAAAGATCTGCATTTGGTATATGAAAAAAACAGCAAATTTTTTTGTTGCTTTATTTTGATTTGTTTTTCTGAAGAAACAGCCACTGCATCTGGAGAATTCAAAACCTGGAAAGCAGATATGAGCTGCTGAGGAGGAGCACATTCATCTAATATTTAGCACCACACTCTTCATGCAAGAATACCCTCCCTAGCTTACTTCAGATTCTGCCAAGATTTCCAGCTCATGCATGCTTTAGCAGTTCTACCACACATCAATAGCTTATGAGTTTAGAGTTATAACTGCTATGTAAACTCATCAAGACTCCACTTAAATTAGTAATAGCCAAGAATTCCCTATAAAAAAACAAGACCCCCATAATTTTACTGTAGTCTACAAATTAATACCTCCCATTAATTAATGGGCAAAATGTGTGTGTGTATATATATATATATATATATACACACACATATATATGTGGTGTGGGAGGAACTATCCTAGTATAAGCTTTAGAAACTAAAAACAAACACAGAAAGCAGGAAACTGCTCTGAACTAGCAGCAGTTTACTGCCAAACAAGATTTTTAAGTGGGACTGTGCAAGTATTCCAGGGAGGCCTCATCTCTTCCTGGGCAGTAGGCAGGGTGCAGACCCTTCTGCTGACTGGGCAGACCCCAGCCCTGTGCAGGGGGATTGCCCCACTATCTCTTTTTGTGCAGAATCCCTAATCTAACAGAATCCTTTTCCTCTCCTGTTGTGTTTTTTATCCATGACTGCACAGAAATCCAGTTTCGGAGATGTAGAAACAAATGCAGAAGTGCTAATATAATACTGCCTGCAAAGTTAAGTTTTTACATATTTTTCTAATCTGTTCTCTTCTTTACATCTTTGGATATATAATTCCTTTATAAGCAAAATGACTGAAAAACTTTACACAAAGGGAAAGGAAAAGATATTTGATTTCTTAAGAGCTCACGGTCTTCCATTTATCCCCCGAAGGTTAAAATAAGTACTAGTCACTTCGAAAACAGTTATTTTATACTATAATTGCTATAGAGGCAGCTCCAATCAAAGCTGGCAAACAAAGAGCAAGAGCAGGTGAATCCTTCAAAAAGCAGCTTTGGGCAAATAACACCAAAAATGACAAAAAGATCTTCCACATAGACCTGAAGATTAAATTAATAACTTCCCAGCGTTCTCCCTTAATCCTGAATCAGGAGACCTTTGTACAATTACTTTTCTTGCTTCTGGACCCATGGAAACTTTCCTGGCTGATGCCATCTGAGATTCAGAACTTCCCTGTCTTGGTCTCACACTAACCCTCCCCTGCCCACACCCCTGTCTTCTCGAGAAGAGACAGAACGTGGAGAACTTGCATTTCCTGGTTCCTCTCCATCTCTCTCCTGAAATCTATTCTGCCCTCACACAAAGACCTTCTGCCCTGGGTATGAAATGTTGGTGTGCACATGTACAACTCACACACACCTCAGTGCTGCTCAAAGAAAGCTGGGGAGAGAGAACTTGCTGCAGCATTTCACTGCACGGCTGAACTTTGCTCCACCTTTGAAACCAATCTGAAATTATGTACTCCTTTCCTCTTCCTTCTCCCTCACTCCTACAGAGTAACTCCACAAACAAGTGTGATAAAAGGGCTGCCTTATCAGGCACAGAGGCCCCTTTTCAGAAGTGCTCTTAAGGAGATCTACGTATCATGAAGCACCAAACCTTCTTCTCCCAGGTACTCCAAAGCAGATCACCCTTTTGGAGGCTCCCAGAACCCCGAGAGCATCCCAGAGCCTCACATGAAGAAGTATGTGCTGGAAATCATGCAGAGTGTCTGGCATTGTGCATCCTATCCAAAAGCTTCTGAAGGCAGCAGAGCTGCCCTAGAAAAACAGGCAAGTTTGACAACTGAGTATCATGTTACCTAGGCACACAAGGGACAGGGGGATTTGGAACTAGCTCCTGCCACTGCCTGGTGTTTCAACTGCTGCGAAAAAGAGGCTTCCTTTTTCTTTAAGAAAAAATTTATATAATGATGAGTGAAGACAAATTATTCACTTAGCCAAATTCCACTAAAATGCACAACAGAATGGCCAGGTACTATATCTCTAAATAAGAAGTTTTACAATGAAAAGATTGTAGGATTTCTGTCACTAGTTCACAGCTGTTGTTACCATTCCACAAAAAAAGTACACTCAAGACAAAATTACTCCCCACTCACAAAAAAAAATCCAAAAACCCAAACAAAAAACCCAAACAAAAAACCAAACAAAACCAAACAAAACCCCCACCCCACACCTAGGAAATCTGGTTTTACTTCATCCTAAAGCTTCAACCCTTCTGACCAATTCCACCAGCTCAGTCGAAACTTGCTTACATGGCAAATACAAGAAAACATAAGCCCAGAAAACAGAAGCAGACTAAGACAGCACATTTCTCTTCCTCCTTTGAAACTGTCACTGAAATATAATCTTTATTTAACATAACTTGATTCTAAAAGTAAGGCAAGTACCTAAACTTCACACTCCAGCTGTCATTCTACAGTCAATTACAAACTGCTAATTAATGTACATTTAAGGACTGTGACTCCCAATTACAAACTGATATAAATGAGATAGCTGAAGCATTTTTTGTTCTGTTTCCTCCTCTCCTGAAGGTTAGGCCTTTGTTTCTGACAAGAAATGTGCATCTGTTGCTTAAACACTGCCCTCTACAACTCAACATCCAAGCATTTAAACAAACCAGTGCAGCCTTTTGTCTCCATTTCTACAGAAAGCTGTAGCAGCTGAGGATACAGACAGCAGACAAGCATTCCCACCACGGGACTCGGGCTCCAGCAGTGGGGCTGGGCAAACAGGCACGGTGATCACTGGCAAACACACCAAAGCTCTAAGCAGTGAATAAGAGTGAAACTGGTACAAATATCTTCTGCTTTGGACTATTGTACTCCAAGAAAATCATGTGAAACATGGATTCCAGGATGGCACATCACATCCACCGGCACTTCCAATCGTTTGCAATGGCCAGGAGACCCCAAACTGGTGATCCCAACGTGCAATATTAACCCTGTGCTGTGCTCTGACCAACCAGTCCTGGTGGATCCTCACACGTCCCTCCCCTCTGAGCCGTGCAATGGTGTCACTGCCCTGCTGCAGCTGGAGGTGTGAGGAGGCTGAAAACACCGTGTTCTCTCTTTCCTTTCCTCCTGGACAAAGGCACTTGCACCTCTCCCCCCATAAACTGCTGGAGTGGAGCAGAACAGAAATAGATGTGGGGACAACCAAGAGTCTGTGATGTGGGACACAAGATGCACCAGCAGGTTGTACTGGTGCAGGGATGCAGAACTGAGGAAAGGGGTCCAACTACACCTTGTGCTACAGTACCCACCACACCAGGTGTCTCAAGCCTAAGTCTTGGCTTTTGGGACAGATCACATCAGCTGGGGTGTGAGAAAAGGAAAGCAGTGTTCCTGGGAGGGCATTACTCCACATCTCCACTAACCACTCTCCCTCAAAATCTCACCTACCTCTTCTTCAAAAGGTTCAATAGTATCACAATTTGCAGAAATATCTACTGTTTTTATTTGGCACTGTATTAGTTTGAACAAAGCAGTTGTGGCCTCAGAGTCAGAACTGGTGAACAAAAATCTTTATGTGAAAATAAGCAGAATTTTTAAGGATAACATCCAACAAAGGTGTCAGCTGAAGATATATCTTCAAAATTAATGAAAAGAAGGCAGGTGAAGCCTTAGAAGATCAGAAGTGTGCAGACAGGTACAAAACATACCAAAAATAAACCCTCCTGTCCCAAAGGCCAGGTTTGTGCAGTGAATTTCAGGATTCAAATACTTCTTTAATTTGCCTTTGAACTTCAAGTCCGAACCTTGGAGCTAAAAAAATTACAGAGGAAGAAACTTCCTTTCTATGGCACCTCTGAAGTCCCAGCTCCTCACTAAAAAACAAGTGCAGATCAGCCATACAAGTGAAATGTTCTACATACTGACTTTTATAACAACTTTTTTTAAATCTCTCCTTGGATTCAGCTTGGCTTTAGACAGTTTTACTTTGCTCAATCAGACTGGCTTTTCCTAGGGAATACAGGGCCAATACCAGCAGTACATTGTAATCACTGACACTTTCACTTCAGTTCTGTCTTTTACATGCTTTGTGCTCAATGTGTGCAGAACTCAGGTTTGCACTTACTGCTTTAGAAAGTACTTCTGCATAGTGTGGGAAGGGTTTGTTTCAGCAGCCAGGACACAGCCAGACAGGCAGATGTCCAGTGTTTGCACTTGCACTTGTGTGAACAGTTGTGCTCATGCTAAAATCTCAGCAACTGCCCCAGAGTAATTCAGAGCTCTAACACAGCTCCTCTGTTTCCATCTTTACTGCTCCCTGACACAATGGGAAGGTGCTCACTGGCAATTCCTGAAGGGCCAAGACTTACATTCTACACTTGATGTTCATGTAACACTCGAGTAGGAAAACTCCCAGAACTGTCTCTTGCATCCAGCAGAGGTATTCCCGGAGTGCCATGTTCACACTGCCTCCCATCTCCATTGATTCTTCTTCTGTGCATAAAGGCTGTCAGTACTGCTTCTGGTCATGCCTAACAGTGCCCCTGGAATTGAGCTAAGGCCACAATTCATCAAGCACTAACTGTCAAGGATGTGTCAGCTGGTTTCCAAAAGACTGAATTAAAGAACTAACATTTTTGTTGCACTCCTTCACAAAAAAAAAAGTTGTGTAGCTCATGTGACATCTTTCCTTGGGCTTTTTCTCTAGAAGAGGCAAGGAATGGACACAGTTACTTCATCTGCAACCTTCGGACAATCCATTTTGCATTTCAACACCTCGGTTTCTCCCTCTGCTAAATACTGGTTGTCTGTATTTTGAGATGATCCAGCCACAAAAGTGCTGCATAAACAGAGACCAGTATCTTTATTATTAATGCACTTCAAAGCAACATTTTCTTAAGTGAAATAGCCCGAAATTTTTCTTTCCACTGGGTTAAGCTGATTTTCGATACCCTGCTGCCCCAGCAGCTCACCCAGAACCACATGAAAAGAGAACTGATGTCATGCAGCCTTGTCTCCACACACCACCTGGACATGGTAACTGCTGCCACTGCAATTTCATTCTTGCTTGCTGTTTGCAAATTTCAGTTCCTCTGGTTGCATGCTGTAAAAATTTTGATTCATGCTTTACTTTCCAAATATTGCGGCTTTTCTTGTGCAACTGCTTAAGAAAGATGCCTTGGCCTGTATTGTGCAAAAGGATCTCTTATGACACACTGCATGCACAGTATAACAGCAGAAACCCATCAAGAGCCTGGCTGTTCTTTCCAGCTCTATTTTATGTCAAGACGCATATTAAGCTGTTTTTGAACAGGGAAGGAAACAGGGGTCAGAGTGGAATCACCAGATGTACCTTGCTGCTCACCATGTTCACACTCCCCACACACAAGGTGCTGATCCTGCAAGGTGACAGGCACCCAAAAGAACAGGCTGAGCTTTCCCAGCCCCTCCTACCTTCTGCACCCACTGCTTCAAGTCTGAAGAGGCAGCAGAATCCTCAGGTGCTCTACCAGACATCATGCAAAACAGAGTATCACCCTACACAACCCTTTTTTCCCTTCTTTTCCTCTGCTACTGGGTGTAACTTCCAGCACACCTCACCAACAAATCCACCATAAAGCAAAGGTTCATCAGCTCAATCTGTTCACCATGCCAAAAATCAAGATGCAGCCAAGGACATTAAATATTTAAAGAAAGACAGACTTAACAATCAAAAGTAGAAAACACAAATTTCTTCAGGGACTGTTTTGCTCACTGAGCAATTGCCCCATTTGGCCAACATACAAAAAAGCCAAACCCAATCAACAACAAAAATCAAAGCAAAGTAATAAAAACTGTGCACTATTGTTAATTTACAACAGGAACTGCCCACAGCTGATTTCTTCAGAGAGCCACCACAGCTCCTGAATAGTGAAAGGCTATGTAATGATGTCATATGTCTGCAATGACCTGCTCTCATTTCAGAAGTATTGATCTGTCCTTCTTTTTGATTTCTCTCATTCATCTAAGACCAATACTGTCTCCAGCTGCATTTAGTTTAAAAGCTTTGACTATACTTCAAATTTATTGGTCCAATTTTGTTTCTAAATGCTTTTTGCTCTTGCTCCCTCACTTCTGAGTGCAGTTACTCCAGCCAATGCTATTTCTAAGTGCTGAAGGAGGAACCCCCAGGCAGTAAGATTGTGTGTCCTTGCACAAGGACTTTGCAATCACTGCAAAGGAAGGCAATAGCACACCAAGAACGTGGGGCAATGTGACTGAATGCAGCCCAAACCCAGAAGTTCAGTTCTGGCCTCAGTAAAAAGCCCAGCAAAACAAGTACTACAACACTAAATGCACCAGATTTCCTGTGTCCTGTACCATTTAATGACTAAGTTAAAAACTCCAGCAGTAGTTCTGTCTTGTATAAATAACTTAATTGGTAAATCTCACTTCTCAACTATACCTCCCAAAAAAATCATCTTTGGTTCTGACAGACTGAAAATCATTACTTATTTACTGACAAGTTTTTGGAACATGTTCTCCTTACGTGTGAGCAGAATGCTGGTGCCAATGCAGAGGAAGGGACTGTATTTGCAACAGGGAGAGTTTCCCATGTCAAGTTTTAAGAGCTGACAACAGAGCCAAACCCTGTGAAAAGTGTCTCCCCAATGTGCATCTCTCCTTTTCCTGTTGAGGGATCATGTCTCTGACACACCAGTGCTCATAGCAAACACACTTCTGCAGCTCTTTGGAAAACTTCCCCAGCTGTTCTTCCCCTATTCTGTGTCTTGTCAACACCTTCTTACAAACAGCTGTTTCCCATCCGAGATTATTTCTGAGCACACAACACAGACAGAAACACCAGCACCCAGAGAGATATGAGCTAAAAAAATTATATGCAAGTGTCCAGTGATAATCATTTGAAGCCTTTGATTTTCCTCAATTAAAGAGAGAAGTAAATAAAAGAGAAATGAGCAATCACTCTTCATATGAAGGTCCAAAGTGCTTTCAGTGTAGATATCTCAGCTCACAATTGTCAGTAATGACACTCTGAATTAGGTAATTAAGATCCAGTTCCTTTTCACACTGTCCTGAAGTAGTCACCAGCCATTCAAACTGTATTTCCTTTCAGTCTCCTCCTCCTCAGACAAACTAAAAGACCCCAAGCAAGGACAACAGTGGGTAATGACAAAAATCTAAGGCTGACAAAACATTTCTAGCACTTCTGGCCTGGCATGTAGAACTTCCACATAACAACAAAGCATCAGAAATAAATTTATTCCCATCAGTCACCCTCGCAGGAAAGTTAGCCTTGGGTCTGGCTGTCAGCTCCCTTCTACCAGAGGCCTGTTTTAACAAGATGTGTTCTAACAGAGCAGGGTGGGACCTGGGGCCAAGCCTCCACTGCTGAGCTCCAGGGCCAGCACATAGGCCTGAGCCTTGCAATTCTGGGAGAAAACTGGGGGAATGTTTCCTGGCACACTTTGGCCTGGGCCTACCAGCACTGTCTCAAACACTTCTCAGGCATGGTGCCAGTTAGGACAGGCCTAGGACCACTCCCAACAGGCAGTCTGAATGCAGCCTTCCTACTTGGGGACTCAGGGCTCGGTGCTACAAGACAAGACCAGATCATGCCAGTTGACCTCAGGGCCACAGAATAAAGCCTGGCACTGGTTTGTTTACTATGTTTGTACTCCAAATGTCTTGCTTAACAATATAGGGCATTAACCACTGATCAGCTCTAACACCACAGATAAACTTTTGCCTCCATGCCTTCTCCTCTGCAACCTACTTATTAAATAGCACACAGCCTACTCATGTACACCTACATTAGGCTTGTCCATTTTTCCCACATCTACCTGGATTGTGTTTAAGAATCAAGTTTCCAGGTCCAAAGTGTTACAGCCTTCCACTACTGTCCCTTCACACAGAATGGAAGGGGCTTCTTTAGCCACCCAGTGATGAGGTTAACAGGCAAGGCTCCCTGGGAGGTGAAGCATTCCAAGCAGTTGCCAGATTAGACAGGAAGTCCCATGGGACCAGAGACTTTGCTGTGTAGCTAAAACCCACCCACCTATTCAAGATAAGAATTTGTATTTTAGTGAGCTCTTATCAGGAATCTGTCCCCAAAGCAGGGCCTTCCACCAGTGACACACAGTTTGAATATCAGGGAAATCCTCTCATTGTCACCTTCCTCGCCCTCCAAACCCTGCATCCAACCTTTCATGTTTTTCCTTCTTTCCTGACAAGTATTTCCCTCGTGTATCCCATGATGGGTTGTTCCAAATTACCTAAACCACACTAGGATGCCAGAAACATGAGCAGGCAAAACTTTCAGGACAAAAGTGTTATCACTGATGAGATTTACTGCAGATAAAAACATGTGTAAGAGGATGTGGATGACATTGTTAGGGCTTTTTTAAATCTAAGCCCATTCTGCCATGTACAAAGGTAGTTAATGTCTGACAGACACCCAAAAAAAAGAGTCTCAGGGGTTAAAAGCTGTGTCTTAATAAATTGCTCAGATCCCAGAGATAAGCAGGTCTCCTTGGTGGGTCAGCAGCACTAAGGACTGTACCAGCCTCTCCCAAGGTGGTGCTCTCGGGAGGCACAGTGTGTGTTCCAGGGATCAACATTTGCTCATTCTGCCACACTGGGCCAAGACCTGTCAGCAGAAAACATGTGGGTTTGGCATCTCTGGCAATGGCACTGCTTCACAACTAAACCAGCAGCTTGATTTGTGCAAGTCAAACTCCTGGACCGATCACATCCAGTTTCACAACCGAAACATGCAGCCAACCAGCTCCTAATACATGCTTGAAGCACGAGCCCTGGAAATGCTGCTCCTGTCACTCAGATAGTGGCAACTTAACAACTGACAAATCCACAGGGAATATATAATCAGGACTCTGCATACTAAATTGCCTTTTTTTTTTTAACTGAAAGTGTATTACTGGGCCAAATAAATTGTGACTAGTCTAAAAGATTTTCAATGACTAAACAACAGTGCTTGTTTAAAAAAAATTCCCTCATTTTATATAAGAGAAGTGGTTTGGGAACCAACAAATTAACCTATTGGCACGAGAACTGATCACAAGCAAAACCAGAAGCACAAAATGAAAGTCAGGTTAAGAATGGTCAGAAAATTTGTTCCATGAGTCATGAGACATCAGATAAGTTGCAGCAAGGTCTTATTTGTATGGCTGATATGCTTCCATAAAAATAATTACAGCAATGGCAATAGCAGACAGAATGCCCTAATACCTTTACATGAAACCTAAATGTTCCTTTAACTCAGTCCCACAGTCCCATCACCTCAGTAGCCACCCCAACCTTTCAATAATCAGGGTTTAGAAATCTATTGCCCTCTCTGCAACTCAGAGACATACCACATATGTAGGATGTGACATTGCCAGCCAGTTTGTGACAAGTTCTTGTGCTGGTGGCACTGGGTGGAAGGGCAGGTGGGCATTCACACATAACCCTCACCACACCAGAAGACTCAACACCTGCCTTTCTGTCCCCAGGTTCAGAGCAACGTTGAGCTTTGGGCTCGTCTCATGGCCTGACATATGGCACTCAGCTGTGTAAGCAGTGAGTTACTCTGCTAGAGGGTTCATTAGCTCATTACCACAGAGCTATTTTCTCTTCCTCTGCTCTTGAGATCTGCAGTTCAAAGGGAGCCAAGGCCTTTTCAGATGAATGGCATCTACAGAAGGGTGAAGGAGAGTGTATATGCACAAGTCAGGCATTTTAACCAGACAACCACCCCGAGGTTCTCTCCCAGTACAGATCCACTGTAGTTCTCCATGTCTGCTACAGCTTGACTCAATGACACTTGCAGAGGTAGTGTCAAAGCTTTAATCACTCTTGACTAAGCAATTAAGCAGGACTATCTGCAGTAACATCTAAACCCAAGAGTTTGGTCAAGTTTTAGGCATGCTGTTGGTGCAATCCCCAGCCCAAGCCTGTTTGTGATCCAGCAGGGAAAAGCAGTCAAAGGCAGCATTCAGTGTGGCTTTGCATGAATTGCAGTGCTCCACAAGGAAGTCTCTGTAGCACACTGAGAAACGACACCGTTGCTTATTTCAAATCTTTTCTTGCCTCTAGCTGCTAAAGAATAAAGAATGCTGCAGACATTCCCACTCCTAAATGGGAATTCCTCAACACTGATAAGAAACGTGGTAAGAGAGTGATGCTTCCAGCTCATCCTTCAGAGACAGGGCTGGTTACTTCAACACAAGTTGAAAACCGAACACAAAATACTGAAAGAGACAAAACCAGGGCCAGGGGAGGAATAGATTGAAGCCAGGCTAAAAGAGCAAGAAACAGCAGTCACCCTATGCCACGATGTACTTTTTACATCCTTAATTCAAAACAGCCTTCATGCACTCTGAGACAGCACCACCTTTGAGTGCACTAGCCAAAGAATCATCTCTCAATTCAGAGTGTTTAATAGAAACTGTTGTGTAAATTTGGGTTAAGTATCTCACCACAATACAAACACAATGGTAAAAAAGTGTAGGAGATTTGAAAGTCTTTGCCACAGTAAAGGTCTGGTCCAAGAAGATATGAGAGTTCAAATAAGGTTTCTACAAAACCTTGTCATTAAGTCCCTGTTTCATGCAAGAAAACCCCTCTGCACACACTGAGGGGCTCGGCAGGTACGTGTGCACCAGCAGTTCTCCCTGGTGCTGACTGGGACAGGTTCCCATTTGCACAGACTTCAAGCATCATCAAAATCAAAACATACATTTACATCCCAAACAACAGCACAAATGTGCCAGGCTGCAAATCCATTTGAGGAGACCAAAACAGAAAAGGGATTCTAGAGCTGGAAAGACGAGGGAAATTCACATGTAGTCCCCTACATTTTCTTACAAGTGCCTCAAGGAAACAACAGGCAGGCAATAGAAATAAGTCGTTTCTTGAAAGCTTCATCTGTCACAGATTCATCTGGGTGCCTGAAAGAAGACACTGCACTTGGGAGATGCTGCTTTTCCAAGCCTCAGGTACCCTCAGTGTGGGATGGCTCTGGGCTGCCAGGGCCTGCACACAGGAAAGCTGCCCTGCAAACACAGGGCTCTGTCCCTGAGGAGGGTTCTGTGTCACACGCCCAGGGTACCCCCAGAAGCCTAAATATAAGACTGCTCCCATAAATGCTTTATGCCAACATTTCACTACAGTCACTGACACGAGCAAGATGCAGAGCCAGACACAAGTCAAGCACCTCATTCTGAAGGATGTAATGAGGCCAAAGTAGGTCTGTGCTCAAGGGTAACAAGGGTCAGATGCACACCAAGATGGAATGAGCCAAGGGAAGCAAAGAGAAGGGAGTTCAAGTTCTCACCTGTGTGGCAGTAAACTGGTGAAACCACACAGGGGATTTATTGATATTCCCCATCATGGAAATTCTGTGAGAGTATAAAAAGAACTAAACACCTTAGTTCATATAAAAACCCTGCTGTTCTCCTACACGACTCTGATTTGTAAAGCCTTGCTGCCAAAGGGAGCTGGGCACACCATTTTCCAAGTGCCACACTCAGCTCAGACACACATCTCAGAGCAGGAGAGTACCTGGGAGTACTGTGTCCTCCAGCCCAGCTCTTCGACCTGTGGCTGTAAACTGAGCTCTCTAGACTGCAGACTCAGATGAATAAATATTTTCAGAGCTTTCTCTTTGCTTTGTTTTGCTTTTCTGTTTTTCACTTCTGCTTCACCTTCCACATCCAGACTGTTTTCTTCACATTCCCTGTTTGTATCCAGGGCAAAAGAACCTTTTAACCTATTTGCATTTCAGCCCTTAGCAGCTGATTTTGCACTACACTTAGTTTAAACAGAAAACCCTACTAGCAGAATTGCCAACCCTAACATCCAAGAGGCATAACAAAAGCCCCTAAAAACTCAGAATATGAGCAAAACAAAAACGCTCCTATCTTGAATTTGTGCTTTACAAGCAGAAGGGCTACAAACATGACATTTAAAATGAAAGCTGTGATCTTCAATTTACGTAGGCCAGGTTTTTAAGGAAAACATCCCATGATATCAAGACTAAACAGAAGAAAATCTTGATCATTTGTAGTCCTAGCAATTTGCTATAGGTGACCAACTGACCCAAAGTGACAGAACCACAAAGATAATTTAGATCACTTCCAAACAACTTCCTTTTCTACCTCCTTCCTCTCCCCAACTGCTTTTAGCTGTCTCCTAATAAAGGAGAACATTACCCAAACCATATGGTTCACGTTCCAGAATCAGCATTTATCTGTATCTACTGGGGATGAAGAGGCAGAGAACAGGGTAACCACACCTCACAGCTGAGACAAATGGTCTGTTTGCTACTCTATCTGAGCACCAGAGCCCCAGCCTGGACGCAAACAAGATTGTGAAATATGAAGAAGAAAAAAAAGAAGCCTGTGAGGCTTATCATGTGTCAAGATGGGTGGAGTGCAAAATCCAGAGATACTAGATCAATTACAACTATAAAGCAAGAAAGGAAAGAGAACAAAACATAAATATTTTAAGTCTGTAGGGTGTGGGTTAATTTATCTGATGGCACATCCTAACCTAATGTATTTATACAATTAATATGAAGACTTCTAGTCCTCATGTAAAAATAAAGCATGGCATGATATTAAAACCTAAAAAAAGTACTAGTACAATTACTTATTCAACCTGATACCTATCTGGTAAGAATAATTTAACTTTCATATTGTTTTCATGCCTGCACAGAACAAACAGCAATTGCTCCAGGTAAAAGTACAGCCTGTCATTCTGACATGTAAATTTACAAGTTGCTGGTTTATCTTTGGAAAGATGAAAGAAATATATTTATATACAATGTAAAGAACAATTTGGCTTTATATATTTCCCATTATCTAGGTTGTGGGAGCTGCCTGTGCAAGTTAGAGCTAAGTGTTCAGTGAAATTAAAGGATGGCAAAAAAAAAAGTGATTCAACAAAATACCTACGTCTGCAATCCAGTGTATTGGATAATTACTGCTCCTACATTTCCATGTATAATTCCTATGATTATATCTACAAACTGGTGAAACAAACCTTTACAAAACTGACAGCTAACTCTGGTGTTCCCACTGTTCAATGTGGAACGATGTCTGAAGTTGCTCAGGGCTCCTGTGCCTCCTTACTTGAGCTGGTCTTTAATTGCTGTGGTATCAGTGTCACAGATCTGACATTCTGTGGAATGACCACACAGCAGCCAAAGGCATTGAGCCCTTCCTTTCTCACTGAAACGTGTGTGACTGTTCAACAGCAGGTGACCCCACGGGCACCAACAGTTCCCCAGAGCCTGGCAGAGCCCCAGGGCCAGAGCGGGCAGTGCCCCCAGTGCCCCCAGTGCCCCCAGTGCCCCCACCCGCCACGTGCTGCTCACCAACTCAGCACCTGCCTCGGTTCCCTCACACACAAAACAAACAGGATTACACAGACAACATGAACATTTCTGCATACGATGCAGAGTTAAAAGAGGCCAAAGGATTAATTGGATCTTGAAATCTGGAGACTGAAAATCCTTATGGTTTATGATCCCACCAGAGATTTACAACAGAATTATCTGCCTTTATCTCTTTGAAGTTTATCTTACTCCAGAAACTTCTAGTAAAGTTCCATACACACATATATATATAAAATACAAATATTATCTGAAGTTACATAAATATTATCTGCAGTTGTATTATTATTTTCTGGAGTACGAGAAACTAAAGAGGAGCAAAACTGACTAGGAACACCTTCTTGTGTCCAAAATTAAATGGAGTAAAATCATTACAAATCACATACACAGTGAAAAATGATGCAGCATATAAGCTAAATTTGCAGATATAACTCCATTTGTCAAAATTACTACAGGTATGAAATATAACAAATTCTAGAGACTAAATTTTATTTAAATAGGTAAAAATCTGTACCATTTTCATTAAATGAGTACAAAACTCATAGCACAATGTTCCTCCGTGACTTCAGTTTTTATTGTTAGGAAAGAGAACATGTTTTATAACTTTAATGATACCCACTTTACTAATTTATGGAAGCAAAATATGGACCACAATCTTCCAGGCAAAGCAAATAAGGATTGAGTCCTTACAATTACAGTGAACCTACTTTCCCCTGCAGCTTAGTGAGAAAAGGTTTCTAAGCATACAAAAAAGAAAAGAAAAAGAAAACCTTTCCTTTAACATGATCACATATGAATCTTCTAAAAAGAATTAAAATACTGTTAATAAATTGAAGTGACTTTGATTTATTTGCAAGTGCATAGTGTTAAATACTTAAAGAGATTCCTTTACATTACCAGGGAACACAGGAAGCTGCTGCTAGCAAGTACCCTCAGTGCTGTGAATAAACCAACTGAATTTAGTTGTTTGCTTTCTAAAACATTGTTTCTTGAGAATACTTAATGAGGACTAGGACTTCAATAGCAAATATTTACCAAAAAGCACAGATTCCTCCACATAATCTTTTTCTAAAGCACAACTGTCCCAGCCTTCCTGGGGAAAACTCATTCCAATGATAGAAAGGTATGAGATTTAGCCCTCCTGTATTTAATCCAAGCTATTGAAGTTTTGTAAGCAAAGGAACCTGCACCCTCATGTTTGACAGGAATAAGTTTGCAGAAGATCTGGACACTGCATCTGTCCTGCACAGAAGTGCAGTCTCTCACTGCAGCCAAAATTGCCTGTGGATTGTATGGAGTAGAACTCAGGATGAAAAACCACCTAAGCTCACCCGACCACAGTGCAGTGTTAACGTGGTTATTACCCAGGGAGTGCTCCACATTTCTGGTGCACTGGGGAAGGGCTGCTCCCACACAACACGAGCTGTGGAGCTCCTGTGGGGCAGGAGCAGCAACACCAGCACACTCAGGAGAGCCAACAAACAGAGTCAAGTGCCTTCATCTGTGAGGCCCCAGTAGAGCTGAGAATCCAAGGTCCCAGGGCTACAGCAGTACTTTCATTAGTGCCATAAGGCAAAACTTTTGGACTGTAACTGCCTGTAATCCTAGTGACTATATGGATGATATTATCCTTGCATGCCATGTCAGCTGTCCAACGTGGGAGGCAGGGCAGAATTCTTTCCTTTGGGTTACCTTGTTAGAAGGATTAAGTTATGGCTACCCACACAATTTATGCAAAAAATACTTTCCACCCCAAATTTTAAAAATTTCATTCCACTACTGCTCTTTTTACCCTCACCTCCTTTCCTTGGAGCTAACACCACTCAACTATCCAAATGCAGTTGTACAGAGATTCAGCCCATAAGAATTAGGTCAATGACTGAAGAAACTGTCATTATTTAGGACAGCACATGAATATTTGACATGTGCATAAAGTTAAACCTGTGTGTGAATGCTGTTCTAAACCAAGGCCCAGAGACAGGAAATATCCTATCCCTCAGTGCTCTATTCAAACATAATTACCAAAACACAAATTCCATAGGGGGGTAAAGTTGCACTACCAGAACCAACACCCAAGAGAACACTACAGCCACTCTATACCCTGTCAACAAAGTGCCTCAGAAGGGTTCTGACTGCCTGCAGTGCCAGCCTGACACCACAGCCAGAGTGTTCTCTGTCTTCTCCTACCACTACCTAGGGCATCTTACTCACTACTGCTCTCAGGAAAACCACCGAGTTAATGAATATAAATAAACAAAAGACTTGTTTTGGTTTTTTAATATATGAAAATCCCATTACTTAATGCTGTGGATACATTTAGTTACAGGAACTGAAGCTAAAAATATATGTAGCTTGAATCTACATTCTAGCTTGGAGCTGATAAAATCTCAAATTCAGTACTTAGGACAGAGGAGTTTTCTGAGGGATTTTGGCTTTATTTTGTCTGCAGGGTGGGGCAAAACTTGCTGCTTTTTTAAGAATCTCCTCACACTGAGACAGAACCACAGTTCTAAATGAAGCTTTCTCAGATTAAAGGCTCTGAATTCAACTACTGGAGAGAGAAAAGGAGGATTTAAGGAGAGACTAGTTCATAAAGTAACCACATCCTTTTCCTTTGTCTTTTATGCTAGACAGTTTGCCACTTGGGTGAATCTGAAAAACACTGATGACAAACGGATTTCAAAAAACAAACAAACAAAAACCTTGCCAGAAGGACAGGTCAAAAAGGGCCCAGGGTCTAACCCCATTCAGATGAAACCAGAGTTTAGTATTTATCTAGCAAATAAGCAGAAAGAATTTCTGCCCTGACCAATCTTTTAGAAATCTCTGCAGAGACTTCTCTTGCTTTGATTCTTGATCTCTGTGTGATCACAAAGTTTATTCCTCTTTTTTATGGCGTTTCTGTTATCTAGTAACTTTTACTGCAGGCTTTTCCAGTTATTTGCAGGAGTGTGGTGGTGTGCTAATGAATTCCACATCTAGAGCCTATACAGGAAAAGCGAAATATCCAGATGGAGTTTTTTTTCTGAACTAGCCCGTGGATAATTTCAGAGGCGGGTATAATTGTCTCCACATGCACAGACACACCCGGCCCAATCACATATTTATGTTTACCATTAACCCAACATATACGCTATTTATTTATAAATAACTAACAGTAAGGCTACAGTTTCCAAGTAAAAGCAACTTCTAAACAACTAAACGAAAGGGACGAGGCATTCCGAGAGCAGAGCCATTCCCGGCTCCGTCCCTGTGCCCGCGCGGCCCGGGGATGCTGCGGG